>CM053582.1:421277776-421296431 GCA_028627135.1 Pseudochirops cupreus
TGAAAAGCAAGTAATTTGATATAGGTTATATATGTGCAGTCATGCAAAACATAATTCTACATTAGTCATGCTGTGAAAGAAAACGGACCTCCCCCCCAAAAACCCCCAAGCCCCCCAGAAAACAAAAAGCAACCCAACAACCAAGAAAAATAAAGAAAGCAAAGAAAAAGTATGCTTTGATCTGCATTCAGGTTCCAGTATTTTCTCTGGAGATGAATAATATTTTTCATCTTAAGTCCTTCAGAATTGTACTGGATCACTGTATTACTGAGAAAAGTTAAGTCCTTCACAGTTGATCATCATACAGTACTGTTATTGTGTGCAATGTTCTTCTGGTTCTGCTCATTTCATTTTGGATCAGTTCATATAAGTCTTTCCAAGTTTTTCTGAGAGCATCCTGTTTGTCATTTCTTATAGCACAATAATATTCCATTCACAATTATATACAATGATTTGTTTAGCCATTCCCCAACTGATGGACATGTTCTCAATGCCCAATTCTTTTCCACCAGTATTGTTGCTGTTTCTCCTTTGTTCTCAAAGAGGCCCATGACATTGGGAAGGTGATGTCATGACTTGCAAGTGAATTGGATTTAAGTGAGAGAGGGCTGTGAAAAAATACCAACTTCACTTTCTCCTCTGGAGCCATCTAGGTCCAGCAGCAAGATATAGATCAGGACAACTGGAGATGGCTCTGGATGCAGTGGGAGACCTTGGCCTTTTTAAGTTAAGGTCTTTCTCAGGTCTCAGTTTGTGTGAGGCAATGCCGATTCAATGATTAATTAGCTTAGAAATGAGGCAAAGAATGGCCTAGGTCAATGACTTGGTAAAAGGTAGTAAAAAAAAAAATCAATCTAGTTGGGGAAGAATTTCTTGCCAAAACAGAAACAAATCACTGTTTATGTTCACTCTGAAACACCAGAGCCCAAACAATAACCAAATGAGGCTTAGGCTGGGATCTATTGTTGGTCAATTAATGTGAGCCAGAGTGATTTGGGTTTTAGGCATGGTCTTCAAAAAAGAAATCTAGCCTGTAAACCCCAAGATATTTCTTTGGGTAGTCTAAAACATAAATGTCTACAACAAGGGAGTCAATGCCACAGTAGTCAGGGCCATTAAAAAAGCTGCTATAAATATTTTTTGTACATACAGGTTCTTTTCCTTTTTTCAATTACTTCTTTGGGATACAAACCTAGTAGTGGTATTGCTTCGTCAATTTCTGGTCAAACTGCCGTTTTGACATAGTTCTAATTGCTCTCCAGAATGGCTGGATCAGTATACAACTTCAACAATGCACTAGTGTCTCAATTTTCCCATAGCCACTCCAACAATTGTCATTTTCCTTTTCTGTCATATTAGCCAATTTGATAGGTGTGGTTCAGTTGTTTTAATTTGCATTTCTTTAATAATTATTTAGAGCATTTTTCATATAATTATACATAGCTTTAATTACTTTGTCTAAAAACTGACTGTTCATATCCTTTGACCATTTATCAATTGAGGAATGACTCTTATTTTTATAAATTTGACCCAGTTTTCTACATATTTGAGAAATGAGGTCCTTATCAGGTAAACTTGCTGTAAGATTTTTTTCTACAGTATTGATTATTGTATATTTCCCTCAATCCTATTTCCCTCCCCCCTCCATTTATTCTACTCTCTCCCTTTTCACCCTGTCCATCATCAAGAGTTTTGCCTTTTACCTACCCCAATTCACCCTTCCTTCTATCACTCCCCCCCTTCTCTTAGACCAGCGGTTCTCAACCTGTGGGTTATGTTCAATTTAAATACATCCTACATATCAGATATTTACATTATGATTCATAACAGTAGCAAAATTACAGTTATGAAGTAGCAATGAAAATGATTTTATGGTTGGGGGTCACCACAACACGAGGAATTGTATTGGTCGAGGCATTAGGAAGGTTGAGAACCACTGTCTTAGACCCTTCCCTTCCTACTTTCCTGTAGGGTTAGATAGATTTCTACAACCAAGTGTATATGTTATTCCTTTTTTTTTTTTAAACATTCTTTTTTACATTTTTTGCTTTTTGGAGGGAGGAGGATAGGGCAATTGGGGTTAAGTGACTTGTCCAAGGTCACAAGTCTAGTAAGTGTTATATCTGAGCCTGGATTTGAATTCAGGTCCTCCTTACTCCAGGGCCAGTGCTTTATTCACTGCACCACCTAGCCGCCCCTGTTAGTCTCTCTTTGAGCTAATTATGATAAAAGTAAGGTTCATGCGCTCCTATCTCCCACCTCTGCCATAAGCCCCATCTTATCCTTCACTATAAAATCTCTTTTGTGCCTTTTTTATATCACATAATTTATCCCATTCTACCCCTCCCTTTCCTTTTCTCCCAGTTTCTCTTTACCACCCCTTAATTTTATTCTTTGGATAATCATCACATCATATTTCATTCACATGTCTTCTGTCTACATATACTCCTAATGGCCCTAGTAATGAGAAAGTTTTTAGGAGTTATAAATATCATTTTCCCATGTATGAATGTCAACAGTTTAATCTTACTGAAACCCTTATAATTTCTCCTTCCTTCTCTTGAATTCTGCATCTGAAAGTCAAAATTTCTATTTAGTTCTGGTTTTTTCATTAGGAATGCTTGAAAGTCTTCTATTTCAACGAATATCCATTTTCCCCCCGAAGGATTATACTTAGTTTTTCTAGGTAGGGTGATTCTTCGTTGTAATTCCAGTTCCTTTGCCTTCCAGAATATCATATTCTAAGACCTCCAATCTTTTAATGTAGAAATAGCTAAATCTTGTGTTATTCTGACTGCCGCCTGATGACATTTGAATTGTTTCTTTCTATCTGCTTGCACTGACATGGGAGCTCTGGAATCTGGTTATTAACATTCCTGGGAATTTTCATTTTGGTATCTCTTTCAGGAGCTGATTGGAGGATTTTTCAATTTCAATTTTATCTGCCGGTTCTAGAATAGTGGAGCAATTTCTTTGATAATTTCTTGAAAGATGATGTCTAGGCTTTTTTAAAAAATCATGGCTTTCTGGTAGTCCAATTATTATTTCAGTTCTAAAATTCTGTTTTATTGTTTCTAGATGTTGGTTTAAAATTAGGTTTTCTTAATAAAGCCATTAGCTTCTACTTACCCAATTCTAATTTTTAAGAAATTGGTTTTTTTTTTTCAGTGAGCTTCTTTACCACCTTTTCCATTGGGTCAATTTTACTTTTTAAGTTCTGTTCTTCAGTGAATTTTTGTATCTCTTTTTCCATTTGGCCAATTCTGCTTCTCAAGGCATTCTTCTCCTCACTGAATTCTGGATCTCTTTTGCCACCTGGCCTACTCTGTTTTTTTAAGCTATTATTTTCCTCAAGATTTGTTGTGCCTTCTTTACCAAGCTATTGATTCTCTCTTTAAATGATTTTCTTGTATCTCTCTCATGTCTCTTCCCATTTTTTCCTCTACCTCTCTTACTTGATTTTAAAAATTCTTTTTGAGCTCTTCTATAGCCTGGGACCAATTAATATTTTTGTTTGAGGTTTTGGATGTAGCAGTTTTGATTCTCATGTCTTTTTCCACGTGTGTTTCTTGATTTTCCTTGTCACCACAGTAACTTTTTCTGTAGTCAGATTTTTTCCTATTATTTGCTCATTTCTCCAGCCTATTTCTTAACTTTTAACTCTATACTAAAGTGGGGGTTCTGCTTCTGGGGTAGAGGGCTCACTTTCCCAAGCTTCAAGATTTCTGTGTATGTTTCAATTCTTCCAAGGTGGTATCATTTAAGGAGAAGTGTTTTTACTATTCTCCTGGCCTTTGCTCTGGTCTGTGACACAAGTACTCTTCTGCCCTGTAACTATGACCATACTCCGTGCTCCCCTGAAGCCACAAACTCTGGTATGCTAGTGCTCCTTCTTGCCCTGGGACTGCCACCCAGGGACTAGATCTGAATATGGACAATGCAACAGACTTCTGCTCCCAGTGCCAGCAAAGGGACTTCTATAATCTCCTTCTGACCAACTGTCTGACCCCCTGTTATCATCTATGGGCTGAGAGATCTGGAAACAGCTGCTGATTCAGTCAGTCCCAGGGTCTGCTGCTGGTTTGCTGGGATGGCCTGCACTGGACTGTGCTCCTCTTTCACCCCAGTATGACAACAAACATTTCCTGTTGACCTTCTAAGTTGTCTTGGGCTAGAAAATTATTTTACCCCGTCCTTTTGTGGGTTCTGCCACTCCAGATTTTGTTTTGAGGCATTATTTAAAGATGCTTGGAGGGGTTTGGGGGAAAGCTCAGGCAAGTCCCTGCTTTTCTCTGCCATCTTAGCTCCACCTTCTCTTTACTTTATTAATCTATAGTTTAAGGGATATGATTTTTCCTTTGATAACTGCTTTATCTGCATCCCAGAAATTTTAGTATGATATTTCACATTTCTTTCACACAATTGTTGTTTCTTTGATCTGATCATTATTTAAGATTTCATTGTTGTTTCCATTTAGGTCCGTCTTTTGTTTGTGATCACTGAACTAACTACTATTTTTATTGCGTTGTGGTCTATAAGTGATATATTTACTATTTCTGCCTTCTCACATTTGCTTGCAGTATCTCTGTGCCCTTATACAAAGTACATTTTTGTAAAAGTGCTATGTGGTGCTGATAAAATTACATTTACTTTGGCAGTTTCATTTAGAAGACACTATAATTCAATCTCTGGTTTCCCCACCAATTTGTTCAATTCTAACCTTTTTCTTTTGTATATATTTCTGTTAACACTTATCTAAAACTGACAGAACTAAAATCTATCACTGTATTACTATACATGTATTTATGTATTCTTTTAGCTCAGTTGTTTTCTTTATGAATTCTGATGCTAAGGCACACAAGTTTTGAAGCACACATTTAATATTCATATTGGTCTGTTGTCTACAATCCTTTTCAGTATGATGTAATTTCCTTATTTATCCTCTTTTATCTTTTGAATGTCTGTTTGCTTTATCTGGCAGCAGATATAACTCCCACTTTTTTAGATTCACTTAATGCATAGTGAATTTTTTTCTAGCTGTTTTTATTCTGCATACATTTTTACTTTTTAATTGTTTCTTGTAAGCAACAGATTTGGGATGTTTTGTTTTCTTATCTAATCTATTATTCTTCTTCCTTTTACTGGATTAATTCATTCACATTTAAAGTTATGAGAAACTTATATTTTCTTCTATTTGTCTCTACCATTTTCCCCAAGTTATTTTTTTCTCTTCCACTGTACTTTATGTCTCTTCAGTTATTTTAGCTTGATCTTTTTTTTTTTTAAAGAAAGTCCTATTTCTACTAGTTCTACTTCCCTGACTCTCCAGTCCTATCCTTCTCCCATTTGTTACCCCTGATTCTGGTTTTGAAGTTTTATTCCTTTTTCTTTCTTGGTTTTTTTCTAGTTATTTAATTCTCCATTCCCTCTTCCCCCGCTTTTAATTATGTAGCCATGTAAAATTTCTTTTACTTCTCTTCCCTTCAATTTAGTTTTAAAAATTTCATCATTTTTGTGGCTTTTTCTAGAAAGAATTTATTTACCTAGTTCTCTTTATTATTTACCTTCTATTTCAGTTTGTTCTACTCTTTTAGCCTTTGTTTCTTGGCTCTTAAATTATTTAGTGTTTTTTTATTCCCTTGTATTCTTCATGGAATTAAAATTATGAGGTATCTATTTTGGGTTCTCTCTTCAAAAGTGTTTCTGTTACTGCCTTGGAGATCTTGTGCCTCTTGATTCCTTTTTTTTTTTTCCTGTTAAGGCTCACTCTTAGAAATAGTCATTTCTATAGGTGATAGAGAAGATATATTGTATACAGTAGGATTCTTCCTATGAACTTCATTGGGCAGTTCATTACTGACCTTGGTCCTCTATCACTTTTTAAATAACCATTTGTCAAAAGTTCTTTGCTTGGTCCATGCTCTTCCATTTCCTTGGGTGTCAACTGTTCCCAGGAGCTCGGATTACCCTTCTCCTGAAGCATGAGGAATAGTTTCTCTAAGCATTGAATTCCTGTAGTTAATATTTACTATAAGGTCCATATCTCCCATCTCTCATAAGAACATTCATCAGTGATACCCATTCTCACCAGTCAAACAAGGTTTTCCCCTTTCTTTTTTTAAAAATAGTATTTTATTTTCCCCAAATGCATGTAAAGACAATTTTTAACACTGATTAAAAAAGATTCAGTTCCAAATTTTCTTCCTCTTCCCCTCCTCCCTTGCTAAGATGGTAAGCAATTAGATATAGATTATTTATGTGCAACAAGGTAAAACATATTTTTATATTAGTTTTGTTGTGAAAGAAGAAACAGAAAAAGAAAAAATTCCACAAAAAATGAACAAAATGAAAAATAGCATGCTTTGATCTTTACATGAACTCCTTCAGGTTTTCCTCTGGATGTGGATGTAGCATTTTTCAGTTTGAGTTCTCTGGAATTGCCCTGGATCATTATATTGCTGAGAATAGCTAAGCTATTTGGTCAATCAATATGAAATATTGCTTTTACTGTCTATACTGTTCTCCTGGTTCTGCTCACTTCACTTAACATCAGTTCATGCAAGTCTTTCCATGTTTTTCTGAAGTCTGCCTGCTCACCATTTCTTATGGAACAATTAAGTATTCCATTACATTCATATAACATAACTTGTTTAGCCATTCCCCAATTGAGGTATCCCCTCAATTTCCAAGTTTTTGCCACCACAAAAAGAGCTGCTATAAATATTTTGTACAAATAGGTTCTTTTCCCTTTTTTGGATCTTTTGGGGATAAAGAACTGATACTGGTATTACTGAATCAAAGGGTCTGCACGGTTTTATAGCCCTTCAGGCACAATTCCAAACTGCTCTTCAGAATGACTGGATCAGTTCATAACTCCACCAACAGTGTATCAGTGTTCCAATTTTCCCGTATCTCCTCCAACATTTGTCATTTTCATTTTCTGTCATATTATCCAATCAGTTAGGTGGAAAGTGGTACCTCAGAGTTGTTTTTATTTGCATTTTTCCAACCAACAGTAATTTAGAGCATTTTTTTCATATAATGATGGGCAGCTTTGATTTCTTTAGGGAATAGCTTGTATTCTTACACATTTGACTCAGTTCTCGTATATTTGAGAAATGAGATCTTTATCAGAGATATTTGCTGTAAAAATTGTTTCCTAGATTTCTGCTAATCTTGGCTGCATTGGTTTTGTTCATACAAAACCTTTAAAATTTAATATAATCAAAATTATCCATTTCATATTTTGAAAAGCTCCCTATCTCATTTGGTCATAGAAAGGTCTTCCCTTCTCCTTAGATCTGAGAGCTAAACTATTCCTTGCTTTCCCCATGTGCCTATGGTATCACCCTTTATGTCTAACTCATGTATTCACTTTGACCTTATCTTGGTATAATGTGTAGGATGTTGGACCTAGGTCTTCCTCTTTTCAATCCCTCCCTTTGCCTCCTCAACCTATGGACTTTCTTCTTCCTAAGAGAGTAGAGGAGTTTATTTTCCCTCACCATTAGCCTTTGATTTGAACAGGGCACATCACATATTTCCCTCTACCTTCTTCCTCCTCTCTTCCTTTTCTAAAAAAAAAAAATTTTATTTATTTTTAGTTTTCAACATTCATTTCCACAAAATTTTGAGTTACAATTTTTTCTTTCCCCTTCTTTCCTCTACCCCCCACTGCAAAATAGCAAGCCCACTAACTACCCCTTCCCCCAATCCATTCTGTCTTATCTTTACCCCTCTATCTTTCTAGTAGGGCAAAAAGGGTTTCTATACTTCAGTACCTGTATATCTTATTTCCCAGTTGCATGCAAAAGACCAATTTTTAAACTTTTTTTTTTTGCTTTTTGGAGGGGGAAAGGCAGGGCAATTGGGGTTAAGTGATTGCTCAAGGTCACATGGCTAGTAAGTGTTAAGTGTCTGAGGCTGGATTTGAACTCAGGTCCTCCTGACTCCAGGGCCCGTGTTCTATTCACTGCACCACCTAGCCACCCTTAAACATTTGTTTTTAAAACTTTTGAGTTCCAGATTTTTTTCCCTTCTTCCCTCCTCATCCACCCTCACTGGGAACACAAGTAATTCAATATAGATTGTACATGTGTAGTTACCCAAATCATTTCCATAGTAGTTACATTGTGAAAGACTAACTATATTTCCCTCCATCCTATTCCTGCCCGCAACTTACTCTAATTTCTCCTTTGACCCTATCCCTTTTCAAAAATGCTTGCTTCTAACTAACCTCTCCCCCAATCTGATCTCCCTTCTATCTTCCCCTCTCTTATCCCATATCCCTCTATTTTCCTGTAGGGTAAGATACCCAATTGAATGTATATGTTACTCCCTCCTTAGGCCAAATTCAGTAAGAATCAGGTTGTCCCGTTTCCTTTTACTTCCCGCTCTTCCCCTCTATTGCAACAGTTCTCTCTTGCCTCTTTTATATGACATAATTTACCCTAATCTATCGCTCCCTTTCTTCTTCCCCAATAAATTCTTCTCTCACTTCTTAATTTTGTTTTTTAAGTATCATCCCTTCATATTCAATTCATCCTGTGCCCTCTATGTCGGCGGTTCTCAAACTGTGGGTCACAACCCCTTTGGGGGTTGAACGACCCTTTCACAGAGGTCACCTGACCATCGGAAAACACATATTTACAGTGCTCTTCTATCTGTCTCCAGGTGGGTCTGCCAGCATGCAGATATGCCCACATACAAGTACTAAAGGTCGTGGCATTAGGAAGGTTGAGAACCACTGGTCCATGTATATATGAACATACAAATGCCCACACTCACATATATATTTATATACACATACATCCTCCTATACACACACACACACACACACACACACACACACACACACACACATATTCCCTTCAGCTATCCTCTCACTAAGAAAAGTCTTATGAGTTACAATGATTATTTTTCCATATAGGAATATAAATAGTTCAACTTTAATAAGTTCCTTATGATTTCTTTTTCCTGTTTACCTTCTCATGCTTCTCTTGCTTCTTGTATTTGAAAGTCAGATTTTCTGTTCAGCTCAGATTTTTTCATCAAGAATGCTTGAAAGTCCTCTATTTCACTGAATGACCATATTTTTCCTTGTAGTATACTCAGTTTTGCTGGGTAAATGATTCTTGGTTTTAGTCTTAGCTTCTCTGACCTCTGGAATATCATATTCCAAGCCCTTTGATCCCTTAATGTAGAAGCTGCTAGGTCTTCTGTTATCCTGATTGTGTTTCCACGATACTCAAATTGTTTCTTCTTGAATGCTTGTAGTATTTTCTCTTTGATCTGGGAACTCTGGAATTTGGCTAAAATATTCCTAGGAGTTTTCTTTTTGGGATCTTTTTCAAGAGGTGATGGGTGAACTCTTTCAATTTCTATTTTGCCCTCTGGTTCTAGACTATCAGGGCAATTTCACTTGATAATTTCTTGAAAGATGGTATCTAGACTCTTTTTTTTGATCATGGCTTTCAGGTAGACCAATAATTTTTAAATTATCTCTCCTGGATGTATTTTCCAGGTCAGTGGTTTTCCCCATGAGATATTTCACATTGCCTTCTATTTTTTCATTTGTTTGCATTTGTTTTATAGTATCTTGATTTCTCATAAAGTCATTGGCTTCTAATTGCTCCAATCTAATTCTGAAGGAGTTATTCTCTTCAGCTAGTTTTTGAAATTCCTTTTCCATCTGGCAAATTCCACTTTTTAAAGCATTCTCCTCTTCATTGGCTTTTTGGACCTCTTTTGCCATTTGAGTTTGTCTATTTTTTAAGATGTTACTCTCTTTAGTGGTTTTTTTTGGGGTCTCCTTTAGCAGGCTCTTGACTAATTTTTCCTGATTTTCTTGCATCATTCTCACTTCTCTTCCCAATTTTTCCTCCACTTCTCTTACTTGATTTTCAAAATCCTTGTTGAGCTTCTCCATGGCCTGTAAACAGTTCATATTTTTCTTTGGAGGCTTTTGATGCAGGAGTTCTGACTTTGTTGTCTTCCTCTTGCTCCATGACTTGATCTTTTCTATCCACAAAAAAGGATTCTATCATCTGTTTGTGCTTCCGTTGCCTGCTCACACTGGCAGCCAATTACTTGACTTTTGAGCTCTTTGCTACAGTAGAACTCTGCTTCCAGAATGGAGAGAGCTATGTCCCAAATTGCTGGGGTTTTTGCAGCTGCCAGAGCTATTAAATAGGTACCCTCTGTACAGCCCCTACACACTCTGGCTCACTGGTCACACACCCCAGGACCACCACCGAAGGCCACAATCCAGATCCAAGCTGGTTAATGCAAGAGTGATTACCCTCTGAATGGTTGCTTGGTCCCCCTATCTTCAGGCCAGGAGCTCTGAAGCAGCCACGTGGCAGCAGTTGTAGCCATTGTGCCTCCTCCACTTCTCACCCTGTGGGGAGAAGCCATACTGTGCTTCCCTGTTCCAAAAAAGTTCCACATTGACCTTTTATTTGGTCTTTGGCATTTCTGGATTGAGAAGTCTGGAAACTGCTACAGCTGCTGGTTATTTACTCTCATGAAGTCTGCTCCAGCCACTGCTAGTCAGGGCCTCCCTGGGGCTAAAACCACGGCTCAGTCAGGACTGCACTTGGCTCCCAGAGCACTGTGATGGACCCTTCCTGCCAGCCTGCTGGGCTTTCTTCAGCAGGAGATTTGTTTCTCTCCATCACTTTGTGGGTGCTGTAGCTCTAAAGTTTGTTTAGAGTAATTTTTTACATGTATTGGAGGAGGTGGAAGCTGGAGCCATGTGGAAATCCTTTTTCTACTCTGCCATCTTGGCTCTGACTCCTCTCCTCCTTTTACAAACTTTCTCATGTTGTAATATTGTCCCACAAAAAACATTTATTAACTCATAGGCAGGGTGCCAGAAGGTTTAGTCCATGAATTGTCCAGCCTGTTTCTCCACCATTGCTTCTATTTGACTTCTACTTTCACCCTAGTCTACCTGTGTATATTTATAAAGGTCTCTTAATGGTCTTTCTCTTGTTATTTTATTAAAAGGCGAAAGATTCATATTATCTGAAGAGAAACCAGAGTATCTCTTGTTATTTTATTGATGTTGTCGCTACTGTTGTTGTTCCTTGGTTGTTGCTTCTATTGTCTCGGGTGTTTAAAAAGTAAATAATCTCTTCAGGTTTGGTTTTCTTCCTAAAAATGTTTTGAATGCTTCTGTACTGTTGAATGTTCATCATTTTCATTCATAGTTATGCTCAGATTTCAGAGTAGGTCACTTTGGGCTGCATCTTGAGTTCTACAGCTTGTCAGAACACTTTATACTATTCCCTCCTGAATTACCTGTTAGGTGTAGAACAGTGTTGTGTTATTCAGATTTACTTTCCTTTATATTTGAAGGTCTTTGTCCTGGTTACTTATAAAATTTTTTCTCAATGGAATTGTTGAATTTAACTACTACTATATGTCTTAGAGTTTGTAGCCTCAGTTTTTTTTTTTTCCTGGAGGTAGTCTAAATTTTTAAAATTAGAACTTTGTTTTCTGTGTTCAGACACTCTGGGCAGTTTGCTTATATTATTTTCTTGCATTATGGTGTTCAAGTTTTTTGGTTTATCAAGTTCTTCTGGAAGATTTAGCATCCTTAAATTGTCTTTATGCATTCTATCTTCAATATCAATGTGCTCGTTTGTTTTGAAAGTATGTTTTGTTTTAAAGTTATTCCTTTTTGCTTCTCTTCTTCCATACTGTTCTTCACTTCCCTGTGTCTACATTCTCAAATGGTTATCCTCTCTTTTGTTTCTTTAGTGAGACTTGCCATTGTGGAATCATTTTTCTATTCTGCCAATTATTTCTGCTGTGCAGGCAATAAATTCTTCTCTCAATTCTTATTTCTCTTTTAGACCATTCAGGAACAGCATGTCATGATTCATGCTCTCTTCAAAATTCACAGGGTCCTCTGCCTTGTTAAGTGTTGAATCATCTTCCTTTGTTTTGCTGGATTTATTTATAGATGCCTCAAATCTTTTCTGTCTGGAGATCTTATTTCCTTCTGCTGTTAATGATTTCCTTGTTAGTATATTTGCTTATGTTCAAAATCTTTTAATTTCTTCCTCTTGAGATCTTTGTTAATTTCAGTATTTTCCCCCTTATTTTCCTCTATTGTTCACTTTCTGACTCCCTTGTGGGTTCCCTGGTACCTGGATTTCAGAGTGTCTCAAGTCTTCTCCCACACTGGAAAATTCACAGTTCACAAGTCTAAGTTTTAGCCCCAATTGCCTTCTTGCAAGAAACAATTAGCCCCAGATTGAAGATAGGCTCTTTTCTTCAGGCTTAGTGGAATGCCACACAGTGACCCAACTCATATGTCTTGCTTAGTTCCCTCTAATCCTCAGTTCTTTAGCCAACATACCAGACTATGGGCACACTACTACTGCAGCCTGAGCAAATTTTTGCCATTTGGAATTTGGCTTTCTGAGGCACAGGGAGGAAGGGATGTCAGAGTGAAGAGCTGAGTTCTATTACCAGTAGAAATGTTTGGCCCCATTCCCTTTGTTTTTTCACTCAGACTATGCTCTGCTATAGCACAGAATGCTGCCACATGGCTATCAAGACCTGTGGAAGTTTCTGCCAGTTCAAGTAGAATTTTGATCTCTAAGGCACTGGAGGGTTGGGAAAGCTGGAATGTGAAGCTGAGTTCTGTTATAAGCTAGGGGTTAGCTTGTGCAGCAGCTGTATTGTCAGAAATGTGAGCAGTGGGGCAGGGGTGTTAATCAGGAATTAGGGAACATTGGCCTTCTCTGCTATTATTAGTTCATTAACTTTTTGCCTTTTTTGAGTTCTTAGTTTTTCAGACTGTGGTAATAACTGAAACTGATCTCTGGTTGATAATTCCTACTTCGGAATTACCACCTAACTATGCTTTCTAATTAGTTCTTTTTTTTTTATCCAAACCTGAGATTTTGTAGGAATGTGGGACTCATGGCACAGAAACTCCTTCCACTACCACATTTAAAAATTTTCCAGTGAAACCAGGGTTTAGTGCATTTTGTATATTTGTTATATACTCCCAGCTGGTCTCTAAGTTCTCAGAGGAAAGGAACTATGTTTCATATGATTTTATTCTATGAAATGCCTAGCACAGAACCTTGCAAACAGCAGACATATAAAAATGCTAAATGGGCTTAAGTTATAAACATTTGAAAGTAAAATATTAAAACGATATTAAAATTTTATAAAGACCTTTCACATTTAAAATTTATAAAACTTACAAGACAAATGTCAAACTAGACACTACAAATTGTGTTAGTAGAGAAGATTACACTAGGGCAGATAAAAAGAATGCTTTCAACGTATGGTGTCAGTTTCTGATGAAGAAAGTATCTGAGTATATTAAGTATCATTAGAAACAGTATTTCATGGACTCATCACCTCTTGCATGATGGGGATAAATCTAAATCCTGTAGAATTTTTTTTTTCTGAAGCCTTTTTTGGATTCATTACTTATTCTACATGCAATACCATTAAATACATAATCCAGTACTTCATAACATCATATCATACTTGGATTGGTGCAACAACCTTCCTGTTTTCCCTTTTCATCTTCCTAAAAGACTAATGTTCCTAAAACAGTAACTCCTAGATGTTACTCCCTTGTATGAAACTCTGTGGTAAATAAATCATGGTGCTTTCAGTTTTATTACTGTATCTTCACTTCTCTTATTTCTTTAAAGTCTATTTCTAATGCTCCCCTCTTGTATGCTTTTTATCTTTTGTTGATCCTTTCATTTTTGTTTCAGAATTTTTAAGATTTGACAGTGATTAACTCATCTGTTATTGGATTATGCCTTATCAAGGAAATTCCTTACCAAGCCATCCAGGACCCTCCAAACTCATATCACCTTATATCTTCATTCAGGTTATTCTTTTCTTTGTTCTCAGACTACAGCATAATTAATTCCAACCTGTGCCTTTGGTTATATTACTCCTTCAACCTGGCAAGCAGGTCTTTCTAAAATTCTAGTTCCTTCTTGAACTTTTCCAACAACTCTAACCAATATTGTTCATTTCCCTCCCTGACTGCCCATACTATTATCTTAAAAAACAAAATAAATCTCATACATATTATACTTAACAAAATTTAAGCTTCCTGAGGATAGAGATCATTTCATTTTTGTCTTTGTATCCTCAGTACCTAACAAAGTATATTGTATATAGTACTGGTTAATAAATATTTGTTGAACTGAATTACATTTTTGTTATTTAATTGTTTGTCATCTTGGTTTTGTTTCCCCAACAATAGTCTAAGCAGTTGTTGAATCATGGTCATTGATCTTTCAGCACTAAGAGAATGGAAGAGATATCTACATATCCCCCAAGACGGTTCTATGCCCCTTTCTCAGCAATCTTGATAACAGCAGTTTTCATGGATTTAGTTATACTCTCTATAGAGATCACTTTTAGATGCATACATTCAGTCTTCATCTATCTGCTGAACTTCAGTCTGGCATCACCTACTGCCTATTAGATATCTCCAACTGGATTATCCTCTAGGCATCTCAAATTGTACACATCCAAAACAAAACTCACTATTCTACCCCCCCTCCCCAACTTTCCCCACCTTTCTGACTTCTTTTTTTCTGTTGAAATAAATCCAACATCCTTCCAGTCACCTAAGTTTTGTAACCTTGGAGTTTTATTTGACTCCCTCATTCTTCACTTCTAATCAACTGCCAAACCTACCTCCCTAATATACTGCGCATTCATTCACATTCTCTCTTGTTAGTAAGATAAAAGATAAACTCCTTTGTTTGGTTTTTAAAGTCCTTTACAATCTGGCTCCAACCCATCAAGTTTATTACACATTATCCTCATTCACAAATATTACATTCCATTTAAAAATACTTTTTATTGTTTCCTATTTAAGATATTCCATCTTCTGGATTGATGCTTTTGAACAGACTAACTTTCCAACCATGAAATGCACTCCCTGTGCTTACCTAGTTTTCTTCAAAGCTCATCTAAAATGTTACCATCTTTGGGAAAGCTCATCTTGATCTTGCTCTTGTCCTCCTCCTACAAAACATTTTGTATATACTTCATATAAATTTTTCATTTACTTATACTTGTTTCTATGCTGTTTACCTTCAAGAGAATTATAAGTGCCTTAAGGTGCCTGCTCCATAGAAAGTACTTCAAAAATCTTTGCCTATTGAAGGAGGGAAGGAAACAAGCATTTATTGACGGGCGATGGAAAAATTTTGTCCCTCTCTAAAAAAAAGGTGAAAGAAGGCAGATTCCTTCAACTTGATGGCCATCCCCAGAAAAATTCTAGAATATATTAGCACAGTGGTTCTCAACCTTCCTAATGCTGTGACCCTTTAATATAGTTCCTCATGTTGTGGTGACCCCCAACCATAAAATTATTTTCACTGCTACTTCATAACTATAATTTTGCTACTGTTATGAATCGCAATGTAAATATCTGATATGCAGGATATATTTAAATTGAACATAACTCACAGATTGAGAACCACTGTATTAGCTGAACAGTTTTGAGCACTTAGAAAGAGAATCAGTGACTACTAGGCAATTAACATGGTCTTGCCTAACAGAATCAAAGGTCATGGCAGATAAGAGACCAGGGAGTGGTCAGATTGGGAAAGGACCAAGTCAGTACAATGTCAGCAAAACCCAGAAAAGAGAGAGTATCCAGGAGAGGAAGACTGAGCTAGGAATTGAACTCCTGAAGAAAGGAAGGGGGATGACTTGGGGGGCCAATAAAAAAAAATCACTTGGATCTATATAGAGTGATATATCAGGATAGGCTAATCCTCAGAGAAAGAAACTCCTGAGTAATGATAGAAAAGGGAAGATCTGGAAGTAATAATGGGGAATGAGGAATATCCCAACTGATCTTCCAGGACTAGTGTACTGGGGTTTGGGAGGTGGAATGGAGCATGAGAGAAGATACATCCAGTTCTGGAAAGGACAGCCAGGGATTTAGTGTCTTGTAAGAGCAGTCAGATTTATATGAATGCTAGAAGATTAAAGGGGTTAGACAAGAGCTCGGGTGGGGTAGAAGGTGTAATGAGAGGAATATCTAGTGCTTTAGTGGCCTGTAAGCTTAATATGAGCCAACAATGTAACATGGCAGCCAAAATACCTAAAATGACCTTGGGCTACATAAAAAAAGATATTGCATCCAGAAGTGATAGTCCTATTATACTCTCATCTGGTCAGACTACATTAAATACACTGCACTGAGGAAAGCACTTTATGAACCATTAAGTTGTCATATAAATGTGAACTGTTGCTCTAAGAGTCATATGATACAAAGAATACTGACAAACAAGCCTATCTAGAAGAGGGCACTCAGGATACTGAAGGGACTGGGCACCACACCTGATGATCTGCTAAAAGAACTGAAAATATTTAGATTTTGAGTTTTACTCAAGGCTCTGTGTTACGCTCACTTCTGGCTCTCTTTATGTTCTTTCTCAGTAAATTCATTAGCTTTGGGGCTTAATTATCATCTCTACCCAGATGACGCCCAAATCTACAGATCCACCCCCAATCTCTCTTTTGAGTTCTAGGTTGCTACCTATTGGACATTCTGAACTTGATATACCATAGGCATTTCAAACTCAACAGGTACAAAACTGAGTTCTTTATTTTTCCCCTCATACCCAATGTTCTTATGAATTTCCTGGTTTTCGTTAAGGGTAACACCACCCTCCCCATCATCCAGGTTTATAACCTCAGTATTATTCTTGACTCCCTACTCTTACTCACACTACATATCCAATCAATTACTAACTTGTATAATTTCTTTCTCTACAAAATCTCTTCTATCCATCTTTGTCTCTCCAGACATATAAGTATGACCATCTTACCCTCATACTTAATAAATTACAGTGGTTGTATATCACCTTTAGGATCAAATACAAACTCCATTGACATTTAAAACATTATTCAACCTGGTCTCAATTTATATTGCTAAATTTATTAAACACTATTCCTTTTAATATATACTATATGTTTAGCCAAACTGGCCTTTTTACGGCCATGTCCTGGCACTCCATCTCCCATCTCTGCCTTTTCAAATGGTTGCTCTACATACTTGGAATGCTTCCTTCATGCCATCCTAGCTTCCTTCAGAGTCAGTTCTAGTACTGCTTTTTGACATGAATTCCTTCCTTACTTTCCTCCCAAAATTATCCTGTATCTATTTTGTATTACTCTCCTTGCCTCAAGTCTCTCCTTCACCAATTCATCTGCCAAACAGTTGCTAGAGTGAAATTTCTGAAACACAAGTAGCCACTCCTCTACTCAATGAACTCCAGTAATTCCCTATTGCCCTTAGGATCACATGGTTCTGATTATCTTTTAAAACCCTTCACAGCCTGGCTCCAACTTACTTTTCCAGCTTTATTATATATTACTTCCCTTAACATATTCCACAGTCCCAGCAAACTGGCCTTTTTGCTATTCTCATATATGACATTCCTTCTATCTGCCTTTGAATATTCTGTCCCTCATGCCTGGAACACAGTGTTTTTGAAGTGAATGCTGAATCTGTGCTATACCCATTATGAACAAAGTCCTGCAAACCAGGACTCAATATATTCCAGTATTTTTTCATATTTTATCAAAATTATCTCAACCTCATCAGCATTATTTGGTTTATTTATATTCTACATTATTTTTTCAAATTTTAAAGGAAAATACAATTTCCTTAATAAGCAGAATAAATCAAGCATCTGTCAGGCACCGACTGCAGGCCGAGCGCTGTCCCAGGTGCCAGGAGTGTAAAGCGGAACGGCGAGGCGACCCCTGCCCTCAAGGAGCTTGTGTTCTAGAGATAGAGATAATATGTACCTACATGGAGATGCAGATACAAGGTGACGTGCTGGGGAAGCCACTGGCAGCTGAGGGGTCAAGAAAAGGCTCACGTAGAAGACGGCACTTTAGCTGATGCCTGAAGGAAACCAAGGCTGCCAAGAGGCAGAGGCAGAGGCGAGGAAGGAGAGCATCTGTGCACAGGAGACAGCTGGTACAAAGACGCCCAAATAGGAAGTGGACTATGGTGTTCAAGGCACAGGAAACAGGCCAGTATGACTAGACTGTAGAGTACACGTAAAAAAAGTAAAGTGAGAGGGTGGACAAGGTTATGAAGAGCTTAAAATATCGAAGGAATTCATATTCGAACTAGAGGTAATGACTAGAATTTATAGAATGTATATAGTGTATGGGTAGTGAGGGTGGGGGACTGGGGTGACCTTGTCAGAACTGTACTTTGGAAAAATCACTTTGGTGTGGAAGAAGGACTGGAGAAGAGAGAGGCTTGAATTATAAAGTCCAATTAGGAGGGTACTGAAGGTGAGAGGTGATGAAGGCTTGAACGAGAATGTTACTTATGAGTTACAGCAAATGGAGAAATTTTGAAGGCTATGGATAAGTTCACTTACCTTGGGAGTGTACTTTTAGGGGTGGTTACAAGGTAGAGATAAAGGGGAATAGGAGCAAGATATTATGGAAGTAAAATCAAGATTTTGCAATTGACTAAACATGCATAGCAAGAGAAAATGAGGAACAGAGGATAATGCTAAGATTGTAAAACTGAGTGACTAGAAAGAATGTGAGAGCCTAGGCAGTAATAGGGAAATTCAGTGGAGGAGTTGTTTTGTTTTTTTTT
>CM053582.1:421296931-421318277 GCA_028627135.1 Pseudochirops cupreus
TGGAGGGGAGGGCAGGATCGGGGGGAGGGAGGATGAAAGTTCACATTTCTGTAGAGGGACAGGGACAGGGTAGAGAGTGGATGGGGGGGGCAGGATAGGAAGACGGGACATGTAATCAGACTCTCACAATATGCTCACTGTGGAGAGGTTCTGCGTAATTACACATGCTCAACCTGTATTTGATTGCTTGTCCTTCCAGTGGGGGTGGGAGATGAGGGAGAAAGAGAAAGACTCTAGAATCTAAAGTTCTATAATCAAATGCTAAAAATATATATATATATATATACATATATATATATATACACACATATATATATATATATATACATATACAATTATTATTATTATTATTAACTACATCCAACTGGAACTTGAGATACACAGGCACTGTGGTAGGGAGATCCATCCTGCCCTACCGAAAAGTCAGAGGGGTGAGGGGAGAAGATATAGAAGAGAATAGATTGGGGGTGGGGGGATACACTGGGATGGATGTTTTGGGGTGGTGGGTAGGGGAAAGATGGGGAGAAAATTTGTAACTCAAAATTTCGTGGAAATGAATGATGTAAACTAAAATAAAATAAAAAATCAATTAAAAAAAAGAGAAGTTAATAAAGTACCCCTTTTTATTACTCCAAAACCTAATTTAGTTACAAATTATTTGAAATTTGCTTAAGAATGTATTAAATAGACTAACAGTAGAACTCAATTAAAATATTTTTTAAAATTCTACAAGTTAGATAAATGAAAACAGTGTAATATTTTTCACTAATTAAATATGATCAGAGGTCAAAATTTTGGGAGTACATATACTCAGACACATATATTAGATGGTTAATCATTACATAATGAAATAAATGAAAAAAATAAAGCAGTACTTTCAACACTTTCCAATTAAAAAAATAATCCTTGCTCCTTGTCTATCAGGAAAACATTTAAGTGGTGTGCTTTCACATTTAAAAATAGACGTCTAATCTCTAACACAGAGCACCATATTTTCAGTGGGAGGCAAGTAGGAGAGTGAGAAATGCAATGAAAGAAGCACAGAGGCGCTTTAAGAGTTGAAGATATATGAAAGACATCTTTTTAGGCAATTACTTGTAATATTAATAAAAGTATATGAACAATTATAGTCACCAAAAGCTAAATTTTAAATATGTTAATCAGCTATGCTGATGTGATCCAAAGATAGCTGTGTTAAAAAACCAAAGTTATTTAAATTAGAGGTATGAATTCTATTTCTAGAGAAATATTTTTTATGACTTCACTCACATGGAAATATGCTTCAAATAAATTATTATTTTAAATGCTACTTAGGGTATATTATAATCAACAAACACTTAATATAACTATATGTTTCAAAAGAGAGAGAGGAACATACGATTTTATATTAAGCTAATGGAAATTTACTAGTATAAAATTATCAGTTACGCAATAACACAGGAATAATTAGTTCATTCAAAAACAGCAAAATTACTGTTTTTCTCATAAATTTTCTAAAGAAGACTTTAAAGTTTACAATTTTACTATTTAAAAAAGATCTATCTGATAAACTAAACAACTAGAAATGAGAAATGCACAAAAAGCTGCTACAATAAGAAGTGATTACATAGGTAATAAAAATAATACCACCACATATTAAAAATATGCATACGATACAGTTAAATAAGCTAAGGAAATTATATTTGGATACTAGCAATGTAATGCTTTACATTTCTATCCACAGAAAAATAAATCAGAAAAGTAAAAAAATACACTTTCTAAATGCATCATTAAAAAAATTCCTAATATAGTACGTATGTATGACAATATTTCCTGATTTTTTGTTACAAATTTCCATTTCTAATTTTAGTTCACAACTGTTGCATAAAGTATTCATTTGATAAAAGGATCTCTCACCCATACAAGTATAACTTCAAGATGATCAACTGGCAAAAAAGGATAGTTTCTTTTCAGACTAAAATAGAAAGAAAAAAGAAATCCAAGAAGCATGCTTTCAATTTTTTTTTCTATTTAAGTAGAATGCCCTAGAAGCAGAAGGAACATAATCAATCATTGAATAAGTAATAATGATGCTATTTAAGATCATACTATTCTATACCTCAGGCTTCAGATCTCTATGTACCACTCCCACATCATGCATGTGGCTTACAGCTGAAACAAGCTTCCGCATGATATAACTGGCTTCGGTCTCACTGAAGTGTTTCTTTTTCTTAATTCGTTCAAAGAGCTCTCCCCCGTTCAGAAGTTCCATCACCAGAAATGTGTGAAGCTAGAAAACAAATACAATTGTGTGTGGAATCCTTAATACTGGTAAGTCTGTGTTAATGTTAAGTCTTTATAACATTTTTGATAATTTATTATGAGCATTATCAATTGTGGTTTACACTTTGATGAATCAAAGGTTTAATCAATGAAGCTTTATCTTCTGCTGACACAGTTCATGATTGCATCAAATGTTCCCATTTTGTGGTATCTGAATCCATGTTTTTCCATCAATCATTCATACATGGTCTACCTAGTCTGCTCGAGAATTTCTCAGGGGTGCCATGCAACATTTGGCCTTTCTATCTGTTGTCCCTCATTTTCACTAAATAACTAGGGGTTTGTGAAATGTTTTAAAAAAGTGTTAATTTTTTGGTTCAGATCTGTGACTTCACTGGTATAGGAAATTTCTAGGAAGGAAATTCTTCCAGGACAGATTAGCATCTCTTTCGCCACTTAAAATCTTATTAAAGAGTTGTCCGTATCACCGAGATGTTAAATGACTGGCCCAGAGTAACAATTTGACAGAGGTAGAACTTGAACTCAGCTCTTCTTGACTATAAAGGCTTCCTTTCTACTCAATCAGTTAAACACCTTCACTTGTATGTATTTCAAAATATATAATCTCCTTGTTAAAATAACAGGTGTTCAAAGTAAGAAAATAAAGGAAAAATGAGAAAAATTATAGCTCTTTAGAATTTCATTTGGATGATGATGGAAAATCTAAAATACCATAGTGAACTATTTCCATATCTTTTTTCCTTAATGACTTTCTGAGAATTCCATGCAATACAAAGTTGTAATACAATGGAAAGATGCTGAAATTCAAGCCTGGATTTAAAGCCTTGCTTTGCAACTTACTACCCTGTGAACCTGGGTCTATGGCTGACCCAGTTCTCTGAGCCCATTTCCTCATCTGTAAAAGGGATTGTACTAGATTATCTTTGAGGTCCCTTCCAACTCTAAACCCATAATCCTAGATAGCCTGCATTCTTAACTTTGGCTCTCTGGAGAGATTACAGAGGGCCCATGAACTTAGATGGGGAACAAATGACATTTTTATTTTTACTACTTTTTGAAATTTTACATTTTCTTCAATTATGAATGTAGGAAACAAAACATTATTCTGGGAAGGGGTCTACAGGTTTCATCAGACTGCCAAAGGAGTCAATGATATTAAAAGGGTTAGGCATCCCTGCTCTATGTAAAGAACTACTTCGACCCTCTCAACCTAGTTTCTTTTAACAAAGAAGTGCAAATAGCAACACTAGGGTCTGGTTTGTATGTTCTTAAAAATAAAGAACATCAATGATTACTTTGGATTCTCCTCCCTGACCGAGAGCATGACACAACCATTTAATTGCAGATTTAACTTTAAAAGGTATAAAAACTTTATTCCATTGCCTGGTCTCAGTGTTAGCCAAGTAATAAGCTGAAGAGCTCCTATGAATACCTAGCGCAAAGACCTATGTGTCAAGCTGCCCGTGTATCATGACAGAAGTTTACAAGTGACATTCTATGCCTCTACACTTACCTTTGTCCTCAAATTCATGAAAGTTCAAATACTAATACTTTGCCATGATGAATTACAATGTTTCTTTCATAAATTATAAGTTTTTCATGTGTTTTATTATAGAATATTAACATAGGAGCTATTGAAAAACTACAGATTTAAAATTAAATCTTAAAGGACTCTCAAATTTAGAAAAAGGAAAGGTAAAGTATTTAGATTATAAGCGCTAAGTATAACTACATTGTTATATTCTTTAGTAATTCAAGGATCTGTGACTTTGTATGGGTAGTTGTGTCCTTTGCTGTCATAGACAATAACCCTATCACAACTTGGAAGTTAATTTTCAACAACTGCTGTGGCAAAAAATTTTGTCAATTTTAGCCAACCTGATGATGAGCATCTTCAAACTTAACTCGGCTAGTTCTAAAATGACGAAGAGAACGTCTGCTGGTAGGCCATCCTCCAAACCATTACATCTTGGCAGGACTTTCCAGACTTTCCACTCTACTAGCACTGACACTGAGATCCCAAGGACACCCCCATTTAATGATGACATATTAGAATAGGACTTGAGTGGAAATTCACTGTCATCTACTATTATCTGAATATAGCATGTCTCTTTTTTACTTAGTAAAAAAAGAAAAAATACAATGAAAAGTTTGTTAAATTAAGAGCATCATTCCAGTACATAATGAGCAAATTATAAAAGTGAACTTTTACCTCTCTAAGAGACTTGACTCTTAGGCTATAGAAGACTAAGATAATTTGAAGTAATTTTTCATAGGATGAAGACGGTCAAGATTAAACATTTAATATATATTTGAGCCAGTTGGCTTCATAAAGAGAATACTATTCCACATTCGCAGTCTTAATTCCTACCTCTCATACAGCTACTGTTATTAGTTGCAAAGAATGGATAGTATGAGAGGATTGCTCAGGAAAATCCAACCACACTACGGTAAAATCAATCAATCAACAAGGATTTATTAAGTGCCTATATACTGTGGTAGGTACTGGGAACATAAATACAGAAATGATATAATTCCTGAGTTCAAGGAACTAAGTAAACAATTTTAAACAAAAGTCACTCTGATGAAGGGTTAAAAGAGTCTTAACATAGGAAGAATACCACATTTATATAAGAATATATGGGACTGTATCACATAAGAAGCAATTTGTTCTTATGGTTCCTCTGCATAAAAAGAAATAGCACAAAACGAATATAAACAAAAATAATAACTTTTGACTACATAAATATAAACTAGGCATTAGGAACCTGGTACCTGAGGCCTGCTGTCAGCCTGCCAGTCAGGGGTCAATCCCCTCTGATGCCACCTGCGTAGAGATCAATCTGAGATTTTCTAATGCACAGCAGCTTCAGAACTCTAGCTGGCAAGTCTCACCTCTGACTTTTAGGTTGGACAGAGATTTCAGATGCCCCTTGATATCTCGGGTGGCGATATGGGGACAGGAGGACACAGTGCCTCTCATAATTCAGCACATTAACAACACCTGAACGTGGGAATAAGCAGGAGGGAGGGAGGAAGGAAAGGAGAAGCCAGCAATAGGAACTGGTACAGGAGGAAAGTCTGAAAAATGTTGCTGCTGCCACTGGTCACATCTTTTCCTCTGGCTGCTACAACTTCAGCCTGGTTCTCAAAGCATGGGCCCTGATCCTGGGTGGGTGGTTTCAGAGCCATAAATTCGTCCCCAACCCCAAGTGCCTTCAATTAAGCTAATTCTTTGACCCTTGATGAGAACAAAAGGTTGAGGGACATTGTATCCAAATTCATAGGTGGTTATTACAGACACAATAATCTGGGGTCCCCCAAACACTGTTTTCTCCATCAGGTTAGCTGTATTTCAATGCAACTTCTTTTCTCACTGCCAGCTTGCTCATACCAATCTGCTTCTTGACCTCACTACCTTGGTCAGTTATTGTATGATATTTCAGTGAATCAGTGTATCACAGCAGAGCTGTCCTAAGTCAATTATATCATGGTTCCTAGTGGAAGAGCCACAAGCAAGAAACCTGAAAGAAAAGGAAAAACAGAGGCTAGCACTTGGCCTCTGGTTTAAGCAGGTCTTACTACCTGGAATGGGGTAATAATAATATATTTACACTTTTGAGTCTCTCCTTTACTTTCTGCCTAAAGAGGCTAGGATGTGAGGCTTCAAAAGCACCTCTAGGAAAGAAGGAATTGCTGAGTAACTATCTATCCAGTGCTGGGGAAGGTAGGTCTCCTAAGAATTAGATTACAACTATGGCAACTGAATCATCAAAAAAAAAATGTAGCTAGTAGCAGTGATAGCATTGTCCAGATCCCACCAACATTTAACCCTTGTACCACAATCAGCTCTTCCTTCCTTTGAGTGCAATTTGATTTATTTCAATAAACATTTATCAAGGGTTACTACTACATGAGCTAGGCACTATCCTAGGCAATAGGAAACAAAGATGAAACATTTAATAAAGGTCTTCTTCCATTTTATGTGCAACTGCACCTAATCACATGCCTACTTTTGACAAATATATGAATCTGATATAAGGATGTTGGGGAGGGGAGTTGATATTGTTCCAACGACATGTGAAATTTCTTTCCTATCATGACCTGTAGTGTCACTCAAAATGGCATTAAAGCCACAAAAAGATTGCCAAACGAGCTATATGTTTTTATTTTTGCCAACAGTACTCTTCCAAATTAAAAATAAGTCACCATCAGGATTTACTATTTGAGTGTATTATTAATTACTTTTAGTATCTAAAGTAACCAATTTTTGTTAAAGTTACTTCCTTAGAACTAAAGGAACTAACAAAAAAAAGAGGAATATGGATCGAATACAAAATAAATGCTTATAGATAAGTTAGTCACATGATCAAAGAAATGACTTCTTAACATTCTGAGAATTAAAAGGAGGGACGCTGGAAAAATAAAGAACCTCTTATATTAATTGATTTTGGAGGGTCTCTAACAGTACATAAAAGCAAAGATTAATATGTAGTCTAATTTTTAGTATATGTTTCTATTATGATAAATAGTACGTTTATATCAAACCATCCTGTCAATTAGTTAATGGTAGGCAAAGAAACAGTAATGTTTATGTTTAACAATGAAATACCTGATCATGATAAACTTCATACAACTTCACTATATTGGGGTGTCCTTCACAGAGTTTCAAAGCTGTTATTTCTTTCTGAGTGTTGGCTTCCATTCTGTAAAATGAAGCAGCCATATTGTACCAATCTATTCAAACATACTTCCAATCCAATACTACCCTAAATCTAATTCTGTTTTTATTTAACATATATAAAGAACTTAAAATCAGTGTTGGAGCAAAAGAACAAAATTTCTGTTAAAGCAATGACTTGTATAGTTCATTTGGACAAGTAGTTCATTTATTTTGGAGAAAATCACTGTCTGAGCCCCTGAAAAGCAAGTCAAAAGACAATACTCTCCCTGTCTCATAATTTGGTAATTGTATTATACAGAGACATTAGAGAAATCAGAACAACCATTTACCAAAACAAACACATCTCTTTGCTAGTCCTAATAAAAACCCTTAATAACTTAATATAATTTTTATTTTGGAAATGTTTTATTAATGACTTTAGAAAAACTGCTGTGATGCCTCAATGACTTTCTCCCCATTGTACTCCCCAAAAGAATTCTCCCTTGTAAAAAGGAAGTACAATCAGGCAAAGCAAATCAAAAACCCTTTGGAAATGCTAAACTAATTTCTTGGTAAAAGTAACTGTATACATTCAATAGCATCTAAAAAAAACAGGCAAATGTGATTACTAGGAACACTTAATAAAACTATCTCAGTTAAATGTCCCTGTCAGAATCAAAGAACATTTCCATTAAAAATGCATTATAAGAATCTGCCTGTGAAAAAAATTTGTTACTATCAAGTATAATATCTAATGTAAACTAGTCTTTTGAGAGAGCATGTCATAGCTGAAAGAATACTAGATAAGAAATGAAAAGAAATGTGCTAAAATTATGACTCATTCACTTATGAGCTATATGACCTTGGTTAAGTTGCTTATCTTCCGAATCTCAGTTTACTTTGTAGAATTAGAATAATAATATGTGTATGAGCTGGTTTTCACAGGGTTATTGAAAGTTATATTTCAATAATGTATGTTATATTTTGATGTAAAGTGCTAAAGTGTATGTTATTATGAACCAAAGGATTGAAGTTCCAAGTATAATCCTAAAAATGTTTAGAACGATAATTTTTTAAAAAAGCTTCACTTATAAAATCAATTAGATGGTGTAGGTACAAAAGCACAAAAATATTTTTAAAAACATTCATACCTTTTGCTTATGATTTTGACTGCATATTCTTGATTGCTTTTCCTATGTAAGCATTTTCGACAAATTGAAAAACTTCCTTCTCCCAGTGGTTTGTCTTTAAGATCTAGGTCATAGTGCTGATAAAATGGAGAGTCCTAGAAACAAATCAACAATGTATAACTTGAAGAAACAACATTAATATATAATACTTAAAAGTAAGCTCATATTAGAAAATGATATTCACTAAAACAACATTCTAAAATAGATTTTTATTTCTTTCATATCCTTGTTAAAATTAATTTAAATTATGAAATCCTGTTAAATTGTTTTTAAAAGCTTAAATCAGAATTTAACAGTTCTCTAGAAGAAAAAGTACAAATTGAACATCTTTGAGGCATATTTTTTCTTACATTAATGCTTTAATATATCATAGACCTCTTAAGAAACAAATATTACTGTTAAAGTATTCATATCAGAATTCATTCAAACCACAAATACATTAGCTTAAAAAAAATCTATCTACCTTCATCATTGCACTTCTGGCAACATTTGTTACTCCTGGACGTTCAATTCCCATGTGAAACTGAAGAGGATCTATGACAGCTGCATTGCGTTTAAATAAGATAGAAGGAGCAACAAAAGAATATCCCTGGGGGTGGAGAGAAGTAAAAAAAAAAAAATAAGATGAAGGTTTAGATCTTGTAGTCTAAAAGTAATAAATTCAGGTTAACTGCTAGGACCCTAGAATTTTTGAAGAAAGAGAAAAGCCAATTAAAAGATGGGCAGCTATTATTTTATTTAAGGTTTAAGATACATTTTTGTTAGAAATCAAAAGGTAGATAGATGCTTTTTAGAAGAAAAATATGCCACCTTCTGGCATAGTTAGTTTAAAATTAAGAAATTTAAAAAATACTTCCTTTGTCATCTCAAAAAAAAAAAAAAAGAACAATTCCTAACTTCAGTTCTTTTTCACTGGTGACAAAATCATGCATTTCAAAGTAGCTAGATTCTAAAGAAACATATAGTTACGGTATCAAAAACAAGCTGAGTTGTTATTAGAACAAGTACTGTTTTAAATTGTAAAAATAGATTTCACCATAAAGTTTCCAATTTGTGAACACCTGATCCTATACCCTATTATTGGATTACTTTAGTTCAATTAAATTTAAAATCAAAATTTCATGCAATTTACAAACCTAATACAGTATACCAATATAATGAGATATCAATAGAACAATGATGCTTAATCCCAGATGAGATTACTAAATAATATAATCATTCCCACTTGTATTTGTAATCCATGATTTAAAGAAATGAAGCCTATTTAGTCAGAATATCAAATCTCAAAGTATACTAGAGATCCTTAATTTGCAAAATCTTTTTTTTAAATGCTTAGCAAGTGGAAAGTAGTTAACTATTGAACAACATAAGAAATGAAACCAACAATTGTAATGGTCATTTTGTTCTATATAGAAGTAAAATAATTCAGCACATTTTCTACAAAAAGTTTCAAGAAATAAAAGCTATCATGTATAACTACAAATAAATCAATTCCTTTTGTGTATCAAACTTTTTTTCTTTTTTGGATGGACCTGTGATTTCAGAAACATAGGGAGCATCTAGAAAACTGGCAGAACAGTCTCTGCCAACATAGATTAGTCCCTTACCCTCAATTGACAGAGTCATATGGGGACACAGAGAACTTAAATGGGTCACTGAGGGCCACAGCCTCTAAGTGTGAGGGGTAGGTCTTAAATCCAGGTCTCCTTGACTCCAAAGGTAGCTCTCTATTCACTACATCATGCTGCCTCTCATAAAGCAATAATAAACTCTTTTGATTAACAAACTATAATATCTAGCAAATGTAACTGGTAACTGTGGCCATACAACAGCCCTTGCACTGTTATGAATCATTTAAAGAAAATTTTCTTAAAAGACTTTTAAAACCATGTAATGATAAACATATGTACATTGAATATATAAATGCATTCAGAGATAGGCTTTTTGAGATTACCTGAAATAGCCTTTCTGAACTCTGGGGCAGAGCTGCAGGAGAATATGTGGGATCCATTTCTGTAAACTCCTCTGCAAAATTACTGACGTCTAACTCATCCCGGATTACTGGTTTAAATGGTGCTGGCACTTTTTTGGCAGCTAAATCATCCCAATTTATTTTCTAAAGCAAAAAAATTAAATTAAAATTAAGCAGTAATTAACAAAATAAGACAATAAGAGAAAAATTATTTTGAACAGAATCACTAAATTTCAACTAATTAGACTAAAGATACTTAAGAGTTTAATTGTGACTTAAAAAAAATACAATCATAGCTGTCATTCAGAATGCTATTTTTGAAAGGTACCACATATTTTAGAATATTTTGGTATCCTCCAGAGGGCACTGCAATATCCTAGTTTACAACCAACAAAAAAGGAAAAAAAATTCTTTCATCTAGAAGTTTCTTGAAAGGTAGCAAGCTAAAGTAAAAATACAAAAATTTATGATTCTTCCTAAAGAGGAAGACTAGTTGCTATTCAGTTGTTCTTTTCTGACATAATTAAAGTTGTGAAAAATTCTCTTGCCCCTAATTTCATTCTTAATTCCCAATAAGCACAGAGCTCTCACCTCCTCTCGATCCTCAGTCCACATCCACCCTCCCCCCCTTTTCCTTTTCAGTACTCAATGTACATTCTCTGATCCTATTCCTTTTCTTTTAGTAGTTTTCTAATCACTTGACTTAGATTGTTTGAGAAGAAAGTGGTATTTGGAGGAGGAAGGATTGTATGTGACTATAGAGGGTTTAAGGAATTTCTAAATATTAAACATATGATAATAGATAAAACCTCATTCAAGTTTTTAATTTTTTTCCCTTCCTAGTACTTTAACAAATTATTAGTCTTTTAAAATCTTAAAAAAACCAAACAAATCCATAGTCTCAATACATTCCCCTAAATGTTTATCTCAGAATCTCTTTTTAAATGATTCTGGGTATATAGTGTGAGGCAGTGACTAGTTTACAATAGTCACTATATGACAGAAATTAATAGCATGGAAAGTAATAAAAAAAAATCTGACGAACCTATATAATTCTATAAGTAGCTCTATTAAATTTAATTAGTTAATACAAAGTGTTTTCCTTATGCCCTCTTGTGGAAGCAGTGAGAAATAAATTTGATCGCTGAATTTTCAAATCTGAAGTGACCTTAAAGATCATTCTAGTCCAAACCCTTCACTTCTATAAATTATGACATTAAAATCTAGAGAGGAAAATGACTTTTCCAGGTCAACTGGCCATAGCAGATCTAGCCCCCAGTTCAGTGCTGTTTTCACTAACATAATAATGGTTTCCATTCAAAATGAATCATCCCTTGGAGCCTTAGAGAGCATCCAGAATGGCAACCTGGACATTGAAGGATTTTGAGTTCATGATCAGCTGAAGAATATAGGGTTGTTTAAAACTGGGGAAGAAAAGGTACACAAGGGGCATGATCAGTATCTTTAAGTACTTAAGGGCTGTCACCTGAAAGAGTGATCAGAATCTTTCTGTTCAGGATCAGAAGGAAGAGTTATGAGTGTCACACAGAAATTGAAAGAAAAAAAAAACACTTGAAGTAAGGAAAAACTTCTTAACAATTCTTTACACCAAAGTAGAATGAGTTGCTTAGGCAGCCCAGGCAGTGCTGTAAAAAGACAATGTGTTTAGAGTCAAGAAGTTGTTGGTGTTCAATTGTGTCTTACTCTTGGTGATTCCGTGGACCTTAGCATGCCAATACTATCCACTGGATTTTTCTTGGCAAGGATATTGGAGCAGTTTGCCATTTTTTTCTCCAATGGACTCAGGCGAACAGAGATTAAGTGCTTTGCTCAGGGTCACAAAGCTAGTAAGCATCAGAGTTTGGATTTGAATGTAGGTCTTCCTGACTCTAGGGCCAGTGCTCCATCCACTGAGTCATCCAGCTGCCCGTGCAGTCAAGATCTGAGTTCAAATTCTGTCTCAGACACCTCGCTATTAGGCTGGGTCATACTGGGCAAGTCACTTAAGTCATTTATCTTAAGCTCAGTTTTCTCATTTGTAAAATTAGGGGGCTGAACCTGATGGCCTCTGAGGTTTTTTCTAGCTCTAAATCTATGACATTACAGTTTGGGATGCACTGACGGACTTTCTTCATTAGAAATAGTCAAAGACTGGATATCTTAATTGTTAAGAATGTCAAGGAGGGAATCAATCCTTTTTCAGACATGAGATGGACTAGAGAAGGTTACTAAGACATCTTCCGATTCTGAAATTCTATGAATTTTACTGAGGTAAAATTTTAAGCCAAAATGCTAAATTTTATCTTTAAAAAGAGAGATGGTATTGTTAGTTTAAATACTAATCTTTCTAGTATATGACATTACAGAGGTTACAGTTATATCTTGAAAAATTCACTTTATTTTTTAAAGTGCTCAGTAACTAATCATTTTTTGAAATTTTTATATTAGCTATCTAAAGTTTATTTTATAGGGCGGGTGGGTGGCACAGTGAATAGAGCACCGGCCCTGGAGTCAAGAGGACCTGAGTTCAAATCCAGCCTCAGACACTTAATACTTACTGGCTGTGTCACTTTGGGCAAGTCACTTAACTCCAACTGCCCCTTCAAAAGTAAAGTTTATTCTAAGAATCACATTTTTACTTTTATTTTTTGGAATCCTAATAGTAATTAGTACTTAATTACTAATTATTAGTACCTAATAGTAATTGTACTTAATTTCTATAAGTCTGTCAAGTATACCAACATTAATTTAGAGAATGTGTTTTCTTTTGAATAAAGAATCCTCATTCTTAGTCAAGGCATTTATTTTGGAAGCTGGAAAATAAAGATAATTGCTTTTTTTTAATACTCAAAATTTTCTGGGTTTCAATGATTTTTTTTCCCCATGTCTTCTGGGTAAATGACATATAAAAGTTTTTCTTAGAAAAAAAAAACCCAAAAAGTTAATAGTGACATTGGATTATAAATATTGTCAGGTCCTACTTGTCCAGGTGTTTTGGTAGTGTCTGACTCTTCATGATTCCATATGGGATTTTCTTGGCAAAGATACTGGAGTGGTTCGCCATTTCCTTCTTCAGCTCATTTTATATACGAGGAAACCGAAGTAAACAGGGTTAAGCAAGTTGTCCATGGTCACAAAGCTAGTAAAGTGTCTGAGGCCAGATTAGAATGCATGAAGATGAGTCTTCCTGACTTTGGTCCAGCACTCAGTCCACTGTACCACCTAGCTGTTTCTTCATTAATATGATATTACTGCTTTGAAACCAAAAGCACAGAGGCTAGCAATGCTACATCTTTAGAGGGATACTAAGTTTGAGGGATTTGTCCTGTCAATTTCATAATCCAAAGAATTAAAAAAAAAACCTGATCCTTCCCTCCCTTACCCCACGACAATCTTCTGGAATTTTTTTGGACAATACTGATCAAATAAACAACTAAACTGGTGGTTAAAGACAGTTATTAATCTTTTAAAAATCATAGGTAAAAACCACTATCAAAAATAAAAAACAATCCTGTACTACTACAGATAAACCACCAAGAAATATGTAGATTCTAAATTAGTTAAGAGATCTTTTCTAGAAAAAAAACAAAACATCTCAGCGTATTAGAACCTCTTTGTAAAATAAAAAATTTACTTGCATGAAAGTTGATAAAGTGATTGCAACATCTCATAAAATAAAGATGGCATAAAATACAAAACCCTTTTCTATTTAGAATCTATAAATAGAAATGAATTTCTGGATTCAACCAATTCAACCAATGTAGTCCAATAGCATCATACTTTCACATGATATAAAGATAGTAGTGTCCTTAAAAGAAAATAACAATAAAAATGAAGGGGAAGGATTGTGGACAATCATTTTATAAAGCATAGTATTATTCACACAATAGACACAATAAATATTAACCGATTTAATTTCACCTGAAAGAAGGGATGCTCTTTGATTTCATCTGCATCTCGTGGGCCACAGCCCAATCTTTTCTTAGGATCCTTCATCAACAGATGCTGAATTATATCTTTAGCTAAAGCACTCATTTCTTGGGGATATGGAGGTTCACTTTTTAATATTCTCCTGTAGATAAATACTTGCTATTAAAATATAGCATCCATTCTATATGGTTAAATTACATATTTCCTTAAGAAAACAAACATTAGTGTAAGATACTTTATAATTGAATTAGACCTTGAAAAATTTTACTTAGAAACATGTTTAAACATGAGGTTCTGGGTTTCTTACATGTAAGGAAATCAAGAATGAAAATTAAGGCATCATCCTTCAATGAAGAATTAAATACACTTTGATCTTTCCCTTTCTATTGATTCTATCCCTGCTATCTATGATTATTCCCAAGTTTCTCTATTCACTGAAAATAAAAATACTCATACTTTCCCTTGATGCTGTCATCCCCTCAAGACTCTGTGTTAAATCTCTCCTCTGTTGTACTTAAAATATTTAGAAGTGAACTGGTTGGTTATCTCTATTTCCTTACCATTCACTTATTTCTTAGCAACAAACATTTATCGGATTAAAATATAGAGTAACATAAGCGACAGAACTGACTTACCCAAATTTAAGATTCCTTTCAATTTAAAAATATTAGAGCATACATCAAAACTAAAATCAGTGTTTAATTTTTAAATATGCAGAAAAAATCCAAATCATATTCATCTTCCATTAAAATTTTTAACCTGTATGCCACCATATATCAAGGTTAGCAGGAATGTGGGAGGTAGTAAACTAGAAGGTGGCAGTCAGAATCATTCTCAGGTACAACTCTTCTGATATTATAAAAGAATCATTAAAGATTTTCATAAGGAAAATATTTTATGGCCCTTAATGCCATAAAAGAGGCAAAGTCTATATTTCTCTCTTTCTCTCTCTCTCTCTCTCTCTCTCTCTCTCTCACACACACACACACACACACACACACACACACACACACACACACACCATCTGCTTAACTTTTATAGCTCTATGAAGTCAGATCTCAACTTATTTGTCCAGCCTCATTGGATATTATTCCCCCTCCAGTACTCTGGATCCAGTCAAATTGGGACTTATTTTATTCTTCACATATGACAACCCATCTTCTTTTAAGATGCAACACAGGTTCTGTGTGTGTGTGTATGCAAATAAATAAATAAATAAATATATGTATATATATATATATATATATATATATATATATATACACACACACACACACACACATATATATATATATATTTTACATACACATACACACACATACATATAGGCTCTGCCCCTTCTATAGAATTAAGGGCCACAAAATATTTTCTCTTTATGATTCATGAACTAATGAATATAATACAAATACATTATTATAATAACTTTAAAGATAAAAAAGGAATGTGGCATAACATAAAGCAAGTCTATCTCAGAATTTGATGGATTTGGATTTGAGTCCCAGCTCTAACACCAACTGTATGTAGGCAAGTCACTAAACCTTTCAAGACCAAACAATTCTTTAAGATTAAAATTCTTTAAGATAAAAAATCATAGAATGTAGAGGGAATTTGTAAACATAAGAGTTCCAAACTGAGGAAATCACAGGTCCAGATTAAAACAATATAAAAGCTACGAGAGTGGGAAGCGCAGCTAAGTGGTGCAGTGAATAGAACATCGGCCCTGGAGTCAGGAGGACCTGAGTTTAAATCCAGCCTCAGACACTTAACACTTACTTTCTGTGTGACCTTGGGCAAGTCACTTAATCCCAACTGCCCTGCCTTCCTCCCTCCAAAAAGACAAAAAAAAAAGAAAGAAAAGAGAGTAGGAAGGACTATTTAAAACTCCAACGTATAATAAATAAGGCATAAAATTAGCACACAAAGCAAATAACAGGTTATTTAGTCTCCTTGGTTAGGTGAAAAAATTCCCTTAAATGGGTGAAAAAATTCTTAATGTCTGTTAGTGAAATAAATCACATCATATAATTATTCTATTTTAATGCCACAATTAACTACTACTAAGCAGTCACACAGCCAAACAAAACTCTCCTACTTGCTTCAAGAGGGCAGTAAGTTATTAAGGGAACAGCAATGTCATTTCAAATTTTGATCAGATATTTCAGTAGTGCTATTCATTTGAAGGATTAGGGATAGCTTTTCTACAAGTAAGAAAATTCCATTTTTAGTCTTTTTGAGACCAAATCTTAATAGTACATAGAGAAGATCAGCAAAGATGGGAGAATACAAAAAAATCAGTAGATCTTCATCCTTTCTCACAACTACTTCAGTTAAGATCGAGGAAAAGCACCATACCAAGTAATGATGAAGGAATTCAAGGAGAAACAACATAAGTCATTTTCCCAGCCTCATCATTACAAGGAGAAAGCCAGAGGCCTGTGGACACTGAGGAAAGGATCCATCCTGGAAGGCTTCTACAGAACCTTCAAGATAGGGTCAGGACTGAGACTTCCAGGACTGCATACCAGGACAAGGAATGGGGTGGTAATAGATCCAGCAACAGACCAAGTCTGAAGCTATATACCTTGCAAGGAACGAGAACATGAGCCAGCCTGCAGCTAAATAGATGGGACCCTGGAGTTGGGTCATGTCTTTCTAGGGGATGTCTTAGATTCAGGTGAAGAAGCAGAAGAGAAATAAGGGGCAGCTTGTGTGACTTTCATCACCTTTTGTCTAGATTCTTGCAAAAGGCTCCTAATTAGTTTCTGTACCTCAAGTCTTTCACCATTTTAGTTTAGTTCACACACTCCTGCAAAAATAATTTTCTTTAAACTCAAATCTGATTATGTGATCTCCCTATTTAACCAATATAGTGGTTTCCAATTGTCTTCGGTATCAAATATAAACTCCTCTGTTTAATTTTTACAATTTTATACCATCTGACTGCAACTTATTTGTCCAGCCTCACTGGACATTATGCCCCCTCCAGGACTCTGGATCCAGCCAAAGTGGATTTCTTTTATTCCTCACAAATGACATCCCATACTTCTTTTTATGATGTAGCACAGACATCACATTTTACTTGAAGCCTTTTCCTGAGGCAAGCTTCTTATCCACTATTCTCCCAAGTATTCGTGCATTCCCTCTCAGACTCTCTTATATTTAATGCCTTTGCATATATTTGAATTTTCAACTTTATATAAAGTTGCATATGTTTTTACTTGTACTTATTTCTTCACCATTAGCATGTAAACTCCTTGTGAGTAGAGATTATTTAATTCTTTGTATTTTTATCCCTATCTCCTTGCATAGTGCCTAGAACAATAATAGGCATTCAACATCTGACTGGTATTTGACACATACAACTGACTAATGGTTCCTGGATTGGGGATATGAATTTAGCTCCAGAAGCCCATAAATCTGGGTTGGGGTCTGCAAATTAGCACAATCAGGGCAAGGAATTTAGACCAAGCATGAGCCTGCAATTCTGTCACTGTTAACTTGCAGAGTCTTCTAACTAGCTGACAGGCGCTAGTGCTAACAACTCCCTCCTGGAGTTTATTTAACAAAGGAGGTGGCCACTGAGCAGAGCCTTGAAGGAAGATAAAGGGCAATGGTGGAGGTAATATATTCTAGTCCTGAACAAATGGAAAGAAGGGGAAGATAGAAAGTCAAGTTAAGAAACAGCTAGTAATTCAGTTTGCCTGGAATACAGAATGTGTGAAAGGATGTAATGTGACATAATATTATAAAGGTAGATTGGAAACATATTGTGGGTGGTTTTAAATACCAAGATGAAGAGTTTATATTTTGTTCCAGAAGCAATGGAGAGCCCTTGAAAATTTTTGAATAGGGAAATGACACTATCAGATTTTTGCTTTGGGAAGATTAATTTGACAGCTGTATGAGAATGAATTAGAAAGAGGAGAAACTACAAGTAAGCAGATCAAATAAGATGCTGGTGTAATAGTTCAGTTAAGAGGTGAGGGTCTGAACCAGAGCACGAATGAAAGAGATTTTGTTAAGGTAAAATAGATTAGACTTAGGAAATTATTAGATATGTGAAGGCAGGGCATGAGAAGGTTAAAGAATAAATCTGATGAACCTGAGTGACTAGGAGGATATTAGTGACCTCGAAAGAAATAGAGATGTTTGGAGAATGATCAGATTTGGGGAAGAGGATAATTAGTTCTGTTTTGAACATGAGTTTGAGATGTTGTGGGATTTTCAAGTGGAAATATACAATAGGCAGATGGATGACTGGAGTTCAAGGGAGAGAGATTAAAGTCTGATGCATAAATTTGGGACATATCAATATAGACATTATAACTGAACCCATGGGAGTTGATGAGAACACCAAGGGAAAGAGTATAGGTAGAGAACAAAGACTGGGACTGGGCATTTAGGAAATTCTATCCTTAGGAAGGAGGGGATAGAAAGATCCAGGAACAGAAAGGTAGGAGAACCATCAGAGTACAAATTTCATAAAAGCCAAGGAAGGGCAGAGTATCAATCAATCAATAAACAATTAGTAATTACGTACCATGTGTCAGGCTCTGTGCTAAGCCCTGGGAATACAAAAAGATGTAAAAGAATTCCCTCTCCTCAAAGAGTTTATCATCTAACAGGTGAGACAACATACAAACAAATTTATGCAAAGTTATATACCGGATAAACAGAAAATAAACAAAGGGAAGGCATTAGAATTAAGAGAGGTTGGTGAAAGTTTCCTGTGTATGATGAGATTTTAGTTTGAATTAAAGGAAGCCAGAGAAGTCAGCAGGCAGAGATGAAGAGGGACAGCATTCCAGGCACTGGAGACAGCCAGAGAAAATGCCTTGACCAGGAGATGGAGCGTCCTGTTTGTGGAATAGCCAGGTCAGTGTCACTGGGAGGATGGTGGTGCCCTCTTCAGTAATAGGGAAAGTAGGAGAGTGAGAGAATTTAGAAGGAAAGATAATGAGTTCATTTTGGACATACTGAGTTTAAGATGTCTACTGGACATCTTAAGAGATATCTGAAAGGGAGGTAGAGATGTGAGACTAGACATCAGTAGAGAGTTAAGGGCAGGACAGGTAGATTTGAGAACCATCAGCATAGAGATGATAATTAAACAAAAACTATCTTTAACATTAATTTTTAAAAATTTTTCGTTGCAAAGCTCTTTCCTTGCCATCCTTTCCCCATCCACTGATATCAATTATACATGTGAAGTCATGCAAAAAAATTTTTCATGTTAATCATGTTACCAAAAAAGGTAAGAAAAATAAAGTGAAAAAAGTATTCTTCAATCTGCATAGAGATGGCAATTAAATCCATGGTAGCTGACGAGATGACCAAGTCAAGTAGTATAGAGGGAAAAGAAAAGAGCCCAGCACAAAACACTGAGGGTGTGATCTAGATGAGGATACAACAAAGCAGACAGAAAAAGTAGTCAAATATATAGGATGAGGACCAGGAAAAAGTGGTGTCCCCAAAACCTAGAGAAAATAGAGCATTGAGGAAAAGAGAGTGATCCACAGTATCCAAGGTGGCACAGAGGTCAAGGAGAATGAGGACTGAGAAAAGACCACTGGATTTGGATAAGAGATCATTAGTAATTTCAAAGAAAGCAGCCACTGTGGAAAGAAAACATTGGAAGTAGGATTGTAAGGAGCTAAGAAGAGGGTGGGAGGAGAGAAAGTAGAGGCATCTACTGTAGACAGACTTTTTTTAGTTTGGTTTCATAAAGGACAGAAGAGATACCGAACAACAGTTATTGGAAATGAAAGTATCAAATTTAGGTTTTTTCATGATGAGGGAAACATGAGCTTGTTTGTGGGTAGTAGAGAATGAGTCAGTAGACAAAGAGATTGAAAATGAGTGACGGAGTGGGGTTGACAGAGGGCACACTGTTAGAGGAGATGGGATAGAATATCTTGGAAGAGGGAGAGACTGGTGGAAAAAAAACTGTAAAAAGGCTGAGGTTTATGACAAGGAAATGTGAAAGGATTTAGCTGATGAGATTACCGATAACCTGAAAGAACAATTTAAGTAGATTGGTGGTGCTGGAAATCAGATTCCAATGGGAACAGAAGTGTGGAAGCAGAGGCAACAAAAACAGACCATTTTTTTTCTAGGAGTATGGAAATACAAGGACTCCTGTAGAAAACAGTGAGATTAAACTGGAGGCCAATAGATTATAACAAAAAAGGATATGTAAAAGTGATACAGAAGCATGGAATAAATTGATAAGATAATGCTTCCTCTGACAATGTCAATCAAGCTATTTTGTTTAAATTATATATTTTTGCTTTTTAGGACATATGTGTAACTACTTCAAATCATAATTACCCATTTCCCCTGAACTTTCATAAGCATAACGCTAATTTATTTTAAAATGGGGTTCAGTGGTTGACTTGGTTCAAAGTAATCAAATTTTCAAAATCAAAATTTCAGTTTGTGATTTTTAACAATATTTTGTCAAATGAAAGTATCAAACCAATAAAGCTTTCTCATTATCTGAAGACAAAACATAAAAGAAAAAGGAAATTGGAAAATGAAATCATTTTGGACAAAAATTTCTGGAAATAAAGAATAAAGAGCTCTTTAAAATGTTTTATTAGTTGAAAATAATTTGTAATTGTTTTTCAAATAATTATTAGCAAGAAATCATCTTGACAATAAGATCAAATTGAAAAAATAAAAAAGGCAGCTTGCCCCACTCTATTTTTATAGTCATATTTTTAACAGTAAGAACTAGAAATGAGAAAGTGAGAGTTAATGAATTAGAATGTAAGCTCATTTGTGAGTAGGGACTGTTTTGTTATTTGTGCTTATATCTGTGAGGCTGAACATAGTCCTTGACACATAGTAGGTACATAATAAATACCTGGTGACTGACTTATTGACTGGAAGGGCAGTACTTTTGGTGGTAGTAAGAAAATGGAAACAAAGGACTGCCTCAACCAGTGGTTCTCAACCTTCCTAATGCCACGACCCTTTAATACAGTTCCTCATGTTGTGGTGACCCCCAACCATAAAATTATTTTTGTTGCTACATCATAACTATAATTTTGCTACCGTTACAAATCGTAATGTAAATATCTGATATGCAGGATGTATTTAAATCGAACAAAACCCACAGGTTGAGAATAGATAACCTAAACAAATTGTGGTACATGAAGAAACAATGGCAACTCTTAATAGACTATAAATTGTAGGGCTGGTGCCAATTTGTATTAAGAGAGGGAGCTTCTTGGCTGAAAATTCCCATTACCAATGAAATTTCAGGTTAAAACAAAGAATGCTGAATATAAAGAATTCAGAGAA
>CM053582.1:421318777-421339695 GCA_028627135.1 Pseudochirops cupreus
AAAAAAAAAAGAAAGAAATGACAGGTATTCCATTAAGCCTCATCAGGAGGGAAGGGCAAAGGGTTTATTTGTTAGTCCTTGTTTTCTACCATCGGGTTCTTAGTGCCATGCTTCCCCACGGCAGGGGTGGGTGCTGACAAATTCGTCCCAGCCTGTGTGTCCAGTACATGCTTTAAGGAAAGGAATCACAATGAGTCTTGGTTGATTCAGGGCAGACAAGCCCAGTTCTTGGGATTTGTTGCTCAATCATTTCAGGTGTGTCTGACTCTTTCTGAGCTCATTTAGGGTTTTCTTGCAAAGATACTGGAATGGTTCACCATTTCCTTCTTCAGATCATTTTATAGAAGAAGAAACTGAGGCAAGCTAGGTTAAGTGACTTGTCCAGGGTCATATAACTAGTAAGTGTCTGAGGCTGGATTTGAACTCCAGTCTTCCTGACCTAGCCTGGCACTCTGTCCACGGTACCACCTAGCTACCCCAGGAAGATTGAATTACCCCGGTCTTATTTTGTTTCTATGCTCATGTCCAAGAAGAATGACTTTTGCATTGCATAGAATAGAACAAAAATGATTAGCATGGAGTGGAAAATACTGATATAAGTGAGGAGATGGGCAGGTTGTCCAAGTTCAGATTACCAGGACTAGGTAAATAATATCTAAACAGCATTGAAAAAACTGACAGTTATGATTGCTAAGTCAATATGGGTGATTTTTAAAAGAGCTTCGAGTACAGAGAGATACTGTAGTTGTTCTTGTTTTAGTTCATCCTTTGTTTTCAAAGAAGATCAGTGACATCATGGGGTGATGTCTTGACCTGTTCATGAATTGGATTTAAATGAGGCAGAACTGTGCAAAGTCATCCACCTCATTTTCTCTTCCAGAGTCACTGAAGGCCAGGGTCAAGAGAAAAATCAGGATGACTGGCAAAGGCCTGGAATGCTGTGGAGGGCCTTGGAATCTTTGATGTTTGACAAAGTTCTAAGCCAGTGGTTCTCAACTTGTGGGTTGTGACCCCTTTGGAGGTCAAATGACCTTTTCACAGTAGTCACAGGGGTTGCCTAAGACCATCGGAAAACACATATTTCTGATGGCTTAGGAACTGAGACATCGCACTCCTCTATCCGTCTCCAGGCGGGTCCACCCCCATGCAGATACGCCCACATACAAGTATTAAAGGGTCACAGCATTAGGAAGGTTGAGAACCACTGTCTAGCAATCCACAGCGCCTACTTCAGATGTCTTTACAACCCTCTTGGAACAAATTGTTCTCATCCACCCATCCTACCAGGGTAGTCTTCACGTAGTTGGGGTAGACAATCCCCTAACTCACTGATGGGTTTGAGGTCTGTCAGTTACCCTCAACCTGATTTAGTCAGTCTGCTGAGCCAGTTTTACTGAGGTGTGGCCAATGGACATGCTACAGTTTCTTGGAGTCACAGGTGAGAGTCGGGTAACAGGTGGACACCAAAGGAGGATGCCCTGAAAAGGGCTTAGCAAGGCTTCACACCAGAGGTGCTAATCCTCCCTGAACACTTTATACACCCCAGAGAGATACTACAGTACTAGAGGTTACTTTATTTTATTTTACTTTTGCTTTTCATAGGGGCAGTTGGGGTTAAGTGACTTGCCCAAGGTTACACAGCTAGTAAGTGTTAAGTGTCTGAGGCCAGATTTGAAGTCAGGTCCTCTTGACTCCAGGGCTCCTGACTCTATTCACTGCACCACCTAGCTGCCCTGATTCTACAGTACTAGAGGACAGATGTCTCACTATTAAAAAGGGAGAAGAGAGTAAGGTAGTTTCTCTCTTGTTGACTATCATCAAGAGAAGGCTAAAGGACCAATTGCTGGGAATGTTGTAGAAATTTCTATATGGGTGGTGTTGACTAGTTCTCTCCCAGCTTCAAGATTCTGTGACTTTTTCAGTCAGTTGACAAGCATTTATGAAGTGCTTACTATATGCCAGGCACTGTGCCAAGTGCTGCGGATACAAAGAGAGGCAAAAGTGTGCTCCCTTCTCCCAAGGAGCTCACGCATTACTGAGAGAGACAAGTAAATGACTATGTACATGCAAGACATGTGCTAAGTACACAGAGGGTGATCTATGAGCTCTCAGAAGATGATTGCAGTGAAATGAAAAGGGATAAAATAATTACTGTTTCCTTCCTGTTCCTTGTGCTTGTCCAGTGCTCAGGGCAAAAAGACTGAGAGTCACTGGCTCCCATCTCTGCTGCCTTTCTCTGGAGTGATGTGGGCTGTATCAAGCCCTAGAAGGATTCCCTAGAATGGAAATTCAGTACTAGGAGAGTAGAGAGCACTAATTTCTAAGTGATGAAATACAGAGGTTAATTCCAGGGGAGCTGGCTGTGGGTGGCATGATGCCACTCTTTGCTCTTAAATTCAGTGTTAAACCTAACAAAGACCATGGCTATGAATTCATCTAGATTACATCACTTGCCCTGAAAAAGAAGTCATAATGAGAGTATACTCACTGCAGCTACTAACAGCTTCCAGGATTGTCATCTCTGAGGCCCAAAACACTGGGACATCTCCTGGCTGAGGCTGCATTGGTTCCCCGTAGTCTGGTTTGGAACTATCTTCAATTCCCAACAGGTCTAGAGAGGCCAGATGGAGAAAGGTGATATATTATACAGACAGATGCACCTCTGAGCTGGTGCAACTGAAATAGAGAAACATGTATATGTAGACATATATTCAAGAGAATGAGGAGTCTTACACACACACACACACACACGCACACGCACACGCACACGCACACTCACACACCCCAGGAGCTTTTCACATACGGTTGTGTTTTTTTTTTAAAACATCTTTTGGGATGAGAGAAGGAAGGAGGGAAGGAAGAAATAAAGGAGGGAGGGAATAAGAAAGGGAAGGAGGAAATAAGGAAGATAAAGGAGGGAGGGAGGAAATAAGGAAGAAAGGAAGAAACATGAAAGGAAATAAAGAAGAAAGGAAGGAAGGAAACAAGCATTTATTAAGTATCTGCTACGTGCCAGGCACTGTTCTAGGCTGCTTGTTGTTCTTCATTCTCTACAAGGACCAATGACATCGCTGTGTTACAGTCAAGTGTCAGTGTGTCTGAGCAGCTGATCAGACCAGTACGAGCTCGGAAGGCTCTACCACAGGTAGAACATTTTCTTTTCATATCCCTGTGCATCACACAGTGCCTGGCACATAGGAGGTGCTTAATTTATTGACTGATTATTTAAGGCCAAGTTTGAATTCAGATCTTCCTGATTCCAGGCCCAGCACTCTATCCACTGCGCCAGTAAGTTTTTCATATAAGAGATTTATTTTCTTTAATTTCCTCCTTTGGTTAGATCATAGGACTAGCAAAGTACAGGCAATAAGTTCAGTCCTCATACTGTTGTGCAGAGAATAAGAGTGAGCCGAGACCTGGGTTCAAGGTAAATTTAGGTGTGGATTTATTAAGCAAGCATGCGACTATTGGACTGTTCATCACTCAAATCGGCAGTCCTCTTTAGGGGTACAGACTTTGATTATAAAGGCTAAAACCACTAAAACCACAATCAGGGAGGGGAGATAGCAGAAACTATGACTTACAGAAGCAAAGAACAGCCATTGGTTAGATCTATGATTCAGGGGAGTATGGCGCAAGGGTACAAGAGTGCAACCTTCCTGTGAAGTGGGGGTCCTTCCTAGAACTGGGTGGAGGGCATAGGGTGGAGGGCTGTAGTCAGCTTTTGAGAGCAGGGTGGAAGGTCATGGGATGAGGGGGACTGGAATTTGCCAGAGCAGGCCAGGGTCATGTTCTGAGCGAAGGGGGTAGGGGCCCTGCTTGGTCAGCGAGACAGGACAGAGTAGCCCGTAGATAAGATCCTTGTACACTATAATGATTCAAGGAGAAAATATGAAATGCTGATTAGGGAAGAAGGGGCAGGGAACTACGCCTTGAGCAATGCCCAGACATGCCTTAAGCTGTTTCAAGCTTTGATAGCATATAACACAGGGACAAAGATAGAAATACAAGAGGGGCTTAATGGCGGGCCACAAGTCAGGTGGTGTGGTGACCTGGATGGAGGGTTTGGGTACAACAATACTGACCAGTTAATGGTACAAATCAAAACTGCTTTCTAGGCACAGACTTTATTTCTGAGCCCTGACTGGCTGCCTATTAGATAAATGTCATTGGATACAAGGAGGACAAGATCAGAGAGTGTGAATCCCTCAATGTATACCCTTTTTTACTTATAGAAATATGACTGCTGATATAAGCCAGGGTCATCAGTTTTCCATAAAAAAGATAGCATGTTATTGTATGTGTTTTTAACAAAATACAAAGGCACCAAGGCCTGGTGGTTAGAGATCCATGCTTGGCATCAGGAAGACTCTTGCATATGGCACTTACTAGTTATGTGATCATGGGCAAGTGACCCCAGGCAACTAAAACTGTAAGTTATAGATGAGTTGATGATTTACATTAGTGGAGGTAATTTATACACCAAGAATCCCCTACAATAGAGAGATGAAAGAAATCAACTTCCCCACCCCCACCCCAATGTTTGTTTTCAATGGAGTTTTAACCAACTTTCTTTCTAGGATTTTGCATTATTGGGTAAACTAACTCACATAGGGAACAAACTCATCCAACTCTCAAGCCAGATCTTTTTCATCTGAACTCGATAGGAGCTTTATGTCTACAAAATATCACCATTCCCACTAGTGATCTTGGACTACGTTAAATGTCTAGAACAAGGGAGTTGATGGTATTCTGGCCTGGTGGGATGACTTTTAGTATACTGTGTTCTTTTCTGGGCACCACATTTTTGGGAAGACATTGACAAGCTGGAGAAGTCCTTTCTTAACCCTTCCTCTGCCCCCCCAACTTCTAGTACCTTCCCTCCCTCCTCTCCTTCCCTTCCTCCCTCCCTCAGTACCACGTTATATTCAACTATTATATTTTCCTATTTTTATACCATAGCTACTTACATATACAAATGTTGCTTCCAAATATAAGAGGAATGGATTATTTTATTTCAATCCCATAAGAACATTTTGTTTTTGGTCTTTTGTTTTTAATCTCCAGCATCCTCTACCACAGTGCTTGGCATATAGAAGGCATTTGATGTTTGCCTGCCAGCCTGCCTACCTGCCTGATTAACTGATTGAAGTGCAAAGGAGAACTACCTGGATAATAAGTCTAAAATTATGCTGGATGAGGATGGGCTGAAGAAACTGGGGATGTTTAGCCAGGATATGAGAAAACTTCTAGGAAGGGGGGGAAGGGGAGATGATAACTCTTAAAGTATTTGAAAGGTTGTCACGTTAGAAGAGCTATTAGACTTGTAGAATTAGGAATAATGAGTGAGTAGGAGTTGCAGAAGGACAGATTTGGGCTTGATAAAAAAGCTTAACAATTAGTGTTATTTAAATGGAGAATGGGCTAGAGAGCAGTGGGTTCCCTATTAGTGTGTGTGTGTGGGGGGGTGTCTTCAAATAGACTGGCTGACCACTTGTCAGGGATATAGAGAAGATTCTTGTTCAGGTACAATTAGATTAAGTGACTCTTGATGTTCATGTTCTGATATTCCAAAGAGGAAGATGGGAAGTGGATTACTGGCATCACAGACTTATCTAATGGGACCTCAGCCTACCTTCAAAAAGAATGGGACCCTGATAAAATTCAATGCCCAATTCTGCAAGGGTCTTTCAGATTCCTTGGTCAATCTGTCAGTCAGTCAAGATGCACTTGTTAAGTGCTTACTCTGGGCCAGCCTCTATGCTAGGCACTGGGCATACAAAGAAAGGTAAAAGACCATCCCTGACTTCAAGGAGCTTACAGTCCAAGGAAAGATAAAATTCAAAAACACTATTGCTAACAAGATATTGTTCTTGTTCAATTTCCTTTGTTGTTCAATAATTTTTCAGTTGTGTCTGACTTTTCATGAGGACTCAGAATAATTTTGTTGTTACTTAGTCCTTTCAGTTATGTCAGACCATCTGTGACTCAATTTGGGGTTTTCTTGGCAAAGATACTAGAGTGGTTTGCCATTTCCTTCTCCAGTTCATTTTATAGATGAGGATCTGAGGCATCAAACAAGGCTAAGTGATTTGCCTGAGGTCACATAGCTAGTAAATGTCTGAGGCCAGATCTGAACTCAAGAAGATGAATCTTCTTGACTCCAAGCCTAGCACTCTATCCACTGTGCCATCCAGATGTTGGAGAAGACAAATTGAAGAGAATCAGCAGAGGGAAGGCACTACTCTCAAGGTGGGGAATCATGAAAGGCTTCTTGATGAAGTAGGATTTTAGCTGAGACTTGAAGGAAGCCAGGGGAGTCAGGGAGAGGGTTCCAGGCTAACTTTGACCTATATTCCCCATCCCAGAAGTACAATGGAATGCCACACTCCTTTTGAGCCTTCTGCTTCTTCTACATAGTCTCAAACTGGAGCAGCAGAATACTTGGACAATGGGGACATGTGTTAAATCACTGACCTGGGCAGCCAACGTGAATGGGCATTCCTTGTACACCTCTGCTCAGGTAAATGTCACGAAGAACAGCTTCCAGTTTGTCCTTGGGAATAGGTGTCATGGTAACCACTAGAGGGCAGCAAAAGCTGCCAATAGTGGAGCAAGGAATAGCTGTCTAGCGAAGAATAACACAGGAACATGAAATCAGTGGAAATTCAGGATGTCTTTTTTAAACTCCCCCCACCCCTTTTTGTACCATTATCATTACCCACCCACTTCCCCCACAAAAAAAGACCTTCCTTATGACAAGTATAGTCAAACGAAATCCTTTCAAAATTCAAGGTAATTCAGTAAGACAACCTCTGAAGTTTCTTCCAGATCTCATATCCTGGAAGGACAGGCACAGGGGCTAGACTTGTGATTTCAGGGGTAGAAGGGAACTCCTAGATGAGAAAACTCTTTTTATCAATTCAATATATTTTAATTTATTTCATTAAATATTTTCCAATTACACATAAATTTTTTTAACATTTTTCTTTTTAAAAAATATTTTAATAATTTATTAAACATTTTTTTAAAGTTTTGAGGTTCAAATTCTATCCCTCCGTCCCGTCTCCCACTGCTTGAGAAGGCAAGCAATATGATATCAATTATACATGTGAAGTCACACAAAATATAGTTCTCTCTTTTCTGATTCAAGCAAGCACCTTCTCTGCAATTTAGACTTTTAGTTTGCCCAGGTGGCACAGTAGATAGAGCACCAGGCCTGGAGTCAGGAAGACATGAGTTCAAATGTGACCTCAGACACTTAATTATAGGCTGTGTGACCGGCACTGTGGTTGGGAGATCCATCCTGCCCTACTGAAAAGTCAGAGGGGTGAGGGGGGAAGACATAGGAGAGAATAGACTGGGGGAGGGAGGATACACTGAAATGGCTGTTTTGGGGCGGTAGGTAGGGGAAAGATGGGGAGAAAATATGTAACTCAAAATCTTGTGGAAATGAATGATGCAAACTAAAATAAAATTAAAAAAAAATTACAGGCTGTGTGACCTTGGACAAGTTACTTCACCCTGTTTGCCTCAGATGAATCTTCCTGACTTCAGACCTGCCACTCTATCTGCCATACTACAAAATTTCTATAGTTTTACTATTATTGTTATTATTCTCACAAATTACTGATTAGAAGGAGTATCAGGTTACAGAATATCCCAAATATTTTACCATTATCATACAAGACTTTAATACAGGTCTTTTGAAAAGACTTTTTCAAAAGAACCAAGATGCCAAAACCCTTTTAATGGGGTTGTGTCTGACTTTTCATGAGGACTCAGAATAATTTTGTTGTTACTTAGTCCTTTCAGTCATGTCAGACCCTCTGTGAGATAAATCTTCCTAGGCTTCTTTAGCCTTTTTAAAAAACTAGACCTGTAATTTCTTATACATAAGGAGTTCCCAGAGAAGAACTTCCTCTAGCAAAACAGGTCTGCAACAACTTGCCTAGGATACTGAGAAGTTACATCATTTGCCCAGGGTCACACAGCTAATATATGACAGCACTCAAAGGTCAGCTTTCTATCTACTATACCACGATGCCTCTTTTGCCATGTGTGTTGGAGAAAATAAAAAAGCTAGCTTCAAAGCCAGGAAGACTTGGGTTCAAATCCTGCCTCTAACAAGATGGGCTATGTGATCCCAAGCAAGTCATTTAACTTTTCAGTATCAATGCTCTTTGTTGTTGTTCAGTCATTTTTTTTTTCAGTTGTGTCTGACTCTCTGAAATTCTATTTGGGGTTTTCTTGGCAGAGATACTGGAGTGGTTTGCCATTTTCTTCTCATTTTACAGATGAAGAAACTGAGGCAAAAAAGGGTTAAATGACTTGCTCAGGGTCACACAGCTAGTAAGTGTCTGAGACTGGATTTGAACTCAGGAATATGAGTCTTCCTGACTTCAGACCTGCCACTCTATCCACCATACTACAAAACTTCTATAGTATTATTATTATTGTTATTATTCTCATGAAGGCATACCACTGAGTAGAAGTAGGACCACGTTACAGAATATTCCAAATATTTTACCATTATCATAAAAGAAAATTCCAGGTTTATGCTTCATCTACAAAAGATTGATTACGTTTAATGAGAATGTATATGTAGAGCCTTTATCAGATTGCAAGCTGTCTTGGGAAGGGGGGAGGGGAGCGAGGCAGAGAAAATTTAAAATTTATGGAAGTGAATATTGAAAACTAAAATTAAGTGAATTTAAAGAAGAAAAAAAAAGATTGACACACAAGATCTGTTTCTAGTTATGGAATCACTGGAATGGATAGAGCACTGGACCAGAAGCCAGGAAGACTCATCTTTCTGAGTTCAAATTCAACCTCAGAAACTTTCTAGCTAGGTGACCCCAGGCAAGTCACTTAACTTTGTTTGCCTCAGTTTCTTCATCTGTGATATGGGTTGGCAAAGGAAATGGCAAACCATTCCAGTTTCTTTGCCAAGAAAACTCTCCAAAAAATTTAAAACAAAAAAGAAAAAGAAAATCCCAAATGGGGTCATGAAGAGTCAGACATGACTGAAAACAACAGAACTACAACAAAATTGGAATCATTGAATGTTAGAGTGGGGAGGCATCCTTAAAGATCACATTATCCAACCCTCCTTTTTATAGATGAGGAGAAGAGAAATTATTTGCCCACTGTCCTGCTAATGGCAGATGAAACTTCAACCTGGGTTCCCTGATTCTCGGTCTAGTGTTCTTTCGGCTAACCACACAATGCTGCCTAATGTAAGCTCCCTGAGGTCAGGGGACAGATTCATTTTGTCTTCGTGTCCTTAGAACCCAGAATCCTGTCTTGGCCCTAGTAGATACTTAATAAGTACTTTTTGAGCTGAATCAACTGGTTGCCACTTAGAGCTCAAAGGAACTAAGATTTGTGGTTCAAAAGAAATGTTACAATTGGCTGGGGAAGGGAGTGATATAGGTTAGACTATCTTGAAGAATAAAAAGATGAATAAAATCCTGTGTCCATGATACTGTAGTACTCAGACACTACCAATAAGCCCATAGGGATTATGGCCACTCTGCATTTGTGATCAGTTGCAGACTCTATAACAAAGTAAAGAATGTGACACAGCCTTCCTGACAGAGACACAATACAGTAGCTAAAGGCCCAGCAGTTTTTTCATCATAAATCCCGAGACATTTACTTATCCAGGTACATTATCACAGAGATGATGCTGTGCCTTGAACCTAGAAAGATATATACATTAAAAAAATTTATCAAGCCTAATTCTGTCCTTCTGCAACTCCTACTCATTATTCCTAAAAAAATTTAAAGTTTTTAAACCTTAAATCTAATTTAAAAATTTTTTAATTAATTTTTTTTAAATTTGGGCAGAGATGCCCAAAGCCTTAAGAAGAAAAAAATGGCCAACAGTCTTGATTCCCATAGCTGTAATCAACCAATCAAAAAGCATTTATTAAGTTCCTATTATGTGCCAAATACTGTGATAAGGTAAAAATAGTCCCTGCCCTCTAGGATCTCACATTCCAGTGGGGGAAACAACATGTAGATAATTTTTGTTGTCAGTCATATCTGACTCTTTATTACCCCATGTGGGGTTTTCTTGGCAAAGACACTGGAATGATTTGCCATCTCCTTCTCCAGATCATTTTATAGATGAGGAACTGAGGCAAGCAGGGTTAAGTGATTTGTCTAGGGTCACATAGCTAATAAGGGTCTAAGGCCGAATTTGAACTTGGGAAAATATGTCTTCCTGACTCCAGGCTCAGCACTGTATCTACTTTGCCACCTAGTTGGCTCAGTAATTAACTATGTTAAAATTAACTAGGTTATAATAAGCTATAAACAGAGTAGATGAAGAGTAAACTCTGAAGGAAAGCAAATAGCAGTTGTGGGAACTAGAAAAAGCCTCCAATCCAATCCAATCCACATTCATTAAGCACATACTAATGCCTAGCATTAGGCAAAGTGCTGAGGATACAATTAATAAAAAGAAACATTCCTTGCCCTCGAGGAGCTTGCAATCCAAAGAGGAGAAGGGAGAATAACACTTAAAAGGAGGCAGGAAAGGAGAGGAACCAGGAGTATCTTATTGCATGAAGCTGAAACCAAGCAGAACAGCTGATGCAAAGAGGAGTGAGCTAAAAGCCTAGCTCTATTTTAACTGACTCTTGAAGGAATCCAAGAAAACTAGGAGGTGGAGGTGTGGCAGGAGAATATTCCAGGCATGAGGGACCACTGCTGCAAAGGCAGAGATGGGAGATGGAATGTGGTGTGTCAGGCAGAGCAAATAGGCTAGGGTGATGGAGTAAAGTATAAGAGATGAGTAAAGTATAAGAGATGAGTAAAGTATAAGAATCAATCATTAAGCATTTGTTAAGTACCTACTATGGGCTGGACACTGTGAGATACAAACTGGGGAGGTAAAAAGAGGCAAAAGATAGTCCTTGCCCTCAGGGAGCTTACAGTCTAGGGAAGACTGGAGATGGTAACAAAGAGCCATATTACAACAAATTTTAAATGCCAAACCAAGGACTTTAAAGTAAAGCTGGTTAGTTAAAACATAAGAATGAAAATAAGTCAAATTTTTAAACCCATTCTGACACTTTCCTGCCCAGTCCTACCTTGTATATGCCCATGTTGCAGTGACTTTTTTTGTTCCTTACTGGAATCCCTGCCTTCTGCATGGCCTCTTTAGGACAGATGTTATGTTCCAAGTAGAATGTGACCATGTCTTTAAGCTGTTCCGAATAACCTTCCAGGCTTGTCAAGCTGTCGGTACAGGAACCAAACTCATATTTCTTGTACTGCAGACCATTGTTTCTGGTAAGACCATTAGAAAATTGCAGTCATGCACTGTTCTACAACTGGCAATGTCCATTTTTTTCCTTTTCTTGTCCTCAAGTATGTACATCTTGCCTTACACATAGTAAGATCACTTTTTCTTTTTATCTTTTTGATAAGATATGATTTTTTTTTTACTCTGTGATTTCACCACTTCCAGGAACTCCTGGTGTATTAACTCTCCCCACCAATGCATATCAGCAACTCCATTATAATTTATGGTTCAGAGAATAGCCTAGAGTATTTAGAGATCAAGTGATGTACCCATGGTTACGTGGCTAATATGTGTCTTTGACTCAATTCTTTCCTGACTCCTAAGTTGGTTCTCCCAACTTGGTACTATCCCATGTAGCATCTCAGATAATTTTATACATTAGAACCATAGATTTAGAGCTAGAAGGGACCTTAAAAGTCGTCTAATCTGCCCCCCTCAATTTACAGGTAAGAAATTGAGTGACTGACTTATTCAAGGTTACACAGATAGTAAGTGGCAGAGCTGGGATTTGAACCCAAATCTTCTGATAATGAATCAGTAGATGGCTCAATAAACCAGTATGGCACTGGTACTCTGGAATGAGAATTGGAAGAACTGGTTTCAAGTTCCATCCTTGCAACTAATTTAGTTATATGACCTTTTTGGTTTATCTGTTGTTGTTGTTGAGTCATTTTTTAGTCGTGTCTGACTCTACATGACCCCATTTGGAGTTTGTTTGGCAAAGATACTGGAATGGTATGCCATTTCTTTCTCCAGCTAATTTTACAGATGAGGAAACTGAGGCAAACAGGGTTAAGTGACTGGCCGAGGGATCTTCTTCATGAGTGTAGGTTGTGTCTCTCTTCCTTAAATCTAGAATATCATTATATTGTACCTCATTTTCCTCATCTATAAAATCTAGTTGGACTAGCTTTTGTGTGTGACATGGGACCCCTTGGGCAGTCTGGTGAAACCTGTGAACTCCTTCTCAGAACAATGCTACATCCCTTCCAAGTTCATGGACTTTCTAGAATATATGCATCCTCCCTTTGAGGGGGTCCAAGGACCTCAGGTTAAGAACCTGCCAGGGTAGATTATCTGAAAGACTTCTTCCAACATGCTTGGACTGATTAGACCAATCAGACTAGGCCTTCTCAGGATAAGAGAAGAGATAACATGCTGATAAAATTGATTCTATCTGGAATGACTGGTGAATAGCCAGAAGTATAAGCCCTGACTCCAAAGGAGTTTTACCAACAGTTTAGACTGATCTACTTGCTCTAGCTTGGTATATCTGTAAGATTTGTTAACCCCAGTATAAAACCACTCAGCCTTCCGGAACCATGGGTCATCTTGTAGACAATATAAAATACCTGGGAGTCTACCTGTAAGAAAAACCCAAGGATTATATGAACACAACTACAAAACACCTGTCACACAAATAAAGACAGATCTAAACAACTGGAGAAATATTAATTGATCATGGGCAGGCCAAGACAATATGATAAAAGTGACTGTTCTACCTAAGGTAATTTACTTATTCAGTGGCACACCAAAGGACCCATGATGAAAGATACTATCTACCTCCAAAGAGAGAACTGGTAAATTTTGCATGAAGAATGAAGCATACTTTTAAAAAAATTTATTTTTGTTTTATTTCATTTGTGTTTTCTTTCTCAACATGGCTATTATGGAAACGTGATTTATAAGACTTCACATGTATAATCTATAGCAAATTGCTTGCCTTCTCAAAGAGAGGAGAGGAGAGGGAAGAACAGGAAGGAGGAAAAGGTATTGGAACTCAAAAACATTTTTAAATAGGTATTAAATTTTTTTTACATATAACTGGGAAATTTTTTAAAAACAATTTCAAAAATTAAAAAATAAACCGAACAAAATTTAAACCAAATAAAAGAACTATGGGCTATCCAGTGACTAGGCTATAATTTTTTTTTAATTTTTTTGGAGGGAGGAGGGCAGGGCAATTGGGATTAAGTGACTTGCCCAAGGTCACACAACTAGTAAGTGTTAAATATCTGAGACCAGATTTGAACTCAGTTCCTTGTGACCCCAGGACTGGTGCTCTATTCGTTGTACCACCTAGCTGCCCCAGACTAGCCTATAATTATCTAGATAGAGCTGACCTCCTGGGAGCAATTATACATGTAGCTTCATTTCAATTAGCTGAAAAAAAGATGGATATCCGGCAGATGGCAGTGAAGGTGACCAAAGGACACACATCTCTTGTACTTCTTATGCCTAAGTATGTAATTTGGTTTGCATGGTATTCAGTAAACTCATAAGTTAACAGAAGGGGAGCCTGGCTTATGTCTCTGATCCTTGAAGTCCCAAGTCTAACATACAACCCTTATGTTCTATGATTCTGAATGTTTGCTGAATAAATGCATGAAAGAATGAATAGACTGACATGAACTAAAGACATAATTTAAAAGAAACATGAAAAGATTTAACTTTTCCTTCCTTTCTCCCCTTGGCTATCTTTTTTATGTTTTTACTCCATCTTTTTCCTAGGCATTAGTTCTGAAAAAGGTAAGAATATTTTCATTAATTATTAGCCCAGCAATTAAGACAGAATAACTGAATTGTGAAGGCAGCAAGGTAGTACTGTACATGCAGCCCAGAAGAGGGTTACTAGTCTCCCTCCCATTCTGGCACTGTCTACATCCAGGACATACAACAGACAGAGGGCTTTCACTCTCAGTATTCGAAATGACCTTTCATGATACTGCTGTGCAAAACCTTATTAACTGTTGGGCTCTCACATTTGATGCCAGCATATGCAATAGAACAGGAAAGGGCTCTTGTGTCAAGAACACAACTGTTGCTGACCTTGGGAGGAAGCATCAGCCCAATCCAGCCCTCTAGTGTATTCTGTCTCTTGGGTGCCAAGCCAATGCACCACAGAGACACCCAGGGAAAGATATTCAAGTAAGAAAAAGTCTTCTGGCCCAGTTCTGTAAGAGAGAAGTCACACCTGTCTCTCCTGCCCTTCCTTTTTTTCAACAAAATCATCTTTATAATTGTAGTTGAATGTCCAGTTTAGGAGCCTAGGGGCTATCTCTCCTTTAATATGCTATCTTTAGGCAGTATTCGAGTAGAAAAGATGCTAGACCTCTTCCTTATGGCAACTGATAATAGCTACTACCAGTCTGCTCCTTTAATTCAACGGTCTGGATGCCCTAGTTTTGTGGTAATAGCATTTCAGAAGAAGAAAGGAAGGATACAGGTAGGATTTCATCATATCAAAGGGATGTGGCTATAGAATTTGGGCATTCCTGGCCACTTATCCTTGTGAATCTCCAAGTTACCCTTATGCTGCTAAACTGCCTGAGTACAGAGAACACCAAAGGACCTGGTGGAGATCAATCACAAAGTGGGAACAGCTGCATTTTTGCCAACACTTTCTGACTCCTTTCTTCTCTTAGCCAAGTTTTTGTCAGTGGCTGAAGGACCTAAGAGTGGTTAAAGGACCCTTTCATGAACAATAATAACATTTTGTTACTTGGTACAGTTCTTTTCCTCCAGCTATTCATAGACTCCCCCAAATTTTTTTTAATCTTTTAAAGAAATTAACTACTATGAAGTCAGGAATTATATTTTCTTCCTCTTTTTACAGGGTGTCCCAAAAGTTTTAGTGCAACCTGAATTATTCACTCAATGCCCTACACATGAAAGATGCTCAATCAATGTTTGTTGAGTGAATGAATAAAGACAACAAACATTCCCACTTTTATTCTAAGATAGGTAGATGAAATATAGTATGCATGAAGCATAATAAACCAACCAGAAATTTCTCCCAAGGGACTTCCAATCAAATTCCAGTATTCGTCATGTCTGTAATGGACAGGTACTACTAAACTCCTTAGCTCTTTATTGGATATGATCAAACAAGAATCTAAAAATTCCCTAGTAATACTTTATCCAGGCCCCCACTTTGCCAAAAACACTACCTTTAAAAGTAGGGCATGGGTTTCCATTGATTATATCTTTTTTTTCCTTTCTTTAAAAATTTTTTTTCAATGAATTAAAATCTGCCTTCCTTCACTTCCCCTACCAATAGAAAAAGAAAAAACAATGAAACCTTTGGAACAAATATACTACTTCCAGCTATAGAATTTGAATTGAGTACAGACTAGCTCTATACCCCTACAAAACTGGACTTGCCAACATCCCCCAATCATGCCTCACCTCCCTGACTTTAACTCACACTGCTCATTAGCCCTAGAATTCCCTACTCTTACTCAATCCTTTGCCAACTGCATTTCTACCCATACTTTGTTTTTTCTCTTTTAATAGTATTTTATTTTTTCCAATTACATGTAAAAATAGTTTTCAACATTCATTTTTTATAATATTTTGAGTTTCAAATTTTTATCCCTCTTCTTCCCTCTCCCCCTCCTCAAGATGGTGAGCAATATGATATAGGTTATACATGTGCAATCATGTTAAACATTATTTCCACATTAGTCATGTTGTGAAAGAAGAAACAGAACAAAAGGGGAAAACCACAAATGGAAAAAAAGTGAAAATTTCAGGCTTCAATATACATTCAGACTCCATAGCTCTTTATCTGCATGTAGATAGCATTTTCTATCATAAGTCTTTTAGATTATCTTGGTCTCCCAATACTTTGAAACCTCCTCCATGAAATCTTGATTCTCTCCACCCCCTGCATTTGGTCATAACGCTTCACCTCCAGGATACCACAAAGTCCTCTTCTTGCTCCTCTCATCTACTCATTCAGTCAGTTAATAACCAAATATTAAGTACTTCCTATGTGCCTAAGAGTTTAGTTGTTAGGTATTCAACTTTAAAGAGAATGTTTGATATAGTCTACATTCACTAAGGGATTTGACTTATTCAGACATTAAAATATGATAAACTCTGGCCATAAAAAAAAAGGAAGAATTAGTCTCTGCCTTCAAGGAGCTTCCATTTTGAATGAGGGAGACAATATGCAAATAATTGTATACATACACGATATATACAAAATAGATGGAAGGTAATCTTAGAGGGGAAGGTACTAGAATCTGGGAAGACCAGGTAAGGTCTCCTGTAGGAGGTGAGGCATGAACCAAGTCTTGAAAGAATCCAGGAAAAGTAAGGGGTGGATATGTGGCAAGAGATCACTCCAGGCATGGTCGGACAGCCAATGCAAATGCAGAAAGGTGGGAGAAGAGGTGTAGTGTGTGAAGAACAGCAATTGGGTCAGGAAGGCTGGAGTGTATGTACACTGTGTGGAAGAGGGAAAGTCAAGTATAAGCTAGAAGGGGAGAGGTTATGAAATGTTATAAATGCCAAGGAGATGAGTTCATATTTGATTCTAGAAGTAAGAGAATCATTAGAATTTACTGAGCAGGGTGTTGTGCTTTAGGAAATTCACAAATGGAGGATGGATGGAAATGGGGAGATCTTTAAAGTAGGAAGTCTAATTAAAAGGCTATTGCAACAGTCAAGGTGAGAGGTGATGAGGGTCTGTACTAAGGTTGTGGCTAGGTAAGTTATGAGGAGATGTATACAGGAGATACTGTGAAGGTAGAAATGACCAGATATGTGGAGTGAGAGTGAGTAGTCCAGGATAATACTGAGGTTTGGAGCCTAGGTGAAGGGAGCATGATTTGATGGTAAGACTGATGCTGAGAAAAATGGAAGGTTTTAGAAGAAATATAATGAATTCTGTTTTGGACAGATTGAATTTAAGATGTCTCTCAGATATCAAGTTTGAAATACCTAATAGGCAATTGGTCATATGGGACTAGAGCTCAGAAGTGAGACAAGGACTGGATACAGAGATCTAGGAATCATCTGCATAGAGATAATAATTAAACCCACAGGAATTCTTCGTATTCTGTTTGGTACTAAAGCTATTTGCACATGTATCATACGCCATCACTAAACTATAAGCTCCACAAAAACAAGAAAATTGACTTATCCAAGACTTAGCTTAAACCTAGCACAGTTCCAGCATGGAACAGGTGTTTAATAAATATTTATGGAATTGGATTGATCCTAGAATTTAAGAGTAGGTTGCGAACTTAAAAGCCACCTAGGTCTATCTCTTTCTTGATGAAGCCTAACTAGTATTTATCCATCAGATCAACATTTTCAGGATTGAGGAACCACACCTGGCAGACCATTGCATGACTGGACAACCCTGGTCATTAGAACCTTCTCTATTCCATTGAGCTAAAGGAAGTCTCCCTTTAATTGAGACTCATAGGTAATTAGAAATATCCTAGGGACAACAGAGGTTATCTGGTCTAAGCCCCTCATTTTACAGATAACTAATGCGGTTCTAATTCTGCCTTCTGAGGACAAGTAGAACAGAGTTCCTTTTTCATTACAACTCTTTAAATATTTAAAGAAAGATATTATATTCTCCCCCTCCCCACTCCATGTGGTTAAACATCTTCTCCAGGTTAAACATCCCCTGATCTTTTGAACATCCCTCAGATAATGGGGAGTCCAGAACCTTCACTACCCTAGACATCCTCCTCCAGACACACTCTAATTGGATAACATTCTTCTTCAAATGTGTACTCAGAACTGAACGTTTTGGACCCTGGCCTTGTGACAGGTTGATTGGAACAAGCCACCTCCCTTGTGGTGGTTGTTTTTGCTGTTTAGTTGATTAATCATGTTCAACTCTTCATGATCCTATTTGGGATTTTCTTGGCAAAGATACTGGAGTGTTTTGCCATTTCCTTCTCCAGTTCGTTTTACAGATGAGGAATCTGAGGCAAACAGGTTAAGTGACTTGCCCAGGGTCACATCGTAAGTGTCTGAGGTCACATTTGAACTTAGGTCCTGCTGGCTCCAGGCCCAACATTCTACCCACTGTGCCTCCTCGCTGCTCTTTATGGTAGTTACTCCTTGGTAGTGATCAGGGCCTTTCTGTTCTCTGACAAAACTTCTGAGACCAGATACCTCGCTCGCCAATAGGTCAAAATTTTCTCCCAGGGTTGATCTTTCCCACAGGACAATGGAAATACTGGCCAGAGGGTTCACAAAACCAGAGTGTTATAATTTGAAGGGATTTTAGAGATCATCTCTTTGAGGGTGGTGTGACTTTCCAAAGCTCATACAGCTATTAATTGGCACAGCAGGAACTCACACCCAGGTCTTTGGATTCCTAAGCCCAGCAGAAAAACCTCCTGGATCTTGAGGTGGAGGGCCTGGGTTCACCTCTGTCTCGAAGGCTCCCTGCCTGTGTGACCTTGAGTTTGTGACTGTGGCAACCACAGTTGTTGCAGCTGTTGTTCTGTTGTTTCAGCGGTGTCTGACTGATGCATACTCCCTGTGTGACATTAAGGTCCCTGGGCCTTACTATAATTACTATTGGCAATAATAATAACTAATATTTGTATATCACTTTAAGGTTTGCCAAGTGCTTTACAAATGTAATTTCATTTTATCCTTATAACAATCTTGGGACATATTATTATTCTCATTTTACAACAGCTGAGGAAACTAAGGCAGACAGAGGTTTAAATATCTAACCCACAGTCCCATAGCTAGGAAGTTTCTGGGGCTGCATTTGGACTCAGGTGTTCCTGACTCCAAGTTCTCTCCACTTCTTAGGATACAGTTCTCTACAACACGCGGCATCCAGGGCCAGCGGTATCATCCCAAATCACATGACACAGAAGATCTGGAACAGCCTCAGCGTCTAAATACAGTGTTGTTTTCATCCCTCACCCAAGCCTTCTTCTCCATGACTCTGGCACACTCACCTGATGTCTAAGCCAGCGCTCAGAGGAGGCAGCTTCCATTCACTAGGCTCACTTCTGTACAGGAGGGGCAGAGGACCGCTGTTGGCCTGGCAGAACTTTTCAAAGTCCTCAGCAAAGGATCTGGGAAGGATCACCACACTCGCCTGTGTAGGTCCTGTGTTTTCTTTAAAGGACAGAATGAATAAACACCTGCATTCAACTGCTCAGTTAAGTCATCGTTTACAGCAAATCTCACAAATGGTTCTCTAAAAGCCATGACACAAACTAGATGGGAAATTCAGTGGTTCCCAATGTGATCAAATGAGTTTAAGAGAAGGATATTTTAAAAAATTGAACTTCTTTGAGCAGAATAGTGAGGAGGACTGGAGCTATGATTGCATTGGTGAGAGGAAACTCCTTCTATCAATGGAGACTAACTAAGTGGTTTCTGAGGTCCCTTCCAGCTCTGGAGTGATGATCCTATGATATGGTCCTCTTTCCTCTATCACACGCTGCCTCCAGGGGCAGCCTACACCATCCCAACGCATCTTCTGTGCAGCTACCGTTATTGTTGCTATTTCTGTTCAGTTGTCTCAGTTATGTATGACTTTTTGTGACAACATTTGGAGTTTTCTTGGCAAAGATACTGAATACAAGCAGGGGTTATTAACCATAAACTTGTTTTAAAAAATTAATAACTCATAATTTAACATCACTGATTACTTTTATAAACCTATGTAGTTTATTTTATAAATTTTTTAAAAGTCTGAGAAGTGATCCATAGACTTCACCAAACTGCCAAAGGGGTCCATGACACAAAAAGGGTTAAGGTTACCACCTTTTATTGAGCTTCCTATTTGATAAAAACTGCTTGGGAAAACTGAAAAGCAGTCTGAGAGAAATTAGGCTTATACCAACACTTTATAGCACATTCCAAAACACATTCTAAATGGATATATGACCTTAATATTAAAGATCATCTTGTAAAAAATTAGAAGAGAAGCAGATTATATGCATCTCACAGCTTTGGGTAGGCAATATATATATATATATATATATATATATATATATATATATATATTTTTTGCTTTTTGGAGGACTATTGGGGTTAAGTGACTTGCCCAAGGTCACACAACTAGGGTAGTAAGTGTGTCAAGTGCCTAAGGCCAGATTTAAACTCAGGTCCTCCTGACTCTAGGGCCAGTGCTCTATTTACTGCTTCACCTAGCCTTCCCAAGGCAATATATTCTTTTTTTAAAAAATAAATTATTTTATTTATTTTCTTGTTTACATCATTCATTGCCACGAGATTTTGAGTTACAAATTTTCCCCCCATCTTTCCCATACCCAACACCTCAAAACAGCCATCCCACTATATAACTCCTTCCCCAATCTGTTCTCTCCTATGTCCTCCCCCTCACCCCTCTGACTTTCTGGGAGGGCAGGAAAGATCTCCCTACCACAGTTCCTGTATATCTTAATTCCCAGTTGGATGTAGTTACTACTACTACTACTACTACTACTAATAATAATATATACATACATATTTTTAACATTTGATCGTAGAACTTTAAATTCTAGATTCTTTTCCTTCCTCCCTCGTCACTCACCCCCACTGGAAGGACAAGCAATTAAATGCAGGCTGTACATGCAGAACATCTCCACAGTGGGCATACTGTGAGAGACTGATTATATGTCCCTCCTTCCTATCCCATCCCCCCCTCCTTGTTCTATTCTCTACCCTGTCCCTGTCCCTTTACAGAAGTTTGTACTTCCAGCAACCCTCCCCCCCACCCTGCCCTCCCCTCCATCATCCCACCTCTCATCCCCATCCCCCCTACTCTCCTGTGTGGCAAGATACCCAGTTTAGAGTTTATGTCATTCCTTCC
>CM053582.1:421340195-421358656 GCA_028627135.1 Pseudochirops cupreus
CATCATCCCACCTCTCATCCCCATCCCCCCTACTCTCCTGTGTGGCAAGATACCCAGTTTAGAGTTTATGTCATTCCTTCCCTAAGTCAAATTCAATGAGAGTAAGGTTGACCCTTTCCCTTTTGCCTTCCTGTTCTTCCCCTCCATAGTAACAATTAACCCTTGCCTCTTCCATATGAGATGATTAACCCCATTCTGTCTCTCCCTGTCTCCTCTCATTCTAATCCTCTCCCACCTCAGAATTTCACCTTTTAAAGTATCGTCCCTTCCAATTCAATTGAGCCTGAAGGCAATAAATTCTTAACCAAACAAGGGATAGAGGCAGTTACAAAAGATAAAATAGGATAACTTTAATTATACAACACTGAAAAGATTCTGCACAGCAAATCAAAACAACTTTGAGGTACCACATCTCACTAGTCAGATTGGCTAAGATAACAAAACAGGAAAATGACAAATGCCTGAGAGGATGTGGAAAAATCGGAGCCCTAATGCATTGTTGGTGGAGTTGTGAACTGATACAACCATTCTGGAGAGCAATCTAGAACTATGCTCAAAGGGCTATAAATAATTGCATATCCTTTGACCCAGTAATATCATTTCTGTGGTTGTATCCCAAAGAGATCATAGAAGTGGGAAGAAACCTATATGTACAAAAATGTTTATTGCAGCTCTCTTTGTGGTGGCAAAAAACTGGAAATTAAGGGGATGCTCATCAATTGGGGAATGGCTAAACAAGTTGTGGTATATGAATGTTATGGTATACTATTGTGCTATAAGAAATGGGGAAGAGATGGATTTCACATTTACCTGGAGAGGCTTATACAAACCGATGCTAAGTGAGAAGAGCAGAGACAGGAAAAATTTGTACACAATCACAGACACATCGTATGTGTGACGACCAGCTTTGACAAACTGGACTCTTCTCAGCAATGCACAGTTATAAGACAACTCTACAAGTCTCAGGATGGAAGGAGATATCTACATTTAGAGAAAGATCTAGGAAGAACAGAGTTTAAATGGAGACTGAAGCAATCTACATGCTATCGTTCTTTTCCATGTTTGGTTTTGTTTCTTCTTTCCCATTGTTCACTCCATTGGTTACCACCCTTCTATACAACCAGACTAATGTCTAATGTGAAAGTATTTGCAGATCCTATACTTGATTGCATGCCGCCATGGGGTGGGGGGGGAGAGGGAGGGAAGAAAATTTGAAACTCAAGGGATTGTGGAACTGAATCTTGTAAGCTAAAAGTAAATAAACAAATCAATTAATAAAAAAAAAGGCTAACCATCATCTGAGCCTTCAGCAAGTCGTAATCTTTTTCTTGGTGAAGGGTCTTGCCTAGATGTAGATGGCTGCTAACTTATCTGGGTGGTGGTTGTTGAAGGTTGGAGTAGCTATGGCAACTTCTTAAAATAAGACAACAAGGAAGTGTATTATTAAAAAAAAAAGGAAAGAAAAGATTCTGCACAGACAAAATTAAGGCACCTAGGATATAAAGGAAAGCAGTTGAATAGGAAAAAAATTTTACTGTCAAATTTCTCTGATAAGGGTTTGGAATCTAGGATATATAAATAATTAACATACCATCTGACCAAATTATATGTGTATATATATATATATATTCACACATGTGCATATATGTATATATAATACGTATATGTGTATATATGTATATATATACATTTATATACATATGTATGTATACATATATATACACACATATATAACCAAAAGCCTTTCCCAGTAGATAAATGGCGAAGGGATTTTTCTTTTGAGGGGGGGGAGGTAGGGCAATTGGGGTTAAGTGACTTGCCCAAGGTCACATGGCTAGTTTTGTGTTAAGGGTCTGAGGCCACATTTGAACTCAGGTCCTCCTGACTCCATGGCTGACAGTCTATTCACTGAGCCACTTAGCCACTCCAAGGCCAAAAGATTTAAACAAAAAGTTCACAAAGGAAGAGTTGCAAACTTTATCACCTGAAAGAATGCTCCAAATCACTAACAAGAGAAATGCAAACCAAAATGACCCTGAGGTTTCACTCAGCAAATTGGCAAAGACGATAAAAAATAAGAATAGTCAATACTGGAGGGCTGGTAGGAAGATAAGTATATTGGTACATTGTTGGTGGAGCTATGAATCAGTACCACCATTTTAGAAAGCAATTTGGATTTATGGAAATAAAAGTTTTTAAAATTTCATACCTTTGATCCAGAGATTCTGTTACTGAGCTTATACCCCAAAGAGGCCATTAATAAGACAAAAATTCTTCTTATGCTTTACTACCCTAAGCCTTCAGGTGCCCAGGGTCAACTTCAGGCCATAATGAGGCATCCAGGAGGAAATGATGATGATGATGATGGCAAACATTTATATAGTTGTAATGGGCTGGCATGTGGGTGTTGCTTTGTTTTTGCCCATGTATGTTCTGTGTGTCCACATGGGTCTGTCTGGATGTGGCTCACAGAGAGACAAAAAAAGGTATCTCTAGTTTTTTCTCAATAACCCTTTTCCACCAATGAGAAGAAAGTACCATACAGTTGGCTCTTTGAGGGTTACATAGCACTTCAAGGTTTATAAAGCACTTTACATGTCATCTCATTTGATCCTCACTGAAACTCTCTGGGGGAGGGGATGTTATTGTTCCCATTTTACAAATGAGGAAACTGAGGCAAACTAAGGTTAAGGGACTCACCCAGAATCACACAACTAGTAAGTGTCTGAAACAGGATTGACCTCAGCTCTTCCTAACTACAAGTTTAGCACTCTCTCTACTAAGCCATGTGGCTGGCTACCTCAGTTGACTTCAGCTGGAGGTGCTTTCTAGGCTAGTTCGCATTTTAGCCCCTGGCTTTTCAGAAACAAATGGCTGTGAAACGTTGGTCTGGATTACAGAAACAAGCTATGGAATTTCCTTCTGTGGATATCCTGGATGCTTGCATAGGCCACCATCTGTCTGGGAGAGTTCAGGCCAGTCCCCACCTCTTAGGCCAATTCAGTATATGGAACTCATTATCTTCAATCTGATGCTTCCCCAGCCAATGTTACATAACATTTTCAAAATGAGGACAGATGAGACCATCTCCATTATTTAGCTTAAGGAAGTTTACTGAATGTTCAGAACAAGCCCAGCGTGACTCCAAAAATAATTTGGTATGCCACTAAAATGAAAGTCACTCTGGTTTTTCCTGTCTTGTATTTCCAGGCTAGGAAATAAGATCAACAATACCAGCCCTCCATCCCTCAGAGGTCTGTTGTGAGAACAGATGATTTTTAAAACCATAAATCAGGGAGGTGCAATGTTCACAAAGCTTTCTTGTTGTTTCTTTTGTAATTAAACAGAGTACACTTTCCCTACCACCTCTTCTATTTTTAAGTCTCCTTTGATGATAATGGACAGTCCCTGAGTCAGCCTCTTCATGTTATTTAATAATAAATGAATTAAATAAAGGCCTTAAATTGTGCCTTTTTTGAGACTCTAGTCTAGGGGAAACATAAGAGAGGTGAGGGTACTTAATTTTCTAATGTAGTTCACATATTAATGGATGACCTGAATCTCTTGGACTTCAGCAAAAGCCTCAATGATTTAGTGAAAGAACTGAGATGATACCTCTGAGTCCTTTTACAGATAAGAGGTCTCCTTCTCCCTTCCCCTTTCCCTCCCCCCTCCTCCCATCCCTCCCATCTCTTCTCTCTTCTCTCCTCTCCTCAGTTTTCTCAACTGCACAATGAAAAGGGTTTGGCTAAATGGGTTCCATGGTCCTCATAACTTAAAGTACACATCTAGGTGCAAGGAGTAGTGGGGAACAAAATGAAAAAGTCTCATCTAATGATTATTTTTTTTATTTTTTTTAATTAAATTTTATTTTAAATTTTAAATTCTCTCACTCCATCCTCCCCTCCTCCACCCACTGAGAAGGCAAGAAAAACAAAACCCATTACAAATATGTATAATCATGCAAAGCAAATTAGTCATGTCCCCAAAAATAATAAAGAAAAAGAGAAGGAAAAGGAATTCATGTTGCAATCTGTGGCCCTCAATCAATTAATCGATAAACCTTTATTAAGAATCTACTATGTGCCAGGAACTGTGCTAAATAATAAATGGCTTTCTCTTTGGAGGTGGGCAGCATGTTTCATCAATGAGTCCTTTGGAATTATGGTTGGTCACTGTAATGATCAGAACTGCTTAGTTTTTCAAACTTGATTATCTTTTCAGTATTGCTGTTATTGTATACATTTTTCTCTTGGTTCTTCTCACTTCATTTTGCATCAGTACATACACGTCTCCTCAGGTTTTTTCTGAAACCACCCCCTTTATCATTTCTTACAGCATAACAGTGTTCCATCACATTCATATATCGTAACTCGTTCAGCCATTTCCCAATTGATGGACATCCACTTAGTTTCCAATTCTTTGCCATCACAAAGAGTTACCATAAATATTTTTGTACATATAGGTCCTTTTCTTCTTTCTTTGATCTTTTTGGGGTAAAGCAGTATCATAGTAGTATCACTAGGTCAAAGAGTATGCATGGTTTAAAAACTATTTGAGCATAGTTCCAAAGTGTTTTCCAGAATGGATGGACTAGGTTCACAGTTCCACCAATAGTGTACTAGTGTACCTGTTTTCCCAAAGACCCTCTAATCTGATGGGTATGAGGTGACACCTCAGAGTTGCTTTAATTTACTTACAATTAAAGTCCAGAGGCAATTATACTCCATAATTCTTTCTTTGTGCCAAGAGGGTGGCTACCTTTGCTTAGACTCATACAATGTTAAACTTGGAAGGCACCTCAGAGAGCAGCTAGTTGGACTTTTTCATTTTACAGCTGAGAAAAACAAGGCCCATAGAGACATGCACAAAGTTTCCCAGCCACTTTGTAGCACAGCCTAGACTTGAAGTCAGACCTTGTGAAGCCTTGACTCTTCTCAGAACATCATATTGCCGGGTATGGCCTAGGTTCTAAGCGCACTCCTCAAGGGCTGCCTAAAAGACACCTTGATCTGAGCTAGTGGCACCTTCATGTCTGAAACTAAGCTTATCCTCTTTCTTTTGAAACTTATTCTTCCTTATGACTTTACTATTTCTATCTGTAGCAACACCATTAGCCGAGTCTTTCATATTACATCCACACAACTTGGTGTATCCTTTAATTCTCTCGCTCACCTCTAATGCACTGTCAATTCTATCTCTGTATTAGCTCTTCTAACCATCTCCCTTCTCTTTATTTCCCAATAGAGTCCTGTTACTTCCCCAGGATAGAGACAGGATAGGGCAGTGGGAAGGAGGATAGACTTAGACCAGGATTCAAATCCTGACCTTACTACATCACCATTTAATCTCTCTAAGCCTCAGCTTCCTCATCTATAAAAGGCACATCATAATATTTGCAATAATATCATAGATTTAGAGCCAAAAGGGACATTTGCGGACATCCGATCCAACAACTTACTTTTTGTAAATGAAGAAACTGAGGTGTGGGGAGGTTAAGTGATTTACCCAAGATCACACAGGTTGTAACAGAGCAGGAATTTGAACCCAATGCCTCTGACTCCAAGTCCAGAATTCATTTTACTGTACTTTGCAAGCCCTGACATGCTTAGTACAAGCCTTTGTTACCACTCATCTGGGCTCCTCTAACAGCCTCCTCAAAAGTCTTTTCAGTTCCACATACCTTCTCTGTACCACCTCCCAATCTATCCTTTTACTGTTGTCAGATTAATCTGTCTTATGTCCAGCTCTGATCAATGCCATTCCTCTAATCAAAATCCTAGCATAGTTCCCTATTCCTTACTAACTAAAGTTCAGACTCCTCAGCCTAGCAAAACCTCATGGAGCTCAATTTTCTCATCTATAAAGCTAAGGGATTGGACTAAATGATCTCAAAGGTAGCTCTTCCAGCCTAACATAAGCACAAAACATTGGCAACATCTCTGCACTACCAGAGATCAGAGTTACCCCAGTCATGGCCCTGCCCCTCCAGGCACATGCATCCTGATCTGTGTGCCTTCCACATGACTACCCTGTCCGTAAGCCTCCTTGGCATCTGCTCTTTTCAGAACCATTTCCCATATCTGTGCCCTCCAAGTCTATTCTCTGGTCACATGTGTTCTCTGCATGTGTGCCCTCCTCACTGTTGGGGGATTAAAATATATGTGTGCGTATACACACATGTATGTATACATGTGATGCATGTGTATTGTGTGTGTATATTATATATGCATGCATACATACATATATATGTGTGAGGCAGTTAGAAATTTTTTATTGTCTCTTAGTTCTTGGTTACATGCTTTATGGTTTTGAACAAATATGTCCCGTGGCAGGCTGGTAAAAGTCCACAGGAGACCTGTAAGGATGGCTGTGAATAGGTGGTAACCCACTGATTGCCTCAAATCTGGGACAGCTTTACTGAGAGTACTGAGAATAGGTATGGCAGGTGCTACATTAACTTAGAAATACACTAGTGTTCGCGGATGATGTAAACGGGGCTTTGGGTCGTCTAAGAACTTCTTACTAAGAACTCAAGCGAGTTATTGAAAGCAATGGCATCTCTCTGTTGTCTCCTAAACTACAAAAGGGCAGACACCAACAAAGGCACAATATATATATCAATGGTCTGAATGGGAACTGCCTTATTCTCTCTCCTTCATCCAAACTGCCATAATGGGAATGGGAATTTGAAGATCTTCCCTGCCCCTTAATAGACCTAGGGGAGTTTGAAGACCTCCCCTGCTCTGAAAGTAAACTCTGCCCCCTGATAGGCTGAATGTAGTCACATGGAGCCTGTGGTGGGAGGAGTTTGCTGAAGGGACGCAGAGCCCACAGGAAGCTAGTAGTCAGAGCCAGAGAGAAGGTGGGAGAGAGGACACTCAGGCAAGAAGAGAGAGAGAGGTTTGTGAGTAAATATTGATCTTGTATTGGTTTGTGAGAAGGCTGAAGGATGGCATGTCTCTCAGTGTTATTATGACTTCTTAATATCTTTGGTACTGTGATGGAATTGACATACTAGTTTTGGAATTCAGTTTTCTGGTGTCTAAGTAAATGTTTCAGTTTTGTCCTCTACCTGGAGAATCTGTTATATTTTTGTGATTGAACGTCATGCGATATTTATAGTCACAGTCTCTATCATGATGGTGGGCACTGTAAATATTGCATTGCCACTACAACTGCTTGTTTATTCTTCCTTCCACAGTTTCATCTTCATAGGAAAGAATATTCCTGTTACTACTTCTTGATGAATCTTTCTCTCTTTTCCTTCTTAGGGGTCCCTTAAGAGAATCAAGTAGCCGTCTTGAGAGAGCAAGAAGATGGATGCTAATTATGAAATAGGGTAATTTGTTGTGGGTGGGAGTGGCATGATGCTAAAGTAACTCATCTTGAGTCATAAATCAGATTTGTACCATGTATGATAATTTTGGATGACTTTTTTTCCCCCGAAGGGAGAAGTCATGGTTTTGTAATTTCATCATTATGGTGATTATATTTATCCAGTTTACATGTACGACACTTCACCTAATGTTGCTACTTCACTCAGATGAAGTATCTGTGCCTCAAGTCATAGAGTCATTGCATTTTAGAATCAGAATCTTGTCCAACCTCTTCTTCAGTCATGATTCTGTAACAATATCCCTAACAAGTAGTGGTCTAGACTTCTCTAGGACAATTTCAGAAGTGGTGATCTCAACAGTTATTTAAAAGGCACTTTCTTGTTGTGAGCTACAATTTCCTCCCTGCAGCTCTTGCCTAAGAGCCTTAGTTCTGCTCTCTGGGGTCAATTAATCAATTAACAAGCCTTTTATGTTACATGCCTACTATGTATCAGGCACAGGAGATACAAAGACAAAAAAATGAAACAGTGCCCTCAAGGAGATTACATTCTATCATGGAGACCATACATACATAGAACATATAAGTTAATTTTGTGAGGAAGGCACTTGCAGCTGGGGTGGGGGATAATGTCTAACTTCTTAAGTAACATGATTTTAGGAAATGGTTCATTGCAATGGAAAGAATAAAGGCTTTGGAGTCAGGAGAGACCTAGGTTCAAATCCTGCCTCTGATTTTCACTACTTATAGTCCTACAGCCATGAAAAGTCACTTAATTTAAATGAGGATTAAGTGAGATAACACATGTAAAATGTGGGTGAGCTTTAAAACATAATTATCAGCTATTAGTTCTGTGTGATGGCATGTTAATGTTTGCCTGATGCAAGCATCGTTTCAACTATTATTCACTCCCACTCATTATACTGAAAGAAGAAGACTTTGTAATTGTCTTCAAAGCTGCACTCTGAGTGTAAAACCTTTTTTTTTTTTGCTCTTTCTCTCTCTCTAGCACCTAGTTCCATGCACAAAAGAACTGAACTGGATTGGATTTACATTTCCCATTACTCCCTTTTGTACCTTCTACTTTCCAGCTAGAGTGGCCTACTTACTGCTCCTGTAGCTAGTTGTCCTCCATGCCCAACATCACATCTTTCCGTCTCTATGATTTTACTTGGGCTGGGAATACTCCATGCTAGGAATGTGGCCCCTCCTCATCTCCACCTCTGAGAATCTTTAACTTCATTCAAGGGTCATCTCAGCTGCTACTTCCTATTGGAAACTCTTTCATGATCCCTCTAGTTTGTTAGAGTCTTTTTGGTGGGGAGAGGAGGCAATCAGGGTTAAGTGATGTGCCCAGGGTTACACAGCTAGTAAGTGTATGAGGCTGGATTTGAACTCAAGTCTTCCTAACTCCAGGCTCAGCACTCTGTCCACCATGCCACCTAGCTGCCCAGAGATGGGTTTATTTTTTTCTTACTTTATGCATCAAAACTTACCCCCTGACATTTTTCTAGGGTTGAATTTCTTCTGTAAAACCAAACTTCTAATTATAGGAGGAAGGCGTGTCCTCAGATAGGTGATGAAAATCATTTCACCTAGAATGAGACAAGGACAATTTGGTTAAGCAGAATAAGATGTAAGGGGAAGAGATATAAAACCTCTGCTCCATGAAGTATCAGATGTGCCTAATTTCATTCTCAAAATCCCTGAGTCTAAGCAATTATTCTCTCACTGACTATTCCCAGCTCGAGTCCTGGATTAATAATAATAATTAGTAATAATAATAGATAACATTTATATAGCACCTACTATGGGCCAGACACTATACTAAGTGCTTTACAATCATTACCTTATTTGATCCTCATAACATGTGAGGTAGATGCTATTACTATCCCTAATTTACAGATGAAGAAACTGAGGCAAACAGATTAAGTGATTTACCTAGAGTCCCATAGCTAGTATAAGTATCTGAGGTTGGATCTGAAATCAGATCTTCCTGACTCAAGGCCTGGTCCTCTATCAATTCCACTATCTAGCTGATTATGGTCAATAAGGCCCCTGGTCAGCTATGCCTCAGTTTCTGATCAGAAAGACATACCACTTCATACTATCTTTGCTTCCTCCCACTGTAATTCATAGGAAGTCCTGCTCCCAAGCCTCTCTGCCTAGTCAAACATTACCTAGTCATTCCTCTCCACTCTGCCCAAGTCCCGCCTCCTTCAGGGAGCCATCCTCTCTCCACCTCCCCAGCTCCTACATTCCTGAGAATTACTTTTTGTCTCTCCTGAGGCACTTAATATTTTCATAAAGATGGGATTCTTAACTCTGTGTGTGTGTGTGTGTGTGTGTGTGTGTGTGTTATGGACCTATTCTCAGAATAATGTTTGTTGCCTACATTCATAATTGAAGGAAATGCTAAACTTCAGTTAGAGATTAGTGAAAATAAAGATCTATTTTTTTCCCCATCCAACTTCACAACCCCCCTTAAATCTGTACACAGAGCCCTTTTGAGGGGGAGGGGTATCTGTGAACCCCAGGTTAAGAATTTTAATCATAAAATCAATAACACCCAGAGATGGCTGGCATGGGTTCAAGGTACTGTGCCAGTACATGTCCAATAAAACCGTATCTCATAAATCTCCATTGGTGTGTTTAGCTTTCATAATCTGCTACAGGACACAGTTCCAAACAAATGGCAGAATAAGAGAGGAGGCAATGTGGAATTTGCCCCACACACTTAGGGCATATCATCTCACAAATAAGACACCATCAGTGGGATTAGGGCAACTGTTTGGAAGGGCACACACATAGTGGGCAGCTAGCTGGCACGGTGGATAGAGTGGCAGGCCTAAAGCCAGAAAGACTCCTCTTCATGAATTCAAATCTGGCCTCAGATACTTACTAGCTGTGTGACCCTGGGCAAGTCATGTAACCCTGTTTGCTTCAGTTTCCTCATCTGTAAAATGAGCTGGAGAAGGAAATGGCAAATCACCCCAATATCTTTTGCCAAGAAAACCCCAAATGGGGTCACAAAGAGTCAGACACATCTGAAAACAACTCAACAACAACAAACATAGTGAATGTGTGTGGCCAAGGGGTGTGGGCAGAGAGGCAACTGAAGCTCCCTGCAGCTGCAAGATCACTGAAGTCCTCTGATGGGGGGTGTCATAGCACTCTCTGGGGGCTCTCTGCAGGATGTATAATATTCACCGGCTCCTCTTTTTCCGGACAAGTGATTTCTGCTGAACACAGTCTCAGCTAAACTTTTCTCCTGCTAGGCTATGTGAGTATCTGGCTTTGGCTGAGTTTCTTGGCTGTATTTGTTGTTCAGTCATTTCAGTAATATCCTACTCTTCGTTGACCCCATTTGGGGTTTTCTTGGCAGAGATACTGGAGTGGTTTGCCATTTTCTTCTCCTGTTCACTTTACAGATGAGGAAACCAAGGCAAATATGGTTAAAGTGACTTGCCCAGGGTCACATAGCTAGTTAGTGTCTGAGGCCAGATTTGAACTAAAGAATAAGAGTCTTCCTGATTTCAGGCCCAATACTCTATCTACTTGTGCCACCTAGTTCCCCCTAAATATTACTATTTTATGAGAAGAAAAGGCTCTGTGGTAGTCTTTTAGTTAAAAACTAGAGGCTTTTAAAAACAGGTTTTTTAGGAAAATGACCACCACAGCTAAGATCAGCAAAAACTTCCCCCAAAGTGGGACATAAGGGGGAATCTTCTCAGCTTTTTTCCCCTCATGCAGTCAGCTGGTTCCTCTCAGTTCTGACTACTAAGGATATAGCATAGTACAATGGGAAAAGGACTAAATGCATAATCAGAAGACCGCGGTTCAAATCTCATATCTGAGGCTTGTAACTTTTGTGACTTTGAGCAAGTCATTTTGACTTCCATGGGCCTCAGTTTCCTCATGTTTTAGATGGCCTCTGAAATTCCTTCCAGATCTAGATTTATGATCCCATGATCTACTCCTGCAGGAGATCTCAGTCTCAGACACCAAGATCTTTAGAAAAAAAAGAGCAAAATCACATGTAGTTGGTACTGTTAGGTTCAAGTTGGCCTTTTTATTAGACTCAGGTTTTTTGTTTGTTTTTGCTTTTTGGAGAGGGGAGGGCAGGGCAATTGGGGTTAAGTGGCTTGCCCAAGGTCACATGGCTAGTTTTGTATTAAATGTCTGAGGTCAGATTTGAAATTAGGTCCTCCTGACTCCAGGGCTGATACTCTATTCACTGCACCACCTAGCCCCCTAGCCACCCCCTTAGACTCAGTTTTTTTTGGTTTTGGGACTCAGGTCTCTGTTAGAGACCTCACTGTCCTTCATGATGAACATACAATATACTTGGAGAATTTAACCTCTGATTAAGCTAGACCCAATCATTATTCATGCAAGGGCTCATAACCTAATAACTACCAAACTGTTCTGGAGCTTGAAGTCCACAGTTTTGTTTTGTTTTTTTAATATCCAAGCCTTTCCTCCCTTCCATGTAAATCAGTATAAGTTGAAAGAAAAGGAAGAGAGACAAAGCTAAGCCCAAGGGGCAAGATCATTGTCTCTTTTGCCTGGGTAATAGGGGGCCTGGCACAGTGCAGAACACATCAGTTTGCTAAGATAGTGACATCTATGTGGAAGGTGATAGGGAGCAAAGCATATGCTTCCACATTTTCCTAGCATTTTCCAGGTAGATGACGTCATCTTAACTGATGGTTTTGGCACGTGTGCCAGACTCCCCATTAATCTACTTAGCCACATTCCTGATCTTTTATCTGTGGATCTGGCCAGCAAAGCCTAAAAGGCTTGCATTTGTGCAGTGGCAAAATAAATATAGACCATCTCAGTGATCAAACCTCTGACCTCATTCAGCACAGTCCCTATGATTATGGTCCCGCTTTCGCTCAGCCCTGCTGTTACCATCCAAAGAGAAATTCAACTGGAATTCTTAGCCACCAACTCATTTTTTTTTTCAACCTTAACCTCACAGAAGAATAACATGCAAACTCCAGGGCCATTTCAATGAATCTCTGGAGATGACACCAATTTTCTACAAACAAACAAAAAACATTGGTGGTGCAGTGATGTCCAAATTCAGCTTACTAAGTCCCTGGGTAAATAACTCCTCAAATGAATTCCATATAACATGTAAACATGTTTGGCAGCTTAAAACAGCTGCTGTGGTTGTCTGTAGCCAAGTACACATACGCCTGTTGGGATAGAACTGAACAGTTCTGGGTCCAAGTAAGGACAAACTTGTCAGGCAAACATTCTAAGGTCATCTTTCCCCTGCCATCGTCAAAGAATTCTGAAAGCTTCTCATGCAAATGTCAAGACTGTAGGATGTTTGATAAAGTTACATGATAAAATGTAAGCAGCATTTGACCAACAGTCAGGAGACTTGTGTTTGTATCTTGACTGTGACACTTAATTATATGTCCTTGGGAAAGGCATTTCCTAAGTCCCTGAGATTTAGTTTCTCCATCTGCACAAAAGGGATAACAATACTTACCCTCCCTATCTCAAAAGGTTATTCTGAAGAAAGTACTTTTTTAAACCTTTAAGTACTATTGAAACACACTTTATTGCTACTGGGGAAAGGGTAGGGGGAATGGAACAAGCATTTATTAAGTGATTATTCTGCATAAGGCACCATGCTAAGGACTTTACAAATATTATCTCTTTTGATCTTCACAACAATCAGGTGAGGTAGGTGCTATTATCACCATTTTAGAGATGAAGAAACTGAGTCAGACAAAGATTAAATGACTTGCCCAGAGTCACACAACTTTGATGTGTCTGAGGCTGGTGCTTAGAAAAAGTCAGAGTCTCTCAGGTAATCCTTTCAACAACTAGACTAGATTCTAAACAAAGTATTATTCTACTTAATGACAATGTTTCCATTTTATATATTTGGAGGCAGAGGAGAAGTTAGGAAAGCCCACTGAGGCTCAGTTAAGATGTCTTCAAATATTTAACATACCAGAGAGAGGGGCTGTGGTTCTAAATTTGAGTAAGTATAGAATATGGCCCTTTGCTCATCACCAGTGCCCCAAATCTCACCATTAGACATTTATTCCTTTGGTCCAGATCTTCAAGTGTTCTCTATTAAAGAGTATGTACTTCTGGGAGAGGGAATACCTCATATGGTTATCAGCTTACCCATTTATTGGGATTAGGGGACAACCAACTGAGAGCAAGATAAATCTTTATAGGTTGGGAGATTGGGCAAGTACCAGGAAGGGTATCAAATTATCATTATTAAAATACTAACTGTTCTCCTAGCCTGTCTCATTGTCTTCCCAGGGTTGGCATCTTTGAATTGAGTTGTATTTTGTGCAAAAACCAAAAAACCAAATCCTGTACCCGAAATGATTCCACCCTAATCCTTCACCCTAAATGCCTGACCTCAAAGACCCCTCCCCCCCAGATTGGCCTTAACATTCCTCTCCAACTTTATTTCTCACTTTTTCCCCTACAAGCTTCATTCCAGTTACTAATTCTCAAGCTGGGAGTCCATGATTTTTTTTTTTTTTAAATAACTATTTCGATAGAGTTGGTTTGCTTTGTAATCCTATGTATTTTATTTTGTGTACTCAGTAATATGCTGAGGAGTGTTCTGTAGGCATCACTACACTATCCAAGAGGTCTATGAGATAAAAAGGGTTAAGAACCCTTGATCTCACTGAAGTAGTTCAATGATTACCTCATCAAGACAGTGTGGAGGATAATTCTGTTGAGCCCCTTTCCTGGAATCCTCTGCCCTTTTTCTCTGATTACCTCCATGTAACAGATTGGGAAAAGCACTGAGTTTAGAATCCAAAGACCTGGGACTAAAGCCATCCAACTCTGTTACTTTATTACCTATGTGCTCTTTGACCAGACAATTCACTTTCCAGGCCTCAGTTTCCTTGTCTGTAGAATGCCAGGTTTGGACTAAATGGTCTCCAAGGTCCCTTCCCACTCCAAAATCTTAGGATAAATATTCTTCAGTCTTCAAAGTACACCAAATCCTACCCTCTCCATAAAGCTTTTCTATGATCATGATTTCTCCAGCTTTTGACCTTGGTAATGATAACTGACATTGTAGAAAATTGGTAAAAATATTTCATGCACATTATCTCATTTCAGCCTCATGACTGTTCTAGGAGGTGGGTACTATTAGTATTGTTAACTCCATCTGGGCTTTGTCATCAATCCATCCTGACACTGCCACAACAGGACTTCCCAGTCTTCTCATCTGCCTTGCAGTTTTACTTTTTTTTTTTTTTTTGCTTTTCTGGAGGGGGTAGGGAAGGGTAATTGGGGCTAAGTGACTTGCCCAAGGTCACACAGCTGGTAAGTATTAAGTGTCTGATGCCGGATTTAAACTCAAGTCCTCCTGACTCCAAGGCCAGTGCTCAATTTACTGCACCACCTAGCTGCCTCAAGTTTTACTTTTTTATATACTGTCTCCCCCAAATTATATTAGTCTTCTCATCTGCTCTTTTAGCTTTACTTTTTTTAATGTGCTATCTCACCCAAATAGTGTGAGCTCTTTCAGAGTATGGACACTTATTTTTTTCTGTTTATATTCCAAGCACTTAGCACAGTGCTTGGAACACAGTGCACAATAGATACATTTTCATTTACTCATTTTACAAATGGGGAAATGGAGGCACACAGAGGTTAAAAGGCTTGCCTATTCAATTTCAGGTTCCTGAGGGCTGGAACGGCTTCTTTCTTTCTTTCTTTATTTGTTTTTTTGGCCCAAGCTCTTCACCAATTGTTTAGCACAGAATAGGTGCTTAATAAATTGATGACTGATAGGGTTGTGGTCCCCACAATCTTTTGTCGCTTTCATTTATCTCTGTGCTATTTCATTCTAATGAACTGAAGTTGGTTGGTAGGAAAATTAATTGGAATTAAAATCTAAAACACAGCTTCCTTCTGTGCCATTCACCTGCCACTTACTATTTACTGCTTTATACTGGGATTATGTATGTCTTGCCAGACTGGAGAGTAAGCCCTTTGAGAGTACCAAATGGCCTTACGTATCTGCTCTAAACCATAGCCCGAGATACTAAAGCCACCCCCTCCCTAACTGCTATTAATTGACTACTTTTTTCAGAGCACATAGTACCCGCTGGGTCCAGCATGGCATCACCTAGGAATGGAGTTGGTATGCAAATCACTATATTCACTGCAGAATGATAAAGAGATCTGAAGTTATGCAGAAGCTGCTTTAGTGTGGGATTCATGAATTTTAATGAAAGAGGAGAGAAATACAGAGTCTGGAGAGAAGAACAGCAGATCTCTGAATGCACATTGTGAGTATGCTTGTGTCCCCCTCCTGCCTCCTCTTCCTCAACTGTACCCTACCCCTGTCAAATCAGAGTTAACTAAGAGGCATTATGTATACAAAGAGACTTAAAAAAGAAAATCCCCTCTCCTTGTTATCTTTTGACTTTTGATTTAACATGCTGGTTGGCAAGGAGTTACAGCGTTGGTATAAATATAACCCCATGTGAAGGCTAGGTGGGTTAAGACGTCAGTAGCACAGTCAACAACACCTCCCTGATGTCTCCTCTTCTCTGACCTGAGCTTCAGGTCCCTGATCATTTGAGCACAAAACAGCTGCCCATGCCTCCTCCTCAGGCAAACAGAGACAAGCAATCAAACTGGGCTTGTCAGCTTGTTCTGGGAGCATGCTTTCTTCCCTCAGGTTAACTAGGGTAATGACCTGAATAGGAACACTATCCCCATGAAGCACTGCGTTTGGATTCAGTCTGGAAACAGTACTGTACACATCTTGCTTCCCAAGGAGAGATTTTTTGTTGTTGCTGTTCTTCTTCTGGACTGGTAATAAACGTCTATAAAAATGAACTGAACTGTCTGGCAGCCCTCAACGTGAGAGCCCTTTCTGTCACCTTAAACTGTCTCGACAAGGCACAGATTAGCGTTTCTGCATTAAGGGAATTATTCACATGAATCCCACCCCTCTCCCCTTTCCTTCCCTCTAAAGTAAGGATAGGGGATGGATTTATTTGTCCCTCTGGATTTCTTGGGGCAGGTAGGTCGCCCAATGGATAGAGCCCTGGGGTCAGGAGGTCTCAGACACTTCCTAGCTGTGTGACCCTGGGCAAAGCACTTCACCCTATTTTGCTTCAGTTTCTTCATCTGTCAAATGAACTGGGAAAGGAAATGGCAAAACCACCCCACTATCTTTGCCAATAAAACTCCAAATGGGGTCCTGGAGGGTAGAACATGACTGAAATGACACAACAATAACTGAACCTCGTTTCTGTGCCTTTACCCTGAAATGCACTCCCTCCTCAGCTTCTCTTCTCTAAATCACCAGTTTCCTTTAAAGCTCAGCTCAAGCATGGGGCCTTTCTTGATCCCCACAGCTTTTAGACCTTCCCCAATAGAATGTAAGCTCCCTGAGGGCAGGAACAGTTCCATTTTGTCTTTTGCCCCAAGATCTTCACTGATTGGTTGGCACAGAATAGATGCTTCATAAATTGATGATCGACTGGGTTGTGGTCCCCACAATCTTTGAAACTTTCATTTCTCTCTGCATTATTTATTCCTAAATTGATTGGTAGGAAAATTATTTGAAACTGAAATTTAAAAATTCTCCCATCCTTTAACAACTCTTCCATTTCCTGAAAAGTATCTCTTAATGCAAAAGCTATTTTGCCTGCCCAGGAAAGGATAACAGATTTGAAAAAGTTCTGCTGGCACATGGTGACTTTTCAAATAGAAAAGAAAGAGAGGGATCACTGAAGGAAGAGTATTTCTTAATCTGTTATATTCGCTTGAATCATAACTCTGTGAGGCAGAAAGGACGAAACTATTATCATCATGCTGCAGAAGAGAAAACTGGGGATCAGAGAGATTAGGAAGTTAGCAGAGCCAATGTTTTAAGGCAAATCTCCTTACTCCAAGGCCACATGAGTTCCACTAAACTATAGGTACCTATCTTTTCTTCAGAAAATGCTTATTTGGGAGAAATAATTGAGGAGCAAGAGTAGCTAGGTGGCACAATGGATAGAGAACTAGGCCTGAAGTCAGAAAGACCTGAATTTAAATCTAGCCTAAGATACTTACTAGTTGTATGACTCTGAGCAAGTCACTTCACCCTGTTTGCCTCAGTTTCCTCATCTGTCAAATGAGCTGGGGAAGGAAATAGCAAACCACTCCAGTATTTTTGCCAAGAAAATCCCCAAATGGGGTCATAAAGAATCAGACATGACTGAAACAAATGAGTAACAACTAAGGGACAAGGGAGAAGAGTAAACAGAGTAATGACTCTCCTACAATACTCATTTTGCCTTTTTGTATGTATTTCTACGACTGACCTTCTTGTCCCATTTATATGTCACCACCCTCTCCTACCTCTACATAAATTATTATTTAACATAGCAAGCATCCATATCTACTCTAAATTAATAATACCAAGAACGGCTGAATCCTTGATAAATAGACAGCTGGCCATTAGCATTTCCCCCGCCTGGAATGTATCTAAGTGTTATAATTAATACATGGGACACATTCTTAATTATAGTTTCTCTGTAACTGAATCACCTTCCACCTTGAATTACTCAAATTGATTTTAATAAAAGCGAAAAGGATCATCTGTTTGATGAAAAAGAACTCACATTTTGGTTGTCCTTGCTTTGTTGTTTTCCCTGGCTTTGAAAGTAGCTTTTTTTTTCTCCTTTGTAATTTGAACTAATGTATCTCTTGCATCCCTTAGAGCAGAGGTTCCCAAAATTATTTGGACTACCATGTCCTTTAAAAAAAAAGTACTGAATGCCCCCTGGAAATCTACTTTAATTTTTTAATGGCTTTTTTGGGGGAAATTTGAATCAGTTCAAAAAAAAATTTTTTTAATGACATTTTAAATTTAATAATTTCTTGTAAATATGTAGTTTTTTGGAATTGGAATTTTGATGACACAATATTGCATCATATAACCATATAGTATCATATTGTAAACAGGTCATTACATGCACACATTCCTGCTGATACAGGCTGGACTTACTGACAATGTGCCAACACCGCTTGTTAAGACCTGTCTGCTGGGGGCGGAGCCAAGATGGCGGCGTAGCAGCAGCAACACATCGCAGCTCTCACATAGC
>CM053582.1:421359156-421405791 GCA_028627135.1 Pseudochirops cupreus
AAACACTGGGATGGCTGTCTTGGGGTGGTGGGCGGGGGAAAGACGGGGAGAAAATATGTAACTCAAAAAAAATTTAATAAAATAAATTTATTATTAATTAAAAAAAATGAAATGACAAAAAAGAAAAAAAAAAGACCTGTCTGCTGACTTGATCACTGATGGGTTATGACTTGTATTTTGTGAGTTTATTTGGAAAAATAATGTCATCACTATGATTTTAAGTATTGTACAACAGATGAAATATGTACAAGTGATTTTTCCAAAATTTTCTTATCTTCTTTCCTTATGCTTCCACTGCCCCCTTATTCAATACCCCCAGTTGTACCTGAGGCTACTACTCCCCCCTAGATAGTTCCAGTGCCCCCCAGGGGGCAGTATTGCCTACTTTGGGAACCTATAGAGGTAGCTAAGTGATCGATGGATAGAGTATTGGGCCTGGAGTCAGAAGACCAGAGCTAAAATGGGGCCTCAGAAACTTTCTAGCTGTGTGGCCCTGGGTTAATAATTTAACCTCTCATCACCTCAGTTTCCTCAACTCTAGAATGGAGGTAATAATAGCAATTAACTCTCAGGATCATTGTGAGGATTAAATGAGATAATATTCATAAATCATTTAGCACAGTGATAGGCACTTGATTCCTTCCTTCACTTTGAGTATCTAGTTTTGCATGTAGGGAGGATGTGGACTCAAGAAAGAAATTAAATAACAGATAGGGTGAAGGTGATGGAGAACACTGACAACCCATTTAGGAGACAAGCAGCTACTGAGAACCTATTGCAGGATCTTATACTAAGTATATGGAGTAATACAAAATAAACAAAGGGGATTCCTGCCCTTGAGGAGTCCACAATATAGTTGGGGAGATAAAAATTAATTTTTATGTATAAAATGCATTGAGGATAATTATGAAAAAGACAAATTATAGTCCCTAGGTGTTACTTGGGAAAAAACAGTAAAGGAATAAAAAGGGAAAATTTCCTGGTGAAATTCTGATCTGAGTCTTAAAGAAAGTGACTGTCAGAAAGTGAGAAAAATAATTGCAAGAGCTAAAGCAGAGATGAGACATAACAATGAAAAGACATATAAGACTTAATCTCTCTCTAATCCTCTCAAACCTGTATGTCTACCCCCAAACTCTTGCCAGCATTCCAGATTTGCATTTCCAACTGTCTTCTGGAGAGCTCCACCAAACACCTCACATTCAACATGTTCAAGACTGAATTAATTCATCACTTTTCTCTTCAAAACCTCCTCCTCCTCCTCCTCCTCCTCCTCCTAGCTTTCCACACCTGAACTTCAGCTCTCACAATGATCCAGGGTCAATTGTTTTTATTTGTCTTAAGGAAGAGTCAATCTAGGGAATAGAGGGAGGGTTTTTCCCCCAGAAATATGTGTGATGTAAAGACAGAAGCCATCAGTTGTCTTTTCTGGGGAGTAAGTAGACAGGTTCAGAAACTGCACGGATCCTGTCAGGACATATGATGTGACAACACTTTCAGGAAGTAACTTAAAACCCTGTCCTAGGGTCAGAGACAGTTCAAGAGAACTGGCTGGCAAATATACATGTGTTTACAAGGGATGCTGGCCGTGAGGATGCTCATTCCCACAGCAGGACTGGAGTACTTGCCACTATGGATAGCTAGGTGGCACAGGAGATAGAGCACCAGCCCTGGAGTCAGGAGGACCTGAGTTCAAATGAAGCCTGGCTGTGTGACCCTTGGCAAGTCACTTAACTCTGTTTGCCCCAGTTTCCTCATCTGTAAAATGAGCTGGAAAAAGAAAAGGTAAATCACTCCAGTATCTTTACTATGAAAAACCCAAATGGGGTCAAGGAGAGTTAGACCTGACTGAAACAACTCAAAAACAACAACTTACCACTAGAACAAAGAGAACACTGGGCTATGAGGAGTCAAGAGACTTGGGTTGTAGGCCTAACTTTATTATTAACTCACTGGGTGCCCTAGAACAAGTCACTTCCTCATTTGTAAAATGAGGGAGAAGCACCAGAGAAGCTCACAGTTCCCTTCTAGCCCTGGCATTGAATGAGTCTGATCTAAAACCCAAGGCTTGTGTTAAATTGTATAGTTTAGATAATGGTAAGTATATGTTCCTAATATGGAGTGAATTGCATCCAGAAAACTACATTTTTGTTACCACAGGAAATTATATCAAAAATTGAATCCGTTTTTAAGGAACCATAATTTGACAAAACAAAAAGACACATGAGGAAATATGAGTGCATGTACATATACATACCACTGAAACTTTTTAATACTAATGTTGAGAGACTGAGGGCAGCAGCAGAGTGACATGGTAGATAGAGTGCCAGGTCTGAAGTCAGGAAGACCTGAGTTCAAATCCAGCCTTAGACACTCACTAGCTGTGTGATTTTAGGAAAGTCATTTAATTCTGTTTGCCTCAGTTTCTTCATCTGTAAAATGAGCCGGAGAAGGAAATGGCAAACCACTCTCAACGTGTGTGACACAACTGAAAACAACTGAACAATAATGGGAGACTAAACTAACAACACTTCTTTCTTATTTAATTATGTTGCATCAGATTTTTATCTTGGGTCCTCCTGGTAGCTTAAAAATCTCTCTTGGGGAAGTCTCTTTGAGATTCCTAGTCTTGTGTGCAACAGGCTACCTCTATTCTAGGCACATCCCCTCATCCTGCTTGGAACCCCCCTCTTCTGAAATCATTGATGCCTGGAAGCCTCTATCCTAGGAATTTATATTCCCTAGGATGCATTACCATTTGTAACATGAGAGGTAGAAAAAAAATCAAACACATCTTGCCCTCCTCCCTATAAAACACCTGGTCCTCATCTGCAATATTGAGCAACTCTGTTTTGTGGAATTATAAGAGAACTGCCAAGAGCCTGGAACATCATAGGCACTAGGCCAGGAAGGCTTCTCACAGAATCATTGATCCAATTCTCCTTTATGCCATAGCCTATAGATTATCCTGTTTGAAGTCCAAATTTTCTCGTGCTAAGTGAAGTTTATCACAGATAAGTGATTTCAGGACACATCTCACATATGTCCTGTCTCCTTCAGAGATCTGCTTGTATCCTTGTATCTCTGGTAACTGTGATCTCAATTTGTCCTTCCTCCCTTTTTCCAGTGACCCTACTTTTTGCACCCAGGTATCTCAAGGTAAGTCACAAGTCTTCTTTTGTATGAGTTAAAATATACTGGCCTTTTACTTTAAGCATGAAAGGTAAGTCTGCTTCTTCTGTGGAAACTTTAGGGCTCTAAAGATCAGTTGCAATGGACTAGAAAAGTATTTGTGTTTCAGGAAAAACTTAAAAGGAAGTACAAATCTAGGAGCTGATGAGCTATATTGTAACAGGATTTTATTTTCACTCACATAAAGACATTTACACAAGTGCTATTAGGCGGCCTGAATAATTAGAAATAATATGGAAACAGTATTGAATTTGGAAGTTATAGGACCTGGATTCAAATCCCAATTGCTTACTATATGTAAATGACCATGGACACCAGTCACTTAATTTCTCTGGGCCAAAATTCCTCAGCTGTAAAATGAGGGGAATGGGCCATTTATGGCTTCCAAAGTCCTGTTCCACTCTAAATCCATGACCTTCTGATCAATTAAACATTAAATGTTATAAAAGGTAGATTAGATAATCTCTAATATCCCTTCCAGGGCAGCTAGGTGGTGCAGTGAATAGAACCTAGGGTCAGGAAGATACAAATCCAAATCTGGCTTCAGATACTTATGTGTCTGTGTGACCCTGCGTAAGTCACTTAACCCTGTTTGCCTTAGTTTCTCCTCTGTAAAATGAGCCAGAGAAATATACGGCAAACCTCAACTAAAAACTGACAAGAGATATACAGCAGGAAGCTGGGTATACAAAAATGGCATCAGTAGAAAGATTAGGGATAAGTATAGAGGCAACTAGGTGGCTAAGCCTTGAGTTAGAATTCAAAATCCAGCCTCAGACACCAGCTATGTGACCTTGGGTAAGTAACTTAATCTCTGTCTGTCTCAGATTCCTAATCTACTAATTGGGTGTAATAATAGTGCTTACCTCCTAGGGTTGTTGGGGGGATCAAATGAGATAGTATTTATAGCATAGTGCCTGGCAGGTAGTGAACACTATATAAATGCTAGCGATTATTATTAATATATTAATGATAACATAAATTATCGTATAATTACAGAAATGCAAATTATATAACTATAATTATTCTATATATAGTACTTATTATTATTAATGTAGATGTGAGAGACAGGCTTGTTGTTGTTATTTGTCCTTCTTGAAGAGGGCCAATGATATCATGAGGATGATGTCTTAACTTGCTTGTGAACTGGATATGAGAGGGGCAGAGCTGCACAAAGTTGTCAGTTTGACTCTCTCCTCCAGAGTCATCAAAGTCCAGGGGTAAGACAAAAGTCAAGATGACTGGTGACGGCCCAGGATGCAGTCAGGCTTGTAGAGACGGTCACTGAACCTACTGGAGCCAATGAGAGCCCCAAGGGAAAGGATATATATAGAAAGAGAAGAAAAGGGTCATAGGACAGTGTCTAGGGGGGGATGGATACCTGTGCTTGACATTGTTGGGAAGATAGATGATGATCCAGCAGAGGAGAGTAAGGAATCCTCAAGTAAGAAGAGGGAGTAAAACCAAGCAAGAAGAGATCATTTATAAAGAAAGGAATCACAAAAGCTAGAGAGGTCAAGAAGTGAGAAAAGATCATGTGACCCACAAAGTACCATTAAGACTTCAGAGGACAGAGAGATTATCCCAGTCTGGAGGACTCAAGGGAGGTTTCATAGAGCAAATGAACCGAGTCTTGATGAAGTATCTCAGTAGAAGAATTGACATTCTAGGCAAGACAACAGTTTCAGTAAACGTATGGTAGGATATATTCAAAGAACCACAAGGTGTCCACTTTGGCCAAAGCAAAGGGTACATGGAATAGCATAAGATATGGCCTTAAAGGTAAGTTGGTCATGGAGGGCTTAACCTAGGCTAAGAAGTTGAACTTTATTGAATAAGTAACTACTGAACAGTTTTGAACAGGGAGTGGCACAATCCTGAGCATTGCATTGGAAAGATGAAGCATGTGTAGGTTGGATTAGAGGGAGAAGAAATGGGAAAGGGGTTCATCGTGCAGAACATAATAATAATCACCAACATAATGAGTTAAGACTTATATGAGCAGCTAGGTGGGGCAGTGGATAGAGCGCTAGGCTTGGAGTCAGGAAGATCTGAGTTCAAATCAGACCTCAGATATTAATTGGCTGTGTGATCCTGGGCAATCCTTCACTGTTTTTGCCTCAGTTTCCTCATCTGTAAAATGAACTAGAGAAAAAAATGACCACTCCAGTTTCTTTGCCAAGGAAACCCCAAATGGGGTCACAAAGACATGAATAAAATGACTGAAGGACAAAAAGATTTATATGGTACTGAAGGTTTAGTAAGTACTTTATGAAAACGCTCTCATTTGAGCTTCATACCAACCCTACGAAGTGAATGCTATAGATCTCATTATCCCTGTTTTATAGATGAGAAATGAAACTGAGGCTCGAAGTTAACTGACCTGTGCAGTCACAGAGATAGTGTCAGAGGCAGGATTAGAACTTCAATCCAATGCTCTGACCTCAACAGCACACTGCTTCTCAATAGACAATTTCCTTATAGGTCCCAGGACCCAAAACAGCCATTCACAGAGCTTTCTGACATACTTTACTGTCAAGGAGGAAAGGCAATGTCCCTGAGCCTCTCCCAACCCCCTGTCAGTGCATCTCCATGGGAACACAACATCAGCTCAGTCTTTGCACTTAAACTGTTCTATCTATCTATTTCTATGGCACCTATCACCATGGTACCTACTCTGAAAAACACAAGCTAAAAACAGAACATAAAAGAAAAGGAGGGGGGAAATATCACTTTTCCTTAGTTCCCTTTCTCCTTTTACAGCTGTTGTACTTGAGTACAGTTCTTATCTACCCTTTCAGATTCGAGGTTCTAGGTTTTTTTTTTCCCGTGTTTTGTTCTTAATCCTAAAATTAAAAAGATATAAGACCTGCTTGTTACTTTGATCTGGTAGCATTTTTGTGCAAAGATCCCAAGGTAGCCATGTAATCCTCTGCAGAGAATTCACTTCCTTGCCTCTATTTTTTTTCAAATACACAGGGGGCCAGAAGAATGGGAGGACAGTTCATATGCACTCTAAGCCATAGAGTCTGGCTAACTCTACATACAAATGAGACCGTAAATTTATTGCAGCAGGAAAAATTGTTATCTTTCCTATAAGGACATGCAAATGCGAGGGTGGATGGGCAGGCATCTCCAAAGCCAAATCACCTTTATTCCTTGCATAAATTCTTCCTTAAACAAACAAAAAATTCTCATATTTCAGCAGATTATTGTCATAATCTCTTCTTGTTCAGTCATGTCTGACCTTGGACCATACTGTCTATATGGTTTTCTTGGCAATGATACTGGAGTGGTTAGCCATTTCCTTCTTCAGTGGATTAAGGCAAACTAGTTGAGTGACTTGTACAAGGTCATACAACTTGTAAGTGTCTGAGGCCAGATTTAAACTCAGGTCTTCCTGACTCCAAGCCCAGTGCTCTATCCACTGAGCCACATAGCTGCCTCATCACAACCTCCTATTACCTCCAATAATAAAGGCAATTCACATTCGTATAACAATGTGTCATAAACATGCTCAGTCTAGGAATAAACAATGCTTGTTGGAGATCCAGGAAGGTTTTCAGTTATCTTTATTTTACATTTATTCTGTTCTCAGTAAATGGAGAGCCTCCTGAAGAGACTACCAAGAATCAGACAAAGGCAAGCCCTTTTATGCTGGTTCCCTTCAAATTTTCCTCCCTTGTTTCTCCCTTCAGAACTGGGATTGGTCCCAGCTCTTCTGGGTTACAACCTTTCTGACCTGCCCATTAAGCATGAGTGTTTAATGAGAAGTTGATGACCATCCCTTGACCCCCAGCCAGTCTGACCCAGCTTAGCTTAGGCCCCTTCCAAGGGTAAACTTAACAGATTTCTTCTAGCTACATGATTGGATAGGGCCACTCTGCCCTTACCCTGATTTATACCTTCCTGCATGTCCTGTGCAAGATCTGTTTTTGAAATACCCATGGCTCCTATAGAATCTATGGAAATCAAACTGTCAGCATTTCTCACAATTGTGAGGTAGGTCATACAAACATTATTAGTCCCATTTCATAGATAAGGAAGCTGAGATACTGAGGTTCAGAAAAATGAGTTAACTTTGCCAGGATCACCCACCTAGTAAATACTTCTAGAGCCAGGATTTTTCTCACATCTCCCTAATGATTCATCTGATCCCACCTGCAAGCCCTGAATAAGCTTGCACCTGAAATTGGCTTCTCAGTTTCAAGATCCCCTCAGTACTGCTGCTTCCTATAGGCAGTCTTAGTTGGCTGCCTATTCCGTTCGGTGACTCTGTCCTTCACATCTAGCTTACTGAGGTGGTGCAGTGGACAAAGCTCTGTAGTCGGAATCAGGAAGAGCTGAGTTCAAATGTGGCCTCAGACACTTCTCACACTCACTAGCTTTATGACCTTGGGTAAGTCACTTAGCTTCTTTCTGCCTCGGTTTCCTCATCTGTAAAATGGGAATAATAATACTACCCATCTCTCAGGGTTGTGAGGATAAAAGGAGAAATGATTTGTTAAGTGTTTTGCAAACCTAAAAGCTCCATATGAGTGCTAGTTGTTGTTATTATTCTTTAATGATCTTTAGCTTCTAACTGCTGGCCTAGTTTCTGACCTTGTCTTGATCTTGGGACAAATCTACTCCTTCCACACCTGGCCCTCATCCTTAATTCCCATTCTTCTCTGGGTTTCTCCAGTTGTAGCTTCTGGATCTGGATCTGCATTCCAAGGTGCCCATTGTCCTGCTATGAAAAACATAAAAAGAACCCTGATTCATCATCTTACTAATTTTTCTTCCCTGCTATTCCTATTAACCAGAATTTGGACTTTAGCCACAGTATAAGTTTATGAAAAATTATGCTCTGACTGCAAGTTTCACCATGAAGTATGGCTGAACCTTAGTGCCTCCTAAGTGAAAATTCAATCATTGTTCCAGAGCACTGGGTGTCTTTAATTGAGGAAGAACAACTACATATAATGAATAAGGGATTAGCCTTTGCGATGCAGAAGTAAGTAGGACTCCATTTCCTATATTTATAGTTTTCCTGTTAGAGAGAAGAATGAAAATTGACCTGTATAGACTCTCCTTAGTTCACTCGGCAGCTGAAGTCCTAGGGCCCAGGCCAGCTTCTAGGGCACAGATCTTATCTGGGACTGTCCCAAGAGCTTCAGGCCGTTCCCAGATTGGCTGTGATCCAGAGGATACTAGACACTGCAGGCTGGCCTCAGGCCTTCCCAGGAACTCTAATCCATTTCAAGCAGCAAACTGCTGCAATGGGAGACAACTGTCCAAATTTCTCAGATTGACTTTTGAGACCCTTTTCCAACTCCCCTTTTGCAGTGTCAAATGACTAATTTTTATTACCATTGTTAATAATAATAGTTGACACTGTAGTAAGTACTTTAAGACTTACAAAGTAGATTACAGGCATTATCTCATTTGATCTTCTGTGGGATAGACTTTTTATTTTTCCAAAAGCATTTATTAAGTACCAATTGTGTGTCAAGCCTTGTTCTAAATGTTGGAGTAAAATGCTGGGGTAAAAAAGTCCTTGTTCTCAGGGAGCTCACAGTCTAATTAAGGGGAAAACATATAAACAACTATGGGCAAATGAAGATATTAAGGGGCATAGGGAAAAACTTGCAGAATACAGGATTTTATGACAGATCTGAGGAAGCTGAGGAAACCAGGAGGTGAAGATAAAGAGATAGAGAATTCCAGGCCTGGGGGACAAGTGGTGAAAAGGATGGGGTATGGGCCCTGGACACCCCCCCCCCAAACTTTCCCTGAACTTTCCCATATGATCAAGAAAGGTAGAGTCTTCCTAATAATCCTTTCAACTGGCCTTTCATTGTGGCTCTGTTCCCAAACCTCCAGTTCTCTGTTACTTCTAACCTAGCCCAGCCCTTGGTTATCTGTTGCCACCAGATAGCCCCTGCCACTTCCCACCCTTAATTCCATCTAGACCCCTTCCCTATTACCTCCCAGTCACCCCAAAACTACTGGTATCTCCTTGATCACATCCAGATCTTCTCACAGTCTTCTATATAAAAGGTTCATTTTGCCTCCATTAAAGGCTCAGATTCCTTAAGAGTGTGGCCAATGCTCAGATTCTTAAAATCTGGCCCATTTCAACTGATGTTTTAATAAACCCTGTCTCTGACTGAAAGAAGGCTTGGATCGAATTCTTTTGAGGCAGGACCTGCATTGTTTGCCCTTGAATTTTGGGGTTCCCAGCACCCCTAGACCTCAACAAAAATGGTCCAAGAATGGGAATGTCTTGTGCCAGGAACAGCAAGGCAGCCAGTGTAACTAGGTCACAGACTATGTATAGGTAAGTACAGTAGAAGAAGACTGATGGGGCAATGGACCCCCTAAAAGAAAAAGACTATGTCTCTGGGACCTGGACCCCTAAAAGCGTCTGAACTTTCTCACAAATTTCAGCAACCCAGTCCCTGGTGTTTCACCTGAGGCATCTGGTCCATCCCAGTCTACCTAGATACTCAATAATCCTTTTAACTCCTTTCCTTGTGACCCTACTACCCTACTCCTTTCATTGTCTGACCCTGACCTACCCCAGGCTACTTGCTACTCCTTAATCCTATCCTGATCTTCTCACAGTCTTTTTGTATAAAAGTATCAGTCTGCTAGGTGGCACAGTGAGTAGAGCACTGGCCCTGGAGTCAGGAGGACCCGAGTTCAAATGTGACCTCAGACACTTAACACTTACTAGCCATGTGACCTTGGGCAAGTCACTTAACCCTAATTTCCCTGCCTTCCCCCCTCCAAAAAGGAAAAAAAAAGTATCAGTTCAATCTTCATCAAATTCACAGATTTACCCATCTAACCAGTGTTATAATAAAACCTCATTACTCTGACTGAAAGAAGTAGTTGAATTCTTTCAAGGAAGACCTGCCTTGTACCCTTGCAACTCAGGATTCCCAGTACCCCAAACCACAAGACCACTTTAGGAAAGGTAAGAGAGGAGACTGGAAAGGTGCCCAAGGGAAAGACAGGGAGGCACTGTGGCAAAGGGGATAGAGAGACAGTCTTGGAACTGGTATTATCTCCTGAGACACTTATTAGGATTTCCTATGTGACCTTGGAAAAGTCACTTAACTTTTCTTGTCATTCTTCTTAAACTTCTAAAAAAATTTTATTCATTTGTTTGTTTTTAGTTTTTAACATTCACTTCTATAAGATTCTGAGTTCTAAATTTTCTCCTCCCCCTCTACTCCCCCCTCCCCAAGATGGCATACAATCAGATAGAGGATATTCTGAAACTTATTTTACAGATGAAGAAACTGAGAATGAGAGATATTAAATGACGTACCCAAGGTAACATAGCTGGTAAGTGTCTAAAATGAGATTCAAGCCAGGTCTTATTCCTGTTACGGGAAAGGGAATAAATATTAAGTACCTACTATATGCCAAGAGGCAGTTAGGTGATATAGTGAATAGAGTGGCAGTCCTAGAGTCAAGAGGACCTGAGTTCAAATCCAGTTTCAAACACTTACTAGCTGTGTGACCCTGGGCAAGTCACTTAACCCTGTTGTCTCAGTGTCATCATCTGTCAAATGAGCTGAGAAGGAAATGGCAAACCACTCCAGTATCTTTGTTAAGAAAACACCAAATGGGCTTACGAAGAATTAGATGTGACTGAAAATGCTGTGGTCTAGGGGTGCTGAAATTCAAGGGCAAAAGACATGGGTACTACCTTGAATGAATTCCACTCAAGCCTTCTTTCAGTCTGAGACAAGGTTTATTAAAACACCTGTTGGAGAGGGCGAGATTCGTAGTGGGTCTATACGTTGGCTAGATTTTAAGAATCTAAGCAATTTGGTAGAAGAGAATGATCTTTTTCATAGTGCGGTCAATAGCTTGGAGTGACTGGGAGATAACAGAAAAGGGGTCTGGATAGGATCTAGGAGCAGAGGTCTGGGGTAGGGCTAGGTGCAGACAATGAGGGCCACGAAGAAAGGTTAGTTAAAAGGACTACACTGGGATGGGCCTAGTGCCTCGGGCAAACACCGGAGACTTGGTTCAGGGGCTTTGGGGTCCTTTTCTTTTTTGGGATCCAGATCCCAAAGACATGGTCTTTTCCTTCTAGGAGTTCAGATCCCATCCCCATCAAAATGACTCAACAACTGTATGTCAAGCACTGTGCTAAGTCCTTTTTACTAATATTATCTCATTTGATCTTCACAACAACTCTGAACAACAGGTGGTATTATTCCCATTTTATAGTTGAGAAAACTGAGGTAGACAGCAGTAAAGTGACTTGCCCAGGGTTACACAGCTAGCAAGTATTTGAAGTCTAATCTGAACTTGGGTCTTTTTGACTCCAGGTCCATCATTCTATTCACTGCCCTACCCAGCTACCACTGGGAGGCATTGCAACACAGTAGAAAAAGCAACGATACAGTATTCTACTCCTTGTGTTCAGTCTTCATGACTCCATTTGAGGTTTTCTTGGCATTGGTTTGCCATTTCCTTCTCCACCTCATTTTTCAGATGAGGAAACTGAGGCAAACAGGGTTAAGTGACTTGCCCAGGGTCACACAGCCAGTAAGGGTCTGAGGCCAGATTTGAACTCATGAAAATGAGTCTTCTTGACTCCAAGCCCCAAACTTTATTATCCCACCTAGGCGCCCCAAGCGACACAGTAGAAAAAACAATGGATTTGGAGTCAGAAGATGTGAGTTGGTTGAATGAAGAAGGTGGACAGGATGACCTGTAAGGTTTCTTCTAGTTCTAAATCCATGATGATCCCTGAGATCATTCCTACATCAGTATGCTTTAAAAACTTATGAAATATAGATCGGATTGCTGAATTTGTTTATTTTGCTTATATATGTTTCTTTCTTCCAAGAGAGCATTTAATAGAAGGAGTGAAGAGACTTAAGTGCTGTGACAGAAAAACAAGAGGCAACATTAACAAAAGCCCCACAAAAAAACAAAGCCCACCAACGCTATTACTTTCTCTACTCTGAGTCCCTTCAACACTGGTCTATCTGAAATTATTAATCGGTTTCTATGAGAATAGCGAAACAACATTCATTACAAGTGGAAGTTATTTCCGAAAGAACAATGTTTATGCTTATGCAGAAATGTCCATGGCCATAGTAAATCGAGAAGTTTGGGAGACTTAAGGGGTTGGGGAGTGGTTTGGGATTTACGCACCCATCTGGTTTTGCACTTGAATACTACAGTGGGGTTTAGTTATAAAAACCTAAATGATGTTATTTGCAAAAAACAAGTTTGCATTATGCTGGGCATACTTGAAATTTTTTCCTAAAAGGCATTTTTTTTTGGTCTTTTTTGGAAGGGGGAAGGCAGGGCAATTGGGGTAAAGTGACTTGCCCAAGGACACACGGCTAGTGTGTCAGGTGTCTGAAGATTTGAACTCAGGTCCTCCAGACGCTGGTGCTCTATTCACTGTGCCACCTAGCCACCCCAAGGCATTTCTTTTTGAAAACTCTTTTTTTTCCCTTTGGGTCTGGTAAGTGATTTTTTAGGAGTAGAGTATTGTTACTTACAGAGAGAGTTGCCTGAGGCATTGAGAGGTTAAGTAATTGCCCAGAGTGAATCAGGGGTAAGATGTGAACCCCGTTTTTTCTGATTTCAAGGCAAACTCTCTGTTTTCTAAGCCACAAAGTTTAATCCATATCTTACAGTGCAGTGTCTTGTCGAGAGATCTGACTTGAAAACTCAGCTCTGATACTGACTTTTTGTCCAGTTGTTTCAGTTGTGTCCAACTCTTCATGACTCCATTTGGGGTTTTCTTGGCAAAGACATTGGTGTGGTTTTCCATTTCCTTCTCCAGCTCATTTTACAGATGAAGAAACTAAGGCAAACAGGGCTAAGTGACTTGCCCAGGGTCAATGGCCAGTAAGTATCTAAGGCCAGATTTGAACTCACAAAAAAGAGTTTTCCTGATTCCACTGTGCCACCTAGCTGCCCACAACAAACATATATTAATCAAATGGAAAGAGTCCTAAATGAGAAGACCTGGGTTGGAATCCTAGCTCTTCTACTTACTATCTCATGACCTGGGCACAGCAGAAAGGGCATTGGATTTGGAATCAAGAGGACCCGGGCTGTAATCTGGCCTCCAAAGCTTTACTATTTGAGTGACCTTGGGTAAGTCAGTTAACCTCCTTGGCCCTCAATTTCCTCATCTGTAAAGTGAGAAGGTGGCCTAGATGGCTTCTGAGGACCTTCTAGCTCTATGATCCTGTGATCATTTGTCTTCTCATTGGGGCCTCAATTTTCTTATATAGGCAGGATTTACATAAAGCTTTTAAGGTTTGGAACAATATGTTACATAGATCCTCAAAAACCCCCTATAAGGTAGTTGCTATAATAATAATAATTATTATTATTTTCAGGCTACAAATGAGGAAACTAAAGCTGAAAAGGGTTAAGGGACTTTTCCAGGGTCATATGGCTAATAAGTGTCTGAGGGGAGATAGGAACTATGATTCTTCCATCTCCAAATCCAATCCTTTATTCACTGTACCACTAAGATGAGGAATTAACTAAGTTCCCTTATAGCTCTGAATTCCATGCTCTTACATGCATCCCCTGTGTACAGGCCCAGGCCTAGATACTGGAGATACAAAGATAGGTCTAGACTATGGGTAGGCATCCCAAAAAGTATACTAAGGAATTGCCCAGTATCTTCTCAAATGCCCAGGCTAAAAATGCTTAAAGATGACCAACACTCATATCCCCCAAAGAGGAAGTGGCACTTTCTTGGCTTCTCTGGAAGAAGCAGAGGGTAAATAGTGACCTGTGTACTGCACCCTTGCATGGCGGGGATCTTTCTTTCCCTTTCTGGCAGCTGCTCAGAGTTACACCAGACCCAAAAGGGAGACGGTGAAAAGCTATTTGTCAACCAGGCAGGGAGAAGTTTTCATCATGCTTCTTGCTTATAGTAAGTTTCCTTGCTGTTGATGGAAAATCACTGAGAGTGCTGGACTCTTCTTTTGACCTAAAAACTGATGTACTTGTTCTCTAGTTCAGGGGATTTAGATGACAGGTACCAAAGTATTTTCCATGTTGTATTTGTCTTTCAAATAATAAATATTTCCAGATCTGAGTAGCCTGAGTAATGATTTGGCTGTGTTTTTAAGGGAAGGGAAGGAATGGGGGAATGGAGGGGGGCACAGAAGGTTTTCTAGATGACTGACAGCACATTTTAAAACTGAGATTTAAGTTGTTCCTTATATTGTAGTTCCCTCACAACTTTTAGAGCTTATAGAATAACCCAAGTTCATTTATGGACTCTGTCCACAAAACTGTGACCTGAGTGAGACTGGGGCAGCTCCCCCTACCCCAAACTGGCATTACTGCCAACTAGGAGAAGGGCATACAAGCCCTGTAATTAAAAAGAAAAAAGACTAAGCTTTAAGAAGTAGTTTGAGTTTGGACAAGACATCAACTCCCGGGGGCTCCCAGCATTTCAGCTTCCCAAACTTTAGCAGTATTCCTTTGTATCCTTCCCCAGCTCTTAGAACAGTGCCAATGCACATAATAGGTTCTTAATTAACCTTTGTTCCATGAATAACCACTTTACAAGAACTTCAAGCAATTCTGATTATGTGTTTGAGAGAGAATGGAGTTCTTAGCTGCTTTTTTGTCCTGCTGTCAAGTAAGCAGCAATTACCCTACAACTTCTCTCCTAATAACCCCTTTCAGGAAAGAAAACTTACCTGAATTCCCAAAGGATCCCCCAAACTCAAAGAGCACACACAAAAAAAGATCAGAGCACTGGGAGGAGAAGGGGTGGTGATGGTAAAGCTGCTTTCAATAGTAACTCTTCCTTCCATTATAGTATATATTCACTATAGCTCTTTTCACTTGCTAATTCATTAAACGGAAAAGTTCTGAGAGTAGTATCAAAAGACCTGGGTTCAAGTATTGGTTCTAATGTTGACTCCCTCTATGACGCCAGATGCGTCATTTAAACTCTCTGAATGAAATTTTTAAGAAGTTATTAAAGCTTCTACTATGTGTCAGACAAAACTGTGCTAAATGCTGAGGATATACAAAAAGCAAACACGGCAGTCTCTGTCCTAAGAAGCTCACAACCTAATAGGTGAAAAGAACACTTATAGGGGAGCTGGAGTTGGAAAGGGACACAGGAGAGTATGTGAACCTGGTGGCATGGTCTGGAAGTAGCCAGGAAGTGGTATAGCAGCCTCGTTCTGAGTGAGATAATCACCAATCATATAGCCTAGGGGGTCCTCAGAGGTCCCAAACCTCGGGCCCTCAGTTTGTTCATCTCCAAGAAGAGGGATAAATCAACCAATAAATATTTATTAAGCATGCATTTAAACTCTGAATGAAATTTTTAAGAAGTTATTAAAGCTCCTACTATGTGCCAGACACTGTCTAAGCACTGGGGAATACAAAAAGAGGAATATGGTCCCTTCCTTCAAAGAGTTTACAATCCAATGGAGGAGACAATATGCAAACAAATATATCCAAAGCAATTTATATACAGGATAAATAGGAAATAATGAAAGGAATGAAGGCACTAGAATTAAGGGGTTGGGGAAGGCTAATTGTAAAAGATGGGATTTTAGTTGGGACTTAAAGGAAGCCAGGAGAGGCAGGTAGGTGGTGCAGTGGATAGAGCATCTGCTATGGAGTCAGAAGAACCTAAATTCAAATCTAGCCTCAGATACTTACTAGCTGTGTGACCCTGGGCAAGTCACTTAACCCCAATTGCCTCAAAAAACAACAACAAACAAAGGAAACCAGGAACATCAGTAGTGCAGCTAAGGAGATAGAGCATTCCAGGCACAGGGTATAGCCAAAAAAATACCTACAACCAAGAGATGGAGAATTTTATTGGCAGATCAGCAGGAGGCTAACATCCCTGGATCAAAGAGTATGTAGGAGGGAATAAGGTGAAGAAACCTGGAACAGTAAGAGGGAACTAGATTATGAAGTGTTTCGAATGCTGAACAGAGCATTTTATTTGTGTTTCACCATGGAAGAAACAGAGAACCACAGGAGTTTATGATTAGGGGAATAATGACATGGTTAGTTAGACCTGCTTTAGGAAAATCACTTTGGTAGCTAATGGGATTAAAGTATGCAAAGATTTGTGGCAGGCAGACTTACCAGTAGGTTACTGCAATAGTCCAAGCATTAGGTGATGAGGGCCTGCACCAGAGTGGTAGGTGCTAATATTAGAGGAAAGAAGTGGCCCAACTTGAAAGACTTGCAACAGGAAGGGTAAAATTGACAGGTCTTGGCAACAGATTAGATGCAGGGAGGGGGGATATAAGCATGTTGACTATCTAAGAGCATAAATCTTAAAGCATTATAAAAAAGTGAGTTTACAAAATTATGGAATTTCAGAGCATCCAAAAAATGAGATGCATCTACCACACATCCCACAAGTAGTAACCTAGTGGCTACCTATTATTTCTAGGATGAAATATAAGCTACTGTTTGGGGGCTCGGGTTTTAAAAAATTTGTTTGCATTTAAAGAGCTTCACAACTTGGTTCCTCATTATCTTGCCAAGATATCTTTCCTATCATTTTACTCCTTTCCTCTCACTCTGTGGTTCAGCCATACGGTGTTATGGGAGAAATATCTCCTCTGAGTTCATATAGTAGGTAACTGCTGCCAAATGTATGTTAACCACAATGCAGAAATTGCAGACATAAAGACCTAGGTTTCATTATTATGCTCAAGCATGGGTTCAGACCTCAGAGCAATCGTGAAGATTTTTACAGGGCTTCTTATAGGTAAAATTATATCATCATGATAGAGAATTAATTCTTTTACATATTGCATTCTTGTACATTCTTCTTGGGGCAGCTAGGTGATACAGTGGATAAAGTGCTAGGCCTGGCTGGAAGGCTTGAGTTCAAATGTGACCTCAGATACTTATTAGCTGTGTGATCCTGGGCAAGTCACTTAACTCTCTTTGTCTCAGTTCTTCATCTGTAAAATGAGCTGGAGAAGGAAACAGGAAATCCCTCTAATATCCCTGCCAAGAGAACCCCCCAAAAATGGGGTCACAGGGCATCAGACACAACTGAAATGACTGAACAATAACAAAGTCAAGATAGTAATTGTACTGTTTCCAAAATAGTTTGCAAACTTTGACACAGTATGAGAATATCACACGTTATGTCACACATTATACATGGTAATCTGATAAGACTGTTTATAATGTATACATCCATATCTATATAGAGAATTTCCTTCCAAAGAGTGAGTGGCCTACACTCCAGTATCTTTGCCAAGAAAACCCCCCCAAAATCCCCACAGTTGGATATGACTGAAACAACTAAACAACAACACAGTTCTTCACACGCAACACTCCATCTCTGTGTCCCATGCCCAAGGTGCTCTCTCCTTACCTCAGTCTCAAAATCTTCAAGATTTCAAATGCGACTTTCTATAAGAGATCTTTCCAGTTAACAGTCTTCTCCAAAGCCACCCTTCTCTGTGTTCTATGTATCTTGTACCTATAACCAGAGAGCCTTTGAGACAAAGAGAAATGCATGATGGGAGTTGAAATTTAGTGGATCAGAATGAAACCTTTTGGATTTGCCATTGTCAGAAACAGCACTAGAACTCCTGAGGGAGGCTGATAATCCAAGATACAGTACTGGGTGGCAGATGCAAAGAGTGAGGAACAGCAGCAACACAAAGGCAGGCTGTGGACTTGGTGGTTCCGCAAGAGCCTTGAATGAGGACTTGGCCTCCATTAGTGAGGCAGCTTGAATTCTTTCTCTCAGTTTACCACAATTTTCTGTTTCTATATTTGCCTAAGAAGAGGGTGTGGCTAGAACAAATTGGAACTTGAATTAGAAAAAGGACAGGAAATGTTTAATTTCCTGCCTCCTGCCTCTCAGCTTGCAGACATTTTCTACACAATTTCTCTATTTCTTTAAGCTGTTCCTAGTTCCTGGTTTTTTAAATTTTAATAAATGACATTTATTATATTAATAATTTAATATGACATCAATCATAAATTTCAAGTGATCTATGTAGTCTTGATTGTAAATAGGGTACTGTAGTAGAGAGGGTCAGTGTATATAGCTTGGCGTAGTACAGAGAGAGGAAGGCAGAGATCTGACCCCTTTGTCTAAAATAGCCACTTTTGGGACTCTGTTCAACAACAGAGCTCATGAGCTGAGCCACAGTTTAAGACTGGAAAAAGAGTATGACAGGGCTGTATATTGTCACCTTATTTATTTAACTTATATGCAGAGAGCATCATTCAAAATGCCATGCTGGATGAATCAAAAGTCAGAATTAAGCTTGCTGGGGGAAATATCAAAAATCTCAGATATTCAGAAGATAGCACTCTGATGGCAGAAAGTGAAGAATTAAGAAACCTCTTGATGAGGAAGAAAGTGGAGAGTATGAAAGCTGTCTTGAAGCTTAAAGACAACAAAAAACCAGCCCTAAGATCTTGGCACCAAGTCCCATCAGTTCCTGGCAAACAGAGGGAAAAGAAATGGAAGCGGTGTCAGATTTTATATTCTTGGGTTCAAAGATCACTGCAGACGGTGACTGCAGCCATGAAATTAAAAGACGCCGGCTCCTTGGAAGGAAAGCCATAGTAAATCTGAACAGCATACTAAGCTGAACAGCTGACAAAGGTTTGTATAGTCAAAGATATGGTTTTTCCCGTAGCAATATACAGCTGTGAGAGTTGGACCAGAAGGAAAGCTGAGTGTCATAGAATCTACACTTTTGAATTATGGTGCTAGAGAGTCCCCTGGACAGCAAGGAAATTAAATCAGTCAATTCTTTAAAGAAATTAATTTAGGCTGTTCACTGGAAGACCAAATACTAAAGAGGAGGCTTAAATTCTTTGACCACAGAATGAGAAGACAGGACTCATTGGAAAAGACCCTGATGTTGAGGGCAAAGGAAAAGGAGAAAGCAGAGGCCGAGATGGATAGATAGTGTCATGGAAACAACAAACATGAATTTGGACAGACTTTGGGTGATAGTGGAGGATAGAAGGGCCTGATGTACTGTGGGTTGTGGGGTCACAAAGAGTCAGACATGATTGAATAACTGAACAACTACAACAGTCAATAATGGTGCTTTATGTTTTTTATTATTAATAGCTTTTAATAATAAATTTAATAACTTCTGATAAACTCAAAAAGAGAATTTAAAGTGTATATGACATTTTTTTCTGTTCCTCAGGCTTAAAACACCGTAAGCCAGACAGCCATAAAGGTCTGGTGAGGAGAAAAGTTCTCTCTTCCCCCTTACCCCTCAGTTGTTGTTATATTTTTTTCCTGGAGCACATCCAGTGGTTAGAGGAGTAGCTCTACCCAGTCAAAGTAGAAAGGCATTTTGGGAAAAGCAGTTATACCCCCAAATGCCAAAGGTAGGAGCCAGAGAAATGAGAGTGTGTCTCTCCTCTTCTGTTTTCCAGACAGTGATAGCTGTCGGTTACATACCTACATCGTCACCATCATCATAATCATTGCCATCACAGTATAGCACTTTAAGGTTTGCAAAGCACTTTACATATATGTCTTCCCCTTTGGAATGTATGCTCTAAGAGTCCCCTTGTATTTCTAGCACTTAATATGGTGCCTGGCATACTATAATCACTCAATAAATGCTTGTTGATTGATTAAATAGGGTTATCACCTACCTTAATACTCCAAAGAAGCATGTATCCTGATAATGAGATCCAAGGCTATTCTTCCTACCACTAATAACAATTTTTGTAGCTTTTGTGGATAAAAGTCAACATCTTGGGCCTTGCCAATCAATAGTCCAGGCAGACTTGTAGACATTGTCTAATAGTGAGGACAAGGAGGTGACAATACTTTCATCACAGACAAGGAAGGAATCCATAAGGGATGAAAATTAATAATCTGATCATGTATGTAGCCTTCCAACATGACAGAGGAGAGAAAATCTGTAGCGATCGGCAAGCCTGAGCTTTACATCAGGTGACGAAGAAGTCATCATCACAGTACCATACAACTACTGAGTCAGCACTTAGAATATTAGCGCAGGAAGGGGTGACGGGGTCTAGAAGGTCAGAGTGTAATCTGTGACATGTTAAACTGGGAGGAATTTTGGAGATCATTTAGTCTAAACCCTCTCATTTTAGGAATAAGGAAACTGAGGCCCAGGTTGAGGTGGTTTCTGAGTGTTTTTTTTGTCTATTCATTAATCAATTAAACTTCTACAAGAAATGTATGTAATAAACTTTTTCTTAATCTATTTTCTATTTTTAATAATAACAGTAATAGTGAACATTCATATAACACTTTAAGATTTCCAGAGTGCTTTACATGATCAGTAACCTCTGAGGTAGGGGAAGGGAAGGAAATAAGCATTTATTAAGCACCTACTTTGTGCCAAGCAATGTACTTTGAGCTTTACAAATATTATCTCATTTAATCCTCACAACAACCCTGTAAAGTGAGTGTTATTATCCCCATTTTACAGCTGGGGAAATCGAGGCTGACAGAGTTTAAGTGACTTATCCAGAATCACACAGCTAGGAAGTGTTTGAGGTAAGATGTAAATTTAGGCCTCCCTGACTCTCAGTCCAAGATGATATCTGTTGCTACCTTGCTGCCTACTTGGAGTGGGGCGGTGGGGCATCAACAGCTTTTTGTGAAAAGGTCAAATTGAAGCTTTTAGACATTATATGCCAAGTCCTTGTCTCCCCTTTAGTTTTTCTTTTAATATTGTTTTGGTTTTTGATCTGACATGGTAATAATGTGACTCCACACAGGCAGCTGACTCAGAAATGACCCCACAAAATCTTACTCTGATTAGTTATCCTGGCAGGGAGATGATCCTGTGTTTGTGGAGGTGAGGCCAGGAGAGCATAAGTTTCAGAAGGCTCAACCAAGATAGAAAGGCTTCAAGTATGGTGCTTGACACAGACCGAGTCTACTGTCCAAGGACCAGAGAGAAGCATATCACCAGGAGGATGACCACTAAGTAATGAATTCATTGGCATGAATACCCACGAATCTTAGAAATATACAAAACGGCCCCGAGTGCTATGCATTTCTGCGGTGGAAGAGGAGAAAAGTGGCAGAATCCCAGAGCGACCTATGATACCATCTATAAACATTAATCGTTAAGACTCTAAATGTGAGACTCTCAGACAGTGACCAATGAATTGATGAACTTGGAAGAACTGAATCATATCAATGCTGAATTTCTTCTTAGAAATGAAACCAGAAGATGGAAGGCACTTACAAGTAAATGGAAGGATGGCTCTTGGTTTCTCCTTGCAGGGGTGGTAATAATAATAATAACAATGATAATAATGCTAATGATGATGATGATAGCTGACATTTATGGAGAACTGTAATGAATGCTTGTCAACCGACACGTCCAAAGGCAACACAAAACTTCATTTCATGGGATATTCAGTCATATCGCCTTTCAGTTTTCAAGGTGGGTATAAGCAAAAAGACTGCCACAAAGATAACCGTAGTTTATGTGCCAACCTTTCCTGCACATGATGAAGCAGAGAAATTCTATGAATAATTCAATGATACTTTCCATAGGCAACATTAAATTTCATATTTGGTGACTCCAATATAAAAGCTGGCATGTAGAGGGTAGAGAAATATATCCTGGAAAATATGAATCCAAATTAGGAGAAAAGAAAAAGGCATAGGCTTAGTTTACCCAGAAGCTATATAATATGTCATGAATATTTCCATTACAAGTTCCTGGACATGGGACACTTCAATCATTCAGATATAGCATGAAGTAGTGGGTGGTGGGTAGCAGACAGTGACCTGTTTTCAAATCTTCCCTCTCTTATACTTACCTAGGTGTGTAATCTTGGGAAAGGGGCTTACTACTTGTGAGCCTTAATTTCTTCATTAGTAAATTTTTTATTTGTTTTTGCTTTTTGGAGGGGGGAAGGCAGGGCAATTGGGGTTAAGTGACTTGCCTAAGGTCACATGGCTAGTTTTGTGTGTGTGTGTGTGTGTGTGTGTGTGTGTGAGAAGTATCTGAGATCGCATTTGAACTCGGGTCCTTTTGACTCCAGCACCGGTGTTCTATTCACTGTGCCCTCTTCATTAGTAAACTGGGGATAATAATACCAACAGTACCCGCTTTACAGGGTTGTTAAAAGGCTCAAAAAATATAAAGTAGATAGAGTGCTTTGAAACCATGTGCACTATGTAAATATTGGTTATTGTAGTTATCATCTTCATCATGATCACCATTGAAATAATTAGCAGCTCTATGCCCAGCCTTGACTATGTTCTGGAACCTGCTTACAAATGCAAGGGGGAACCATGGATAATATAATATATTATATCATCAAGCATGGGCTATATAATTGTCTCCCATTTTATACTGTAAGTTCAGGCCTATCTAGGGCCAGGTCTAAATATCACAGTGTTGTGTTCTGTGAGTACTCAGTAAATGCTTTCTGATGGATTCTTGGCTGCACCTGGTATCAGGGGACAGGGCTGTGTAGTGGCAGGGAGATTTCCTGGCCCCTTCTCAATCCCTCTTTTAATATACTGGTTCCCCTCCAGCTTCATACTGGGCTCCCTATTGAAGGTAAGCCCAGAGCAAAGGTGACTACCCTGCTTTTTTAGCCATTCACTTTGAAAGTCTTCTGCAAGCACACAGATGGGGTAGGCAACTTGCTTAGCTCAGTCAGTCAACAAGCATTTATTAAGGGCTTGGTCATGTGGCAAGAGGATGGCAAGTGTCAGCTGTGGAGATACAAATTTCACTCTCTTTTACTTGTGACTTTCCTTCTTGCCCTGGCAAGGGACATGAATTGGCCCCAGTACAAGTATCAGGAAGGGGGAAAAGGAGGAGAGACCAGTTCCCCCAGAGAATAACAGACATCATCTTGTCCAACTTCATTTTGCCAGGTCCTGAACCAACAGGTGCTACAACCTCAGACCGTCCTGAGTCCCAGGGAAATGTTTTAAAAGTCTTGTTCCTTCCAAACTGAACTATAATACAAGATGTGGCCTAAATTTGGACTGACTTTGAAAGAAAGATGAGTCACTGAAATGCACCCTGAGTCTGTTAACCCAGAGGGACATGATCTCCCGTGACCCTCTCTCCTTTTCAGCGCCCCCCCCCCCCCAGGGGGACCTCAGAGCCCACGGTGTTTCTTTAGAGTGCAGAGGCTGAACTGGGCAGTTGGCTACCCTTCTGACTTACTGTTTGTTTGGTACAGCAGGACTAGGGCCCATAAACAGGTCCCCTCTTTGTTCGCGGGGTCTTGCAGAATGCCTCTTCCACTCAGAAAGGAATAAGGGCTCCTTTTCTTCTGATGCCCTGACGCATCTGTGTGTTATATAGCATCACAATACAACAAGAGAAGACCAGCCTCTAACTGCAGCCGCTCACAATGGCTCCCTTCACTAAGAAAGAGGTTTCTCTGGTCCCGTGACTTGGAGACAGGCCTCCCTCCCGTCTTGTATTTGGCTGGACTGTGCTCTTAAAGGAACAGTCGGTAGATGAGAACCACAATTACTTTGGTTGCCTAGGATGTTTTTTCTTTCTCTTTCTGTCTTTCTCTTGCACGCACTCACTCACACACACACACACACACACACACACACACACTCACTCACTCACTCACTCACACACTCACTCACACCCCTCTCTCTCTCCCGTCCCCTCATTCCCCAACATGTTCTGCTATTCACGGCGCTGGTCTCCTCCTTGTCTCTGGAACCAGACGCTCCATTTCCTGATCTTCACTCTTGCATTGGCTGTCCCCCACACCTGGAGTGCTCTCCCTCCACATCTCTGCTTCCTGCTTCCTCTGGTTCCCTTCAAGTCCCCACTTCCCCCCTACCAGTTACTGATGTTTTCATGTGGATCATAAGTATTTAAAGACCAGCGTCCTTTGCCCTAGCCCTCTTCCAAAATCCCTTCTTCTGTAGGAAGCCCTTCACTGATGCCCTTAAATGCCAGTTCCTTCCCTCTTCGATTATCTCCCACTTATCCTGTATATCCAACTTATTTGTCCAGAGTTGTTTGTGTGTTGTCTGGCAGTTCCTCGAGGGCAGGGGCTGTCTTTGCCTTTCTTTGCATTCCCAGTGCTTAGCACTGTCTCTGACATACAGTAGGTGCCTAATAAATGTTTGCTGACTGTCTGACTCCAGACGGCCATACCCATAGCAGAAATCAGGAAGATCTGGCTGGCAATAACATCAGATGGGCACGGCTCTATTCCTGTCTCCATTTCCTCATGAATAAAATAGGGAGTTAATAGTATCTGCAGATTCACATAAATGAGGACTTTAGGAAAAGAACTTTGCAATCTTAAAGGTCTATATAAATAAAAGCAATTATTAGCCAAAGAACAGCATCTCCAATTGGTTACAGGATCATAGAATTTGAGCTGGAAGGGCCTTCTTGGATATCTTTTTAATTTTTTTTCAACAATCATTTATTAAGCTTGTACTATGTGTCAGGCAACAACCCTGGGAGATACTATTATTATCCCATCTTACAGCTGAGGAAACTGAGGCAAACAGAGGTTAAGTGACTTGCTCAAGGTCACACAGCAGGAGTCTGAGATCATATTTGAACTCAGGTCTTCCTGACTCCAAGTCCGAAGTCTGATCACGTCCCCTAGCTGTCTCTGATCCACTCCTACCATTTGCAGATTCAGAAACAGGCACACACAGAGGTGAAGTAATTAACTTCCCCAAGGTCCCAGCAAGATTCAAAGCATGGTCCTCTGACTCCATATGCAGTGCACCTGATGTAGTCTGAGGGGAAGCTGCATCTTCAGAGATGGTTTTTTTTCCCTTGTTGCTTTCTGAAAAGAGGTGTTTTAATTTAGTACTTGGTTCTTTGTGACTCAGGAGGAGGCCCATGGAGATGAATACCTTTATCCACAGAGAACTGAATAATGCTTCGATGAATAATAACTCACATTTATATAACACTTTCTGGTTCAGAAAGAGGTTTTCTCACAACAACACTGTGAGGTAGAGGTAGTGCAAATATTATTATCATCCCCATTTTTACAGATAAAGAAACTTGAAATTCAGAGGGTTTGGTTAAAGGATTTACCCCAAGTCAAACCACTAGCACCTTCCTCCCAGAATTAAATGAGATAATATTTAGAAAGTGTTTTGTACATTTTAAAGCACTCTCTGTTTCTCTGTCTATATAACATATTTCTATGCATATATATGTCTGTGTGTATATACATAAGCTGTCATTATTATGAACCTGGGTAGAATGACAGGCCTTGAATCAGAAAGACCTGAGTTCAAATGTGGATTCAGACACTTACGAGCTGTGGAACCCTGGGCAAGTCACTTAACCTCTGTTTACCTCATTTTTTCCTCATCTGTAAAATTGGAAATAACAACAATAGCACCTACCTAGGAGAGTTGTTGTGAGGATCAAATGAGATAATAACTGCTAAGTGCTTAGCACAGTGTCTGGCACATACTAAGTGTCAGATTCTTATTATCTCCTGATCCAGTGGCCTTTCCACTATATACATTGGATCCTTCTAGCAGGTAGGTGGTACAGTACATACAGCACTGGGCCTAGAGTAAGAAAGGCCTGAGTTCAAGTCTAGCCTCAGACACTTATTAGCTGTGTGGCCCTAGGTAAGTCATTTAGCTTCTGTCAGTCTCAGTTTCTTCATCTGTAAAATAGGGATAGCAAAAGCATCTACCTCAAAGGATTGTTATGAGGACCAAATGAGATAATATTTTATTTGTAAAGCACTTAACACAGGGCCTGGGACATAACTGGAATTTAATAAACACTTGTTTCCTTCATATTTCTTTATTTTTTTTTGGTTGCTTTTTGGAGGGCAAGGCAATTGGGGTTAAGTGACTCTCCCATGGTCACAGGGCTAGTAAGGGTTATATTAAGTGTCTGGGGTCGCATTTGAACTCAGGTCCTCCTGACTCCAGGGCCAGTGCTCTATTCACTGCGCCACCTAGCCGCCCCTTCATATTTCTAATACAAACATGTGTAAAGATTCCTTGCTCTCAGTTGGAAGTCTCTGTCCCTTCCCCACCTTCCTACCATCACTTATTTCACATGGCTCATATGTATTTCAAGATCAGCATTGTTTATACCACCTCTCTTTCAAACTGAAAAACAGCAGTGTCAAATTTTTCCAGGGACATATTATGACTGACATTTAACATTAATTACACTCCTATTTCACTTAGATCTTCCTCCTTAGGCCTACCCAGAACACTTCTACTGAATACCAAAACTGATCACCTTATGATCCAATCGTTTGTCATCGGCTCACAGATTTCAGGCTAGAAAACACTTTACAAGTCATCAAGAGACAGAGAAGTGGCATAATGGCTGGGGTGCTAGACTTGGAGTCAAGAAGAACTCTGTTCTAATCCTGCCTCAGACATCTATCTATTCACCAGCTCACTTACCCTCTCTCAGCCTCGATTTTCTCATGAAATAGGGATCATAATAGTAGCTCCTTCATATGGTGTCATGAGGAGAAAGTGAGATTATATAACACATACACACACGTATGTATGTAGATGTTAAAGTGTTATATATATATTAGCTGTTATTGTCTGGATGAGCCCCATCATTTAAAATAAGGAAACAGATTTGCAGACATGAACTGATTTGTTCAAGATCTTGGAGGTGGGATGTGAATCCGGGTGGCCAGACCACAGACCCCCAGCACTCTTTTTCTTTTTTGTATTCAGTTTTTTATTGTTGGATAAATTTGTAATAAATCCTTAGGGTCTATGATTCCTAGCGATTCCATGCTGACTAGAGATCATCAGCCCCACTTCCTAGACACTTAACAGGCCCTATTACTTCAGTCACCAGACACTCCATCTTACTTGGCAGACGAGACTCTCAGAGCAGGGGAAGTGCCAGGCTTCATCACATGGCAGTTTCCACCAGCACCTAGCCTAATCCCACTAAAAGGGCAATATATCTCTACCATGCATTCTAATTGGACTTGTGACTGGTTTTCATGCACAACATTCAAGATCTAGTCTCCATACATTTGAATTTGCTCTAGCCCATGCCTGGAACAGTTGTACAATGGATAGAATGCCTATTCTTCCAGAGCTCAAATCTGGCTTCCGACACTTACCAGCTCTATAACCCTGGGCAAATCACTTCATCCTCTTTGTCTCAGTTTCTACCTCCATAAAATGAATTGGAGAAGGAAATGGCAGACGACTTTCTTTGCCAAGAAAACCCCAAATAGGGTCACAAAGAGTTTGACAGAAATGAACAACAAAAATTCCTCTACTGCCTTTATTTGGGTCAGTTGATTTCTCTAGGTGTGCTTAGGTTGACTTATCCCAGAATTTTCCAAACTATGGAGTTCAAACCATTACAGCAGGAGCTATTAACCTAGGTTCTACATACTTCTAAGGGGTCCATATCTAGATTTTAGTGGCTTCATGAATTTGGGTGGGAAAAAATTACAGCCTTGTTTTCACTAACTTCTCGCTAAGATGCAGCATTTCTGTCAATTTATTTTACATACTTAAAATATTATTCTACAAAGGAGTCTATAGGCTAGCTGGTGCAATGGATCGAATAAGAAGACTTATTTTCTTGAGTTCAAATCTGGCCTCAAACACTAACGCGACCCTTAAGTCACTTAACACTCTTTGCCTCAGTTTCCTTCTCTGTAAAATGAACTGTAAAGTGAGAAGGAAATGACAAACCACTCTAAGTATCTTTTCCAAGAAAACCTCAAATGGGGTGACGAAGAATTGGACATGACTGAGATGACCAAATAACAAAAGGAGTCAATCTTTGTTTTCACTAACCTCTCACTGAAATTTAACATTCCTTTCCATTTATTTTATATACTTAAAAACATTATTCTAAGAAGGAGTACATAGGTTTCACCAGACTGCCAAAGGAGTCCATGACACAAAAAAGTCTAGAATCCTTGAGCTGGGAGGTACAAATAAATAGCCAGAATTATTAGATATATGTGAATGCAACTCATGAATAAACACATCTGTTGTTAAAAAAAAAAGTTCAAATGAAAGGTGACAAAAGCAGGACTAACAAGGCAAATGTGCTCCAAGTGATAATGCATGCAGTACAATGATAATTTAGTATAATTTGCACAAATGAGATCAAATTTGAGTTGGCACATGTTGAATATTGATAAGGGTTCCATCTGCCACTATCACCTTCAGTACCTATGTCTTTTGTTATTATTTTGCTTGCTATATTTGAACATGAAGTGTATAAATTCAAATTTTTTGTAGAAGTTAAAAGGACTATCAGTTATATTTTTCAGCCTCATTAATTTTAGTTAGTATGACATTATAAATAATTTTATTACAAAATGTAACCTTTAAAAATTGAAATAATTCAAAATACTCAGAAATTTCTAACAAAATTAAATTAACCGCAAAGATTTTGCCTCCAATTTTTAAAAAGTAAAACAATATCCCTTTAAAATGTATAAATGAATATAAAATCAGTTTGAACAGAAAAAATCCACGTAAGTAGGTGAAATTAGGAGAAGCACAGACAATAGAGATGGTTTAGGTATCAGAAACACAGAAACACGAAACAAAGAGCTCAAATACAGAAAATATTATCCCCTGTATTTATCATTGTTATTTGCAAGTATTATTAATGGAAAAGAAAAATCTTTGTGTTGTCATAGATAGCACAAAACAAATTTAGATGATATCTTTAAAGAATCTATACAGAATACACTGGAAAGGCAAGAGAATTTTTCTAGAGAAAATTAGATGCTTTTAATAAACAAAACCAAAATTTTCAAAAAGTCATGTCTGTGACATCAGAAGTGGTGCTTGCAAGGTGCAGGCAAGGCTGCTTACATGATTGCTAAGTGTAAAAAAAAAATCTCATTCAAAAAGAGAAACAATAATAATCCTTGATGAATCAGATGCAAAGAAGCTTCAGATGATTCCACTTAAAGATGATCTGGTGGGAAGGAGAACTGCTCATATTTCTCAAAACCTTTGCAATTAATTAAATGAAAAATTAAACTCATCCTAGTTTGCATTGCAAGTAGATGAAGCAACAGAAATCCTTCTTTTAAAAAAAAGTTGCTCACTTGATTATATATGTACCGGACACTATTGAAACTAACTGTAGGGAAGATTTGTAGTTTTGGAAAGCTATTGCTGATGAGGTTCTATCAACAAAAGATTTTTTTAATACATTTGATTTTTAAAAATTAAAATGATATCATGTATATTATACTCTGCTATGTTGGAGCTCAAATAATTTCCAGCTAGAAGACAGGTCTAGAAGCACTAGATAAAAATTGGTTCCTTGCATAGTTTGGAAATATTGCATACTTTTTAGGTCATCACTTGTATTAGAAATGTGAGTTAGAAGGTAGGTAGCTTTAAAAGTTGTAAGACTTTTATAAGAAACAATACACTAAAAGAAAGACTCCTTGAAGAACTTTGTGGCAGTATAGGTGCAGAGCATAGGGTTCTTTGATATTATTGTAAAACATGCTCACTTTCTCATGCCAAAGTACTTCAAAGGACGTTGGAGCTAAAAGAAGAAATAACCATTTTCTTAGTGATAATAATAAAGATGAAGCAAATTTACTCAACAGGAAAAATTTAGTGAATAAGTGTGAAAACTGAGTATATTAAATAAATCAGTGTAAGGTATTAAAATCCATACTCTGAGCCAAAAATACAAAGCGACTTCATTTGTGAAAAAAAATTAGAGGATAATAAATTTGCAAAATTTTTTCCCATTTCCCAAATTAAAAATACCCATCTTGCAAATAAAATGAAAGAATGGCCTGCTTAGTAATTACTTGATTAGTCTACAGAAGGAATTCTCATTTTGTTTTTAAAAAGCAGAGTTTAAAAATATGAGTGGATAAGGAACCTATTGGCAGGTGGAGGGGGGGGGGCATATTTTTCTAATTAACAAGAATTGATTTGCTCTTTTCCGCTTCTTTTCTCTCCAATAGAAAAAAACCTCCAAAATTGTTGTAACAAATATGTAGTCAAGCAAAACAGATTCTCACATCGGTCATGCCCCAAATGTGTGTCTCATTCTGCATCTCGAGTCCAGCACCTGCTGTCAGGAGGTGGATCACATGCTTCATCACCATCATCTGGAATCACAGTTGAGTCACCAAATTGACCAGATTTCTTAAGAGTTTCAACTCATTTGTTTTTATAAAGTTGTTATGTTATTTCAAAAATTGTTCTCTGTACCCTTTTCTCTGCCCACATGGTCAATGCCTTAGTACAGGCCCTCATCAGCTCTCATCTAAACTACTATAGTAGTCTCCCCTCTCTAACCCATCCTCCACACAACTGGCACAAATCTGACCATGCTACTTCCCTGCTCAAGAAACATCTATGTGTCCTTACTGCTTTTGGATAAAATACTCTGACTGGTATTTTAAGCACTTCATAATCTGGCTTCAACTTATATTTCTTGTCTAATTTTTTTTATCTATCTTCTATTTAAAAAACACCTGCTTTCTGTTCCCCATACTAGGCATTTTATTTCATGTGACACGGCTCTTCTCTATTTTCTTCTTAGTTCTGCTTTTGTGGAACCTCAAATTCCCATCAGTAAATCAAGCAATCATTCAGTAAAGAAGAATTTATTAAGCTCTTACTCTGTATCGGACACCGGGCTAAGTTCTGGGGATCCAAAGGAAGCAAAAATAGTCCCTGTGCTCAAGGAGCTCACATTCTAATAATTACATGTAAATAACCAGGTACATAAGAAAAAGGAACAGCTAGGTGGCACATTGGATAGAGTGCCGGGCCTGAAGTCAGAGAGATTCATTTTTCTGAGTTCAAATCTGGCCTCAGACATTTACTAGCTGTGTGACCCTGTGCAAGTCACTTCACCCAGTTTGCCTCAGTTTCTTCATCTGTAAAATGAGAAGAAATAGCAAACCAGTCCAGTATCTTTGCCAAGAAAACCCCAAATGGGGTCATGAAGAGTCAGACATGACTGAAACAACTGAACAATCAAAACATTAAAAAAAGGACAGAATAAGTGAAAGGAATCACAAAAGTGAAGGCACTAGATACAAGCTGAGGAGATGCACAAAGACCTGCAGAAGGTGGGATTTTAATTAAGTCTTGAGGAAAGGAAGCCAGGGGATCATCTCTGCTAAGGTGAGGTGGGAGAGCATTTCAGGCATAAGGAAAGTTGCCGCACAAGCACAGATAGCAGATAGAGTGTGTTGTGTATGTAAGCCAGTGTGGCTGGATTATAGAGTGCATGGAGTGGAGTAAGGTATAAGGGGAGTGGGAGGCTTAGGAAAGGGCTTTAAATGCCACAAAGGAGGATTTTATATTTAATCTTGGAGTAAGTAATAGGGAGCCATTAGAGTTTGAGTAAGGAGTACCAAGGGCACAACTACACTTTAGGGAAAACCACTTTGACAGCAGAGAGGAAAATCTATGCGTATGGGAAGCAATTTGAGGCAGGGAAATGAATTAGAAGTCTCTTGTTATCGTCCAGGTGAGAAGTGATAAAAGCTTATTGACTATATGAGTGGAGAGAAGGGCACATATATGGGGTGAATCGAACCTAGGTGATTGGGAAGATGGTGATGCTCTCAATAACAATAGGGGAGTTTAGAAGAGGGGAGACATTTTAGAGGGAAAGATAATGAGTTCTCTTTTTTAACTGCTGGATTTAAGAGGTCTAGGTGGCACAGTGCATAGAGCATTGGGCCTGGAATTAGGAAGACTCATCTTCCTGAGTTCAAATCCAGCCTCAGACACTTATTAGCTGTGTGACCCTGGGCAAGTCACTTAATCCTTTTTTTGCCTCAGTTTCCTCATCTGTAAAATGAGCAGGAGAAGGAAATGGCAAACCCCTCCAGTATCTCTGCCAAGAAAACCCTAAATGGGGTCACAGAGAGTCACACAGCTGAACAACATATCTAAAAAGGCATTGGTTATGTGAGACTTGAGTTTAAGGAGCAAGACTGGGATTAGACATTTAGATAAGAAAAATCATCTGCATAAAGAGGATAATTGAATCCAGAGGAGTTGATGAGAGCTTCAAATGAAACCATATACAGAGAAAAGAGAAGAGAGTCCAAGACAGAGCCTTAAAAGATAACAAAGGTTACTGGGCATGGCATGGATGAAGATCCAGCCAAGGAGGGTGAAAAGGAGTAGTCAGATAAGATAGAAGGAGAAAACTGTATTAGGAAACCCAGAGGGGGCAGCTAGGTGGTGCAGTGAATAGAGCACCAGCCCTGGAGTCAGGAGGACCTGAGTTCAAATTCGGCCTCAGACACGTAACACACTTACTAGCTGTGTGACCTTGGGCAAGTCACTTAATCCCAATTGCCCTGTCCTCCTCTCTCCAAAAAGAAAAAGAAAAAAAAAGAAACCCAGAGGAGAGAGTAACCAGGAGAAGATCAGCAGTGTCAAATGCTGTAGAGAGGTCAAAAAGAATGAGGATTGAGATGAAACCATTAGATTTGACAAGGAGAAGGCAAGTGGTCACATTGGAGAGAGCAGTTGCAGTTGAAAAGTAAGGTAAGGAGTTATAAGGCAGAGGATTTAGAAACAGGTATGAAGAGAGGAAGCATGTGTACCTAGTGTGGATGGTTTTGTCAGGAGTTTGACCAAAGTGGACAGGAAGGTGATGGGAAGAAGGAAAGGGAGAAAGAAGAGAGAGTGAGAGGAGAGAGAGAATGGCAAAGCATTTAAGTGATTACTATATGTCAGGCACTGTGCTAAGAGCTGGTGATACAAATGCAAAAATACAGTCTCTACCCTCCTGGAGGATACATTTTAATTGGGGCGGGGGTTGGGGAGACAGCATAAAAAGGGGATCTGGAAAGGAGGGCAAGGTAGGATGTGGAGAATTCAGGAACTGAGTTAGCCAGGAGTGAAATGAATATGAAGTGAAAGGAACATGTCTGAGTTCCCTCCCCAGGAAATGGGGGGCCCCAGGCTAGGAAGTATGGGCCTCAAATAAAGGACAATCTCTAGCAAGGGATAGTAGCGTCAAGCAAAAATAAGCCAGGAGATGGGTGTCAGGGTGTGATAGATGGGGAGAGGGATCTCTGGCAATTTAGAGAATTGTATATGTGTGGGGGGCGGTGTTGGGTTCTTAACTATGGATAGCTATGCTGGAATAGGTCCTGGGTGGCCATGTTTGATCTAAGGGACAAACACCAGCTGCTTGAACCTAGCTGGAGAAGGTCCTGGGGGCAAAGACAGCTCCAGTATGTTGTGAGAATAAGTTTCACAACTTTCATAAGATGGTAGGAATAAGTTTGTAAATTTAGCACAACTAACTCCATTTTGTTTTGGACCTCTATTTTGTGACTGAATTGTTTTGAGTAAATTGTTTTTCTAGAAGTTGTTTTTCAGTAATAAGATAAGCATTTATATAGTACGGTCTAGTTAAAGACCTCTGTGTGTTTGTAAACAAATGATAAGCATATGTGGATAGGACCACCAATGAAAAAATATCATAAACAACTTTATCAGTAGGATACATAATGAACTACCAATCAAATTGTGTGTAAACAAATTAGGAATACTCATGGTTAGAACCATAAGAAACCCACTAGAGGCCCTGGCTATTTGCCTGCTCCTGGGTTGCTATTGGGACAGGCTCCTTCCTGCCCTTCCTCAAACTTGAGACTTGAGTAGCCTGTTTTTCCCTTGAGGACAGTGCTTATTGGTGAAGATCTGCCAGATGACAACCCCCGAGGGAGCCACACAGCCTCCAGCGGGGCAAAGAGGTTTTATGAGGACTAGTCGCATCCAGCTTTTAGCATACTATACTATACCATACTATCTTTTACCCCTCAGAAGTAAGTTGTTGTGTGGGACCTCTAGGTGGTACAGTGAATAAAGCACTGGCATCTGAATCAATGAAGGGCGTTTCTACACTGGGGCTTCTCTTAATTGTAAGTCTTAACCAAAAAAGAAAAAAGTATTTTATAGGGCATTATTTAGAAACAGGCAATTAGGGGGCTAGAGGCAGCTAGGTGGCTCAGTGGATAGGGCCTGAGGAAGACCTGAGTTCAAATCCAGTTTCAGACACTTTGTTTGCCTCAGTTTCCTCATCTCAAAAATGATCTGGAGAAGGAAATGGCAAACCACTCTTTGCCAAGAAAACCCCATGAACAGTACCTGGTCATGAAGAGTTGGGCACAACTAAACAACATTTAGTAATAGGGGCAGTATAAACTTTATATTAATGGTGAAATATACAAGTTGTGTTTTTATTATGAAGAATTTGCTTTAGCAATTTTTTGTAAATATCAACAGAAACTAAAAGTATGGTAGTGTTCCAATTTTGTAAACCCTAGTGGGCTGGTATAGTTAAGCAGCATCTCATGTAAAGCCCTGAACTTTCTCCTTCTTTCCCAAAGTGTTCTCTGGCTTTTCCCTCTAACATTTCCTTGGGGGCTTAAGGCTTCAATGTGGAGCCCTGGAAGGGTAAGGTCTGCAGATGAACAGAATTCCAAGGAATGCAAAGTATTCTGTTGGTTTTTTCCAGTGGCTGAGACTCAAGCAAAATTACTAAGTAAACAAGGGGAAGAAATATGACAGCATTGAGCAGGCTTTGGTGCACGCTTCGAGAGAAGCAATTACCTGCAATTACGTCATGAGTATTTAAAAGCATAATCAAGTCATTACTCATATTCATTTAGCTAAACTGAGTGCAGCTAAAAAATAAAAAAAGTAAAACCTGGGTAGCTATTGTAAGCTGGATGATCACAGCTATTTAAAAAGTTAAGAAAGAGGAGTCAGTAAGTAATTAAGACCTTTGGCAAAACACTTCACAACTCTGGATTTCATTTTCCTTATCTATAAAAAGGAGTTGGATTCCAAGATGTCAAAGATCCTTTTAACTTCAATTCCTGTAAGCCTATGATCTGAGTTCAAAGTACTCATTCCTGACTTGCCAAAAAACTCAAGAGCACTAAGTAGGACTCCTTTCATGGGGGCTGGGAGGTAAGTGGTAGTGGTAAAGAAAATAGCGTGGTAAGAGACAGCTTTCAGTCCAGTCTTGGGCACAGTTGTACCAGAAAGAAAAAGACATGGATCAATCAATTGGCAAACATTTATTAAATGCCTAATATGTTCCAAAGACTGAGCATATAAAGACAAAAAAAAATGAAACAACGCTGCCCTCAAGGAGTTTACAGTGTGTTGGGGAAAACAACCTATATATATAGAGTAGAATATACCATGTAGATACAAAATCAATCCAAGGTAAAGAGGGTAAGATCTAGCAGTTGGTGGGGATCAGGAAAAGCTTTTTTGTAGAAAAGCTGGTGCTTCAACTCCACCTTAAGGAAATGAGAGATTGCATGAGACCAAGGTGAAGGGGGAGTGCATTGTGGTCATGGAGAATAAACAGTACAGTACATTCCCTACAGATCCTTGTAGAATAGAGGTTCCTAACCTTTTTTTTTTTGAGCCACAGACCCTTTTGGTGGTCTGCTGAAACCTATAGATCCCTTCTTAGAATAATGTTTATAAATACACAAAATATATAGGATCACAAAAAACAATTATATTGAAATAAAGATAATTTTTTTCATATCAGAGTTCACAGACCTCCTGAAATGTATTCTTGGACCCCTTGGGAGGTGAGGAGATGTCAAGGACGCCTATGTAAAGAACTCTTGCTACAAAGGTTGATAAGGGAAGAAGAGCTTCCATTAGAAGGTGCCATCGCTACAGAACCCTGGAGCTGGGATCAAGCTAGGAGTGGGGGTAGGGAAGGGGTGAAGAGGAAAGGATGAGATGATGAAAGAGGGAACATGATCATCTTTTGTGTCAATAGGCTGGAGGGTGATCTCCAAATAGATCAGTAAGGAAGTGTGCCCAGTTAAGAGAAACTCCCATGAATGTAACTGCTCTGGTTAAAATCCTAAGTGGCCCTGTCCTAGCTACAGTTCTGCTAAGATCTTATAGAATCATCAGATCTACAGCTGGAAGGGACCTTAGAGATTATTTAGTCCAGGTGTTTTTAAACTGGGAATCATAAATCATGGGTAGATTTCAAGGGATTCATTAATCTGGATGGGAAAAATTACATCTTTATTTTAACTATCTTCTAACTAAAATTTCACATTTCCTTATTTTAAAATCACATTTTGAGAAGGAGTCTACAGACTTTGTCAAAGGGGCTCATGACACAAAAAAAGAACTCCTGATCTAGTCCTACAATCTTATTTTACAGATGAGGAAAGAGGTCTAGAAAGACTTTCTCATGTAACCTGCTCAAGGTCATACAGACAGTAAGGAGCCAAACTGAGATGAAAATCCACATGGTCTCTCTTGACTATCTTCTTTGCCATCTTTGATCCTGTAAGGGTTGGGGGCTGACTGAACAGCCAGTTTGGCCTCTTCCTTTGAAGGGGATTTCTATGAACCACCTGCTAGGGACAGATCAGAATCCATTTCTCACTTCACCACTTGCCAGCATATACACAGCAGCCTGTAGGCAAAACTGAGAAACAACAATCAGGTATCAAATAGCCACCATTTATTGGGTCTCTTTTTGATTCGTGTTTCTATGACAGCATGTAGCTGTGCTGACCAGCTAGGCAGTGCATATTAGGCCAGGAATTCTATTTCCTCTCTGCTGAGCAGCAAAGAAAGAGAAAGATGACAAAGAAGACTTAGAGAGATCTTGTAATCTGTTTTGAGGCTGTTTCTTACACATTTTGAATTTCAGACAGAGTGAGCAAACATGAGAATGAATAGGAGTCATAGTGATAATACCTTTTCTCCACAATTTTACCTGAAATTATTTCACTGTTCCTATCTGTTTCCCTGGTTAACAGGCTCCACCAGCAAAACAGGCACAAGAATTTCTTTATTCCAAGGAGAGAATTGGAGGTTGTTTGATTTCCAGGCTTTTAAGGAAAAGGGAGGTTAATAATTATGGTGATTTGTCTAACATGACTACTTTTTTGTTACAAGGGAGGCCTTCTACTAAAGGGAGAGGGAAGGTAAGTTAGTGCAAAGTGACAGAGATGCAAATAAGGAAGGGAGCAAGGAAGGAATAAAGGAAGGAAAAATGCAAAGAAGAGAAGAAGGGAGCAAGGAAGGAAGGGAAGGAAAGAAGGGAGGATGGGAGGAAAAGAGGGAGTGAGAAAGATTGATAAAATAAAAGTATACTGAAGAAAACAAAAAGTTCAGAGCAATTTTGTTACTGCAATGTTATAGTTAGTATACTTTTTTCTTTTATTTCTTTCTAAAATCCAAAAGGGGAGAAAACATTTTTTTATTCACAGCAGAACACAAGGGGAGAACTGTATATGAAGCCATGAGTTTCAATTTCAGACATCTGTCTTTTGAAACATAAAATCCATGGACCAGGCCTCTATTATTGTGATAATCCATGTAGTAAAATCACATGCAAGCCCTGCCCAGGCGGATAGTGGCATTTATGGGTTGATAATTCTGGAAACCACCACAGCTGCTGGTGATCCAGTCTCCTGAATGCTCCAGCCACGGCTGGTCTGGACCTCCGGGCTAAAACTGCGGGATCACGCAGGGCTGGGCTCTGCTCCCGGGGTGCAGCAATGAACCCTTCCTTGATATTGGTCATTTCTAAAGAAATATCTTATTGATCCATTATCACAGGTTATTTTACAAAAGCATTTCTGGGCCTAAAGTCCAATTGCGTCTCCAACTTGTCAAAAAGTCACTCCTAATATCTGACCCGCTTGCCTATGTAGATATTTACCCCCATACCTCCCTCCTAAGGAAATGAAAACCTATTACAGCCCCTTTTGCTCAGGAGTGGGGGGTGGTGGAAGTGACCCGTAAAAGACAAGGAATTTGCAGAAGACTTTATGTGGAAAGATAGTGACAAAAAAGTGTCTCCTACTTTCTAGCTTCAGAAGTGACTCTTGTCTAACCATAGCCAGTGGAATTATATGCAATACTTGATCGGTCAAGTAATGGCATGAATCTTACCAGGTAAACTCTGTTATTTGTAACTGCCTAGACACCCTCCTGATTCTTTAAGTTGCATTTCAAGGTACCATCAGCATAAAAGGGATCACCCTAATTTGATTCATCTGGATTGAGCCAGTGATGCTCATTCCCCAATAGGCTATCTTCTTAGAGGGTCTCTACTTAGACATTGTGTTGTTCTCCCAGGATTCAAACCAAGGCCTTCTGCAGGATATAGGAACTGAATTGATCAGATATGTTTTGATTAATCACCAGATAAGCAGATAAAAAACCTGAAGCTTAGAGAAGTGACAAATTTGCCCCAAATCACACAGCTAATAAATAACAGGTATAGATGTACAACCCATGTCCTCTAAATTTAAATTCATTGTTCTTTTCATTATGCCATAGTAGGGTATGGAGAGGGAATGAGACAAATGAATATGAAATGGAGGATTCTGACCTAGAACCAGGGTTTTTAAATTTTTGCTTCCTAAGGTGTGAGTGTTGTTCTGACTCTCAAAGACTGTACAACTATAATAAATTTAAACTTATTGCCTGGTCAGTATCTTCCAAAATAGGAAGTCCCATAAAAAGGCACCTCCCCACTGGAGAGTTATTTAACTTTTTATAGTAAGAGGCCCTTTTCTGATATGTTTTCGTGGGGCTGGAATTAAAACTTGTATAGTTTATTCTATTTCTTAAAGAGAATCAAAGTAAAGAGTTTTTTCTTGTCACCAAGAAGGAAGTCCAGTTGTTGTTCAGTTGTTTCAGACATGTCTGATGCTCTGTGATCCTATTTTGGGAGGATTTTCTTGGCAGAAATACTAGAGTGGTTGGCCATTTCCTTCTCAAGCTCATTTTACAGATGACTGAGAAAGTGACTTGCCCAGGGCCTCATAGCTAATTAAGTGTCTGAGGCTAGATTTGAACTCAGGAAGATGATATACATATATACACATGCATAGACACATATATACATATGTGTATATACATACATATAAGTATATATATATATATATATAATTTACCAATATATTACCTTTCTCCTAAAATGGGAGCCTCCACAATAGTAGAAAAGGTTAATTTGGTACCAAAGCTCAGAGGAATTTATCCTGTCACCTCATATGTTCATTTGTGAATCATTATGTCAGAGAGAACTCCTTAGATCATAACGCAGTCATCAGAGGTCTTCTGCCAAACATGGGGCTGACATGTTGAAAGCTTCCTTTTCCTTAAAAGCCTAGATAATGAGAGTTGGGGAACCTCCTTCTCCTGCCTTTGGAATGAAGAAATTCTGGAGTGTCTTTTGTTGGCAGTATTTATGAGTAAGCAGATCCCATAGAGATAAAGACCCCAGTTGAAACAAGGGACCCACCCAAGCAGAGGCTTATTAATACATTCTGCTGAGCCTCTCTCTCTGTATGAGGAACTTAGGGCTTGCAGATTTTTAAAACTACATTTCTTAATCACAAATAATATCATTGTCATGGCAGCACTTCCTGTTTAGAACAAATCAACCATATTAAAAACAGAAAAAAGGCAAGGAACTGGCATACAAGAAGTATATTCAGCTATTTAGGGAGGAAAAAAATAAACAATTCTAGAGTTGGTTTAAAGGCAGCCAGAGATATAAGATGTGAGAATAGATATTCTTTCTTTCTCATTCCCACAGTCATCCAACTAGTTCAGGTTTTTATCATGTCAAGTCTGATCTATTGTTAAAGTCCCTAGAGAAGTCTTTTGTCTCTAGTCGCTCTTGCCTAACACATACCTTATTTAACCCCATCTCTATGTCAATCCAGCCTACATAATATTGTATCAATTGTTTGGGGTCTTTTGTCTGGACCTGTGATTTCACCTTGTAGGATATTCCCCAGAATAGAGCAATCACCTGCATGTAACTCAAATAATTTTAGAGAGCTGGTTTGAGGCATTGAGAGGGTAAGTAATTGACCTATGATCACATAGCTAGTATGTTCCAGGTCTTCCTGCTACCAAGCCTGGTTTTCTTTACTCTGTATGCCATGTTAAATTCCCTGAGTCAGCTTTTAAAAGCAGTACTTTTTTTTTGTTACTCTCCTATTTAAAATCTTCAATGACAAGGATTTTGCCATGACATTAGAAAAGACAGCAAAAGGTAACTAATTTTTAACCTTCCTACCATTGTTTTTGATGCCTTGTGAAGTCTTATTAAAACTTCAAGAACATTTGCACTGTGGTGGAGACAGAAGGTGCTACTGGGAGTTGAAAGGATCTGGCTACATTCCTTCCTTCCTTCCTTCCTCCCTCCCTCCCTTCCTCTCTTCCCTCCCTCCCTCCTTCCCTCCCTCTCTTCCTCCCTCTCTCCTTCCCTCCCTCCCTCCTACCCTCCTTCCCTCCCTCACACCCTCCTTCCCTCCCTCACACCCTCCTTCCTTCCTTCCCACCTTCCCACCTTCCTTCCTTCTTTCCTTCCCACCTTCCTTCCTTCCTTCCTTCCCTCCCTCCCTTTCTCCTTTCTCCTTCCTTCCTTCCTTCCTTCCTTCCTCCCTCCCACAAAACCTTAAACCCAGTTCACTCTGAAGCTCATAGATTGAACCACAATAGGTCCCCTGCCCAAGCTCCACTTAATGGCTGTCTTTTGGGTGCTCTTGGTTTAAAGGGAACATCAATGGTGACTGTTTCTCTTTGGAATAGCAACCTCAAGGATCTTCCCCTCCCAGCTTGATTTTTTTTTCCTAATTAAAGGGGCCATCCCTTGACTCACTTCTTAAAGAGGCCTATTCACTGAAGGGGAGTTGCCTCACTCTAAATGAGTTAAGTGAAAAGGCCTTAGCCTAAAAGGGTCTCCCATTGCATCCTGGGTCATCTCTAGTCATCCTGATGAATACCTGATCACTGGATCCAGATGGCTCTGGAGGAGAAAGTGAAGCTGCACAGCCATCACTCACTCAAATCAAAGTCAATTGCAAGTCATGTCATCATTTCCCTGATGCCATGGTCCTTTTCTAAAATGAAGGACAAACACAAACTAGGATATAAATTCTACTTGGGGAAGGTAAAAACTAAATTCCTAGCACCTAGGCAAGATATAAGCACTTTGGACGATTCTCTGGGGCTGATCAGTAATTCAAACTTTTGAGATCCATACACTAATAAGATACTGTGATCTCCTTAGGATGGAAATAGCACAACACACATACTTACGGATCCATGGTTTCACTTTTATTCAGTGATACTACATGGATACCCACCAGCAGTACTAATTAGACTGGCCAAAAGGCACTGTTTCCTTGGCCACCCTCTCAAGTAATCAGTTGTTCCTTCTTTCCTGTTCCACTAAAAAACTAGGCCAAGAGAAGGAATAGATGATCCTCATTCTTACTTTCAAATAATCTTTTTATCTCAACTACTTGGTAACCTCTCTTCCTTTGAGGTTCGCTCCATCCACCCTTATAACTCCATCTAACATCTAATCATTGTCATTCACCAACTTTGAGATCATTCACTCTCTCTTCTTCCTCAAGAAGTCTGATGCTTGTCTCATAGTCTTCCTACCCAACCCCTACCCTCATATTTGAGGATTCAACACAGATGGCAATGTCCCTTTGAATGCCCTGGCTTCATCAGGACCCTAACCTTTATAATCTCCATTTTCACTCCACCTTAGCCACTCATGGTAGTTGTTTAACCTTGATTGGACTATCACCCACAACTATTCTACCTTCATGATCCAGAATTTTGAAATATCTATACCTATATCTGATTGCAATCTCTTATTTCTCTTTATCTCTTTCTGCTTCAACCTTCCTCAACCTATTCTGATGAAGAAGTAAGCCTTCTCCTTAGGAAGGCAAATTATTCCACTTCAGCTCTTCTACTGTCTCTTATAGAATCTTGTCCTCTCTATTATTTCTTTTTCTCCCCTCTCATCTTCAGTCTGTCTTTGTCCACTCACTTTTCCTCCACTATCTATAAACATGCCTAGGTCTTCACCATCCTTAAAAACCCTTTCCATGGCTCTGATGTCTTCTCAAGCCTTCATTATTTTCTTTCCTGCTTTTCTCAGTCAAACTCCTAGAAAGGGATGCATTGTCTCCATTTCCTCACCTCCAATTCATTTTTCAGTCCCTTGACATCTGACTTTTGACTCCATCATTCAAGTCAAATTGCTCTCTCTCTACACCATAACTGTTTCTTGACTATTAAATCCAGTGATTTTTTTCCCCTGTCTCTGCCCTTTGGGCAGTTTCCTTCCCTTAGATTCTGTTAGACTTTCTTCTCTTGGCTCTCCTGTCCTTTTTTAAATAATATTTTTCCAATTATATGTAAAAAGAAATTTAAACATCCATTAAAAAAAATTAAATTCCAAATTCTTTCCACTCACCCTGAGATGGCAAGCAATTTGACACAGGTTATAGATGTGCAAACATGAAAAGTACGTTTCCATATAAGTCATGTTGTGAAAGAAAACACAGACCAAAAGAAAAAAACCAACAACCACACACACACACACACACACACACACACACACACACACACACACAAATAAAGAAAGTGAAAAATAGCATCCTTTGATCTTCATTCAGATGCCATCAATTCTTTCTTGGAGGTGGATAACATCTTTCATCATGAGTCCTTTGGAATTGTCTTAGACCATTACAATGCTGAGAATAGCTAAGTCATTCACAGTTGACCATTGTACAATATTGCTGTTACTGTGTACAGTGTTCTTCTGGTTCTGCTAATTTCACTCTGCATCAGTTCATGTAAGTCTTTCCAGGTTTTTCTGAAAACATCCTCGTCATTTCTTTCTCTGTCCTTCTGATGGTTGCTTTTCAGTGTTCTGTTAGGTCATCCTTCTCTTCCCATCCACTAGACAAATGTGAGCATTCCCACTTGTCTTGGTCTTTTACAGTTTCTTTATACTCTCTCCCTTGATGAGCTCATCATCTTACATGTTCTATGATCATTTCTAGGCAGGTATCTGCCAAATGTATTTATCCAACCACAATTTCTGTACTAAACACGAGTCCCATATCACCAACAGCACATTAGACTTCACTTGGATGACTCCTAAGTGTGTCAAACTCAACATGTGCAAAAAGAGAACTCAATATGTTTCTCCCCAATCCCATTCTTCATCCAAACTTTCCTATTTATGTTGATGGTACTACCCTGCCTTTTGGAATACTCTCCTTATTTGTCTGTCTTATGCTTCTCTCCTCTGCAATCTATTCACCACACAACCGCCAAACTGGTATTCCTAAGATAAAGATATGACTATGTCACACAAAACACCTTCCTTCGAAATTTTTCAATGGCACCCAAGGATGAAACACAAAATTTCTATACTATTATTTAAAGCCTTGTACAAACTAACACATCTGCCTACATTTCTAGTTTAATTGTCATATTATTCCTTTTCATACACCTTCTGTTCTAAACTACTTGTAGCTTTTTCCTACATATAACGTTCCATCTCTCATCTCTGGGTCTTTGCATAACTGGTCCCCCATGTCTGCAATGCACTCCCTCTAAACCCATCCTGGAGCATCCCTCAGATTCCTTAAAAGCATAGCTCAAGAGCTATTTGCTGCACACATTTTTTCCTGGTCTTCCCAAATACTAGCATTTTTTAATTCCTGAAATTATTTTGTATTTCAATGTTTATACCTTGTATTTTGTTGTTGTTCAGTCGTTTCAGTCGTGTCTGACTCTTCATAATCTTATTTGGGATTTTCTTGGCACAGACACTGGAGTGGTTTGCTATTTCCTTCTCCAGTTCATTCTACAGATGAGGAAATTGAGGCAAACAGGGTTAAGTGACTTGCTCAGGATCACTTAGCTAGTAAGTGAACTCAGCTAGATTTGAACTCAGGAAGATGAGTCTTCTTGACTTCAGGCTTTGTATTTATTAGTATTTACTTATTCAGATACATGTTCTGTTGCCCCATCAGAACGAAAACTTTATGAGATACCCAGACCATGTATGGTCACTTCATTCCCTGTTCCTCCACTGACTCTCTAGACTTTTCTACCTTCTTTCCAGCAGCCTTATTTAACTTCATATTTACTAGTTGGATGAATATGTATTACTCCATTAGAATGTAATCTTCAGGAAGTACCTAGGCCATTTGTGCTTACTTTTTCCTATTACAGTGCGTGACACATAGTCTATGGAAGACATGCTAATAACAAGACAAGACACTTGGACAGCCAGAGATTCTTGCCATGTCTGGAGAAAACAAAGAGAAGCTCTAGTATGTAAGAAAACTCTCAATGTCAAACTTTTGGAAAGATATGGACTAGAATGATACCAGATGGACAGGAAGAAATGAATGGGTTACAATTAGCAACGTTGGAAGGAACACTGGATAAGGAAGGTTGAACTAGATGTTCTCTGAGATCCCTTCCAGCTCTAAATCCTGTGATCCATGTCACAATAGGGTTATATATAGACTCAGTGTTGGGATACAGTGACTTTCCTTAACACAGGACAAGGACTAAGAATCTTTTATGCATCTTAAAATGAACAACTATTTGGATTTCCTTCCAGGCCCCCCTCAGAAGTGCTGAGGTTACTTTATAGAAAGGGTAAAGATGAACACACAAAAAAGCACTCCCTGTCCTCCACCAAACATTCACCAAAAGAAAAAAATCCCTAACACCCACCAGCAAAAGCATTTACCAATGTGCTATCTAGAATGACATATCTATGCGTAGGATATGCTGATCGCTTTCAAAAGTTACAATATTTTAAATACATTACCTTTAAAATCTAGGTCAGAGGGAAACATAAATTTATTTCTGATCACATTTGGGAGGATGGATGGCAAGGTAGGGTTTTTTTTTTGTCTTGTTCTTTTCCTTTGCCCTCTTTTCCTTTGCTCTCAATTTCCTTTTCTTTTGTCTATCCCTCTCTGCAACACAGAATCCCAAATCCGAACAGTTTTTTTATGTCTTAGACAATGCAGATTGAATAGTTTTGAGATTTTTTGTGTTTAGCTTATAGTGATGAATTACCTGAAATTATAAAATAAAAAAAGCTAGAACTGGAACAGACTAAAAGTCATCTACTTCATGCCCCTCAATTCAAACATGAGGGAAGTAAGGATGGAAGATGAAAAAGCATCTGTGCAAGGTCATAAAGTTAATCATAGAAATGCAACTCAAATCCAAGCCTACTAACTCCTCTATTTTAGTACTCTTCCCCACTACAACAGGCATCTTTCTCTCAGTTTTTCCTCTGTTTTTTTGCTTGTGACATTCATTCATCTCTCTTTCAACAAATGTTTACTGTCCACCTAATTATATTTGAGGCCATGTGCTTAGCACTGGGGGGAAAGCATCCAGTTCTCAAGGAGATTACAGTTTAGTGGGTACAGACACAACAAGGTAATCTCTTGCAAGACTATATATATATTAAGTGCTATCTGAGTGGTATCAACAAAATTACTATTGGAGTTCAATCAATCAATAAATCAACATTTTTGAAAGCGCCTCCTATGTGCCAAGCACTGTGCTAAGTGCTGGAAGAATTCAGAGGAGAGAGAGAAAGGCTTCATGGAGTAATGGCATTTGAGCTGGGCCTTAACCAATCAATTAATAAATCAACTGAAAAGCATTTGTTAAGGACCCTCTATGTATGTGGCAAGCACTGTTCTAGGTGCTGGAGAGGAAAAAATGAGAGAGCTCCTATCATGGATTATTGAAGGATGGGTTTAATTTTTTTTAGAGTGGAAGTAAGGAAGAAATTCTGACAATCCAGACATACTGGTAGTAGTAATGACTAAACGTGCTTATCAGGAAGGATAATGATGTTTACAAAAAAACAAATGTAGAAGCCCATAAGCACGTGAGGTAATCTTTGAAATCGTTTCCTTGTTGCCATGCTTCAGGTTACTAGTAATTTACTAAATTTGCTCAATAGTACCGAGTGAAATCCTATCCTGAGATTCACTGAGTCTCCTTCCCCTACTCTAAGGGGATATGCTGATCTGATTTTGGCAGGTCAGGGAGAAACAGTTCATGTACGCTAGCAGAAGTCAGTAATTAGAGATTACTCTCAGGCTGAATTATGTAACCTGAATTCTTGGGAAGGAAAGAATGCAGAGATCCAAGTCAGTAAAGGAGGACCTTCTCAACAGCAGCATTGATATGAATATGGAGTCAGAATATTTCAAGGACAGAAATTAATAATAATAATAATAATACTCACATTTATATAGAACTTAGAATATGCTAGGTCTTACACTAAGCACTCTACAACTTATATCTCATTTGATCCTCACAACAACCCTGGGAGGAAGGTACTTTTATTATCCTCATTTTACGGATGAGGAATGGAGGCAAAGAGAGGTTAAGCAATTTGCCCAGAGTCACATAATTAGTAAGTGTCTGAAGTTGGATTTGAACTCAGATCTTCCTGACCCCAGATTGGCACTCTATGCACTGCACTACCTAGCTGCCCCATCACAAAGAACTGAATAGTGGTTCCTAAGTACTCAACAAACTTCTATGGTTAAAGCTGTAATTTCTGAACAATTATG
>CM053582.1:421406291-421474350 GCA_028627135.1 Pseudochirops cupreus
AAAAAAAAAATCAAGAATTGTAATCATGCTATCAGACAAAACAAAAATTAACACTTAAAACATAAAAAGATAAACAAGAAACTATGCTGAGAGGAACCATAAGACAATTAAACAGTATCAACGTTAATTTTACATGCTCCAAGTACCTTAGCATCACAATTCACAAAGGAAAAATTAGCTGAATTACAAGAAGATATAGACAGTAATGCAATAACGGCAGGAGATTTTAATGTCCCGCTCTCAGTTTTGGGCAAATCTTACAGAAAGATACATAAAAGGAAAAAGATAGAAATAAACAAATTTCTGAAGAAATGAGAGCATAGTGAAAACAAAGGAATATTTGGGGAAGAGAAAGAAGTATCCCTCTTCTCTTTCAAGACTCACCTCTCTATCTGTGGCTTTGGTCCCATTCTTCTTAACATCTGATGGACCAGGCCCCACCCATTTATCTCCTTCATCTTCAATTTCTCCCTTCCCACTATCTCTTTTTCTTTTGCCTACAAATATGCTTAGATTTTCCCTGTCTTGAAAATAACTTTGTCTGAACCTTGCTACATCCCCCTCCTCACCTTAGAACTGTCATACCATTGCTCTCCTTTCCTCATTGTCAAATAGCAAGAAAGAGAAGCCTGCCCATGTTGCCTCTACTTCCTCTTCAACCACTCAGTCTCCAGTCTACTCTAATCTGGTTTCTGTTCCCAGTGCTTCACTAAAAGTGTTTTCTCTAAGGCCACCAATGTTTGTTGAATTAGGGAGTTAAACTGACATTCAGTTCTGAACTTCTTTGATTCCATGGTTATGTCAATGGTAGAAATTTTTCCTTTCAACTGCCATCTCTTCTTTCCACACAAAATCAACAGGTCTTGCCCCATGGAAAGATGATGTAAGTGGATATTCACATAGATGTTATAAGTTGACAAATATGACAAACGTCCACCCACTCCCCAAGTATCAGCAAGGTGAAATGAAAGAGTACCACTGGCATGGCTAGGTGGTGCAGTGAATAGAGCACTGGCCCTGGAGTCAGGAGGCCCTGAGTTCAAATCGGGCCTCAGACACTTAACACTTACTAGCTGTGTGACTTTGGGCAAGTCACTTAACCCTAAACGCCCTCCCTTCCCCCCTGCAAAAACAAAAACAAAAGAGTACCACCACTACATTTTGAAGTGAGACCTGGCTCTAGCACTTACTGTGCTACCATGGGTAAGCAACTTCTCTGGGGTTCAGTTTCCTTCTCTGTAAAAATGATGGGGTTGGACTAGATGGCTTCTAAGATCCTTTTCAACTTTGGCAAGTTGTAAATCTCTCATTTTGCTTTGGCCCGCCACATCACATAAAGCCAATATATCACTCTAATGTGTACTCCCTCCAGATTTTTGTCTTTTTTTTTTAACTCCACCTGTGATTTCATTAGCATAGGCAAGTCACAGTAAAGAAAATTTTACCTATACAGATAAATAACCTTTTCTACAAATCTCTGCCAGTGAGGTTGCCTGGGGGAATTGAAAAGTTAAGTAAATTGCCCAGGTCACACAGTCCTTATGGGAATAGGTGGAATTGGACAAAGCAGGTCTATTCATTCTACTACGACCCCTTTCCCAATGGTGTGTGACAGCACACATGTCTCTACAATGTGCTACTAAAACGCACATGATGTCTAGGAACCGAAGGTCAGAAGGAACTCTCATGTCAAAAACACTGTCATTCTTCTCAGACCTGCTCCATAAATCCCTTTCCGTTTCCCTCCCCAGAACTGGCTTCTCCCCACTCTCAACTTCCAAAGCATGTTTTTGTTTCTCTTTCATGACACATCACATTCTGTCTTTTATTATTTATTGTAATCATGCCCCTTTAGGCCCCATAGCTAGTGGGAGGAGTTACGAAGATCTGGCTTCAAATTCCACCTCTTACATTTATGAGGTGTATGATCCTGGGCAAATCATTCAACCTCTCTGTGCTTCAGGCAGCTCCCTAGAACTTATCTACTAAAACACTGATAGCTGGGGGATCTTCATTGGGTGTACTCATATGAGGGAGTTTCTTAAAGACAAGAACTGTCTCATTCATCTTTGTATCCTTAACAGTCTCTGACACAGTGATTAAAGAGCCTAGGTACTTCACAGGTAATTGATGAATTTAAGACATAGTGTAGATTCAACAGTATAAGGCAGGAACTTAGGAGAGGAATCCATTATCTGACTTTTCTGGTCCTCTCCTTCCCTCTCTCCTTGTTGGTACTTTCCTTCTGAGATTACTTTCCATCTACTCTGTGTAGGTTAATCAATCTATCTATCCATCTCTTTTTTTTTTTGGAGGGGGGAAGGCAAGGCAATTGGGGTTAAGTGACTTGCCCAAGGTCACATAGCTAGTAAGTGTGTCAAGTGTTGGAGGCCACATTTGAACTCAGGTCCTCCTGACTTCAGGGTCAGTGTTCTATTCACTGCGCCACCTACCTGCCCCAATCTATCCATCTCTTATATGTACCACCATATATCTATGTATGTACATAGTAGTCTGAATGTTGTCTCTCTCATTAGAAAGTCATCTCTTTGAGGACACATACTATACTTTTGCCTTTCTTTGTATCCCTAGTACTTAGTACAGTTCCTGGGACATAGTAGGCACTTAATAAATGCTTATTGATTTCACAGCTGTGTGGAAAATGGATTACAGTAAGAAGAGATTTGAGGCAGGAAGGAGACTGCTATTGAATGGGTCAAACACTTTAAGGGTGGATAAGGCAAGAGGTACTCACTGAACTAAGTTTCAGCTACCAACTTTGATCCATTTTCTTAAGAAAATTCTCTTGTTCCCAACCTACTTCAGTTTCATACAGGGAAGTCTGGAAATGGTTTTCTGTGGGGTTTTTTTTTAAGAACACAGATATTGTTTCATAATATTGCTAGAGAAACTAAAAACAAGGTTTTTCACATGCTTCCACAGGAGAAAGAGTGAACCTAGGTAAGGAACTCATGTGGAGGGACATATACATAGAAAAACATGTGACAGAACATACAGAGGGCTAACTCATACTCTTAATGTTGTAGGAGCATAACTTATTCTAGTAATGTCATTACTCTCTTCCTCTCTGTCCCTTCCCTGCCCTCTTCACCACCCCTCCCCCCCATGATCTATAGTCCCTGCTGGGTAGGATATAATCTCTGTTTGACATGTAGACTTGGTCATTTGTTCTCTGCTGGCCTTATGTGGCCACTGATTGGTGGTGTTCCACTGGTCCTGAGGTCACTGCCAAGTGCTGCCAGGTAAGACTTCTAGTAGGACTGGACAGAAAGTTTTGGAAATTCTTTGCTCCCAGGTCTTGACTTCAAATGGAATCTTTAGCCTACCTTCCTAAGAGGAAGAATAAGTGCTGCCATGTCCCTCTTTTAGCTTGGAGTCCAGAGGTCTTTTGATGAGACTCTTTTAGAAAAGTGGAGTCCTCACACACCCAGAAGATATTTCTGTAAACATATCTTTGTCTGTTTTGAACCACTTGGCTATAATAGAGGATTTTCATATTTGATTTCATATTTTCTGTATTCGAAATATAGAACAGTCCCAGCTAACAAGTGCTTATAGGCTTAAATCTATTTTTTAGCCTCTATCAGGACTCACTCTGACCTTTTTTGGGGGTGGGGAGGGGAGAGCAGATCTTTTACTTCATGTGTATATGAAACTATTCTGCAACTTATTATACATTAAAGAGTTGCCTGGGAGAACTGAAAGGTTTAAACAACTTGCCTAGAACAGCTAGCAGTTGTCAGAGGCAGAACTTAAACCTAGGATATTCTTGAGAAAGGCCTGTTCTATATTTGCTATACCCTCTTCACTCTGACTTAGGGTTAGAAATTCCTTGTACCTCCCTGTTTACTGCCCAATTGCTAAACTGCACATAGTCAGCATCAGTGTAGAGTCTATGCTTAAAAAAAATTTCCTAGGGCTCCCTGGATTCAAGCTGTTCACCACCAGTTTTCTTAACTCCAAATTTCTTTTGATTTTCCATGCAAATGGATGGAGAAAAGGCACAAGAAGAAATTAAACCCTAGGAATGAAGTCATTGTCTTCCTCCAGCTTGGCTGCATTCTTGCCATGTGTACACACACCCACACTACACACAGACACACACAGAGTGTGTATGCATGAGTATATATAATATATATTATATATATGTAATATGCATAGAGTTGCTGGCTAACTATATATGTTGTTGAACATATGTATTTTTGGATGCTAACTTTATACACACACACACATACACACACACATGAATGAAAAGAGAGAGAGAGAGAGAGAATCTTTTGATTTTCCATGCAAATTATGGGAAGAGGGAAAAATACAAGAACACAATTAAGCCCTGGGAACAAGGCCACTGTCTTGCCTCCTGCTTGGTTGCACACATACGCGTGCGTACACACAAACACATACACATATAAGAATATATATGTGGGTATGTGAATATGTATATAATATATTATGCATGTGTAATATTTATTTGCTGACTAGTTATATATATATGTTGCTGGATACATATTATTGCATGCTAATGATATATGTATATATAATGAAGCAGACCATTTATATTTTATGTTATATGCATATTTTAAATTATAAATATGTATTTATATATACATACATATACATACATATGTATATACACAGATACAGATAGATAGATAGACAGACAGACAGATAGATAGATAGACAGGGCCAGTAACTAAGCCACAATTGTTACACTCTTTTTGCATCTGTCCTTCCTAGCCCCACCCCATTAAGAAATTATCTATTTCCTGACCAGATCTACCACTTCCTTTAGTAAGTTTTAAGGTGGAGTTGGATTAATTTCTCATAAATAACTTCTAAACTAATGCTGCTACATAAAGAAGTTCTAGCAGGAAAAGACAGGTTAAATAATATCAGGACTGCTGAGAAGAAGAAATAATCAATTAACATAAAGGGTCTGCTTTAGGGAAAAGTAATTGGTACTCCCCAAAAGAACTATTTCTTATATTTTCTATCCTATCTAGGTAAATTGCAAATGTGAAAAAAGTATTATTAGGAAACTAGCTTGGGGAAAAAAAGAAAAAAAAACCTTTGTAACAGAAAAAGAAAATTTAATCATAATTTTGTGAAAAAGAAACTATCTCGGGTTGCTGTGCTAATAAATGCAGCTGAGTAGCTAACAGAGAGCTGGAGATAGTTTATCCTCTAATTTCAACGGCTCAAAATAAGCAATGTGAAGCACTTAATCCTTGTTTTCCTGCAGGACACAGCACTAAAAAAAATTAAGTCTGTCTCAGTTCTGTTCTCACAGGTCAACAAAAGCAAGCTGACTCATTAACTGCAGTCACACCTATACTGAATCTAACTCTCTGCCTCTGCCTCTGCCTCTGCCTCTGCCTCTGCCTCCTCCTCTACAATTGGTTTGTAGGTTCAAGCTGCCCCCTCCCTTTACCTCCCTTTACCTTCATGTTCAACAATTAGCTTTGCAACACATCATCAATGCAGTTTCTTAAAATGTCTGCCTGACTTGAACTGGACTTGAAACACAGCATAGAGGGAATAACAGAGTTTTTACTGAGCTAATTCCAGTGCTAGACACTCCACAAATATACTGAAATATAATAAGAGCAAAATAAAAATGTTTAGCCGAATATTATAAACAATAAGTATCTGTTGTGCTGCGTCTACTATATACCCAGCACTGTGCCAGGTACTGTGGGGGAGAGAAAAGAAATAAAAGACAAAGTTCTTAACCTCAAGGAGTCTCCCTTTGTAGGGGAGACGAAATACATTGTCATTATCAGTTTCATTTACATAGTGCTTAGGTCTCAGTATTACAGATAGTGGTGCATCATGCTGGCTATCCATCTGTTATCTCTTGTTCTTGTTTCATGACTGACCCACTTCCTTTCTCATTTTCACTGCATCTTGCATGCAGTTTACTGTGGGCAACATGCTGCATCCTATTTATACATGCCATACATCTCTCTAGTACTCTTTAGTTGATCTTTTATTCTTCAAAGATTTTTCCTTGGGGTACACACAATAATTCAATCCAGTAAACTTTTATCAAGAGTCTTATTATATACAAGGCACTGTATTGAGAGCTAGAGGTACTTTGATACTTCAAATGGATTCATGATCTCATGGATGTAGAGAGGGAGGTGGTACAGTGCATAAGAGCCCCTGGGTCTGTGAAGGCAAGAAGATCTGAGTTCAAATGTGATCTCAGACATTTACTAGCTGTGTGACCTTGGGCAAGTCACTTAACCCCAATTGTCCTACCTTCCCCCCCTCCAAAAATAAAAAAAAAATTAATTGGAAACTAAATAATATAATCCTAAAGAATGAGTGGTGTGAAAAAGAAATCATAGAAACAATCAATAATTTCATTAAAGAGAATAACAAGACAACATGCCAAAATTTATAGGATACAGCCAAAGCACTGCTCTGGAGAAAATTTATATTTCTAAGTGCTTATGTCAATAAAATGGAGAAAGAGCAGGTCAATGAATTAGGCGTGCAATTAAAAAAACCTAGAAAAAGAACAAATTAAAAATCCCCATTTAAACACCAACTTAGAAATACCAAAAATCAAAGGAGAGATTAATAAAACTGAAAGAAAGCATTGAAGTAACAGAACTAGGAGCTGATTTTATTAGAAAAAATAAATAATCAGTTAATTTGATTTAAAAAAGAAAAAAGAAAACCAAATTACTCTGGCAAGCACAGAAGTAGTTCACACCTTGTTTCAGCTATTTAATTAATACCTTCTTCAGTTCAAGTTTCTTTTGAGCCTGGTATCAAGTCTGTTAAACAGAACATGTGAATCCCACAACTTGTGAACCCTAGAACTCATGAACTCCTGCAATAAGAGGGGGAGGAGCTAATGACCATATATAAGGAGAGGCCCAGGTCTAGAGACAGCAGGACTGAAAAGAAGACTCTTAGGTGGTAGAGTCAAGAAGGAGAAAACTTGTGGTGTCTCGGCATTCTGTTTGTCTGCTCTGTCTGTGTTGATGTTTGTTTGTGAGACTTTGTACAGAAGCCCTGGGACCTTACTGGAAGCCCTGAAAGAGGATTTTCTGGTTGTATGTTTACAGAAGTGCTAGAGGAGGGTTTTGGAGGTCCTGGGACTTTACTGATGATTTGTGCTGACCTCTTGGACCTTGTTTGTGGGTCTGTGTTGATTTCTATGTTGATGATTTGTGTTGAGTTCTCAGACCTTGTTGGCGGGTCTGAGTTGATTTCACAGGCAGATAGTGAATTGATGATGGTGCCAGCAATGTGCATGAATATTATTGTGACTCTGTCAAGCTTTGTCTTTCCAGAAACAGGAACTGTGAAGGACTTGAGGTGAACTTCAATAGGGAATGGGAACTGGATGAAGAACTGGACAAGGAGCTGAACAAGGAACTGGGAGCTGCCTGCCTTTGAACCCAGGTGAGAGTTGGAGCTGGGGCCATGGAAGAGGAACCATGGAGCTGAGAGCCAGCCTTGAGTCAAGCTGAAAGAAGATTTTATTTGGATACTGTGTACTGACTGAGAAGATTATGATTTACTGTGACCTAGGGGTGGAGAACTTTGACTTTTGTACTTTGTAATTGAATTAAGGATTTTGTGATTGACTAAATGAATGGATTTTGTTGAAAACTATGTGACCAATATGTGGTGAAAATTATGTGGCTGTTTTAGTGATAAGTTGTTGCGTTGTGACATGGTGAATGCTGTATTTTGATTTTCTGTGAAAAGGTGTAACATTCTGAATGCTGTACCTTGATTTTCTATGAATGTTTTGCTCTGATTTGTTATTGAATAAATAGAGAGTTTGTTATACTATGTAATTGGAACTTTGAAAGCTGTTCACAGCAGCAGTCCTCTGGAAAGCTGCTCATGTGTGGCATTACAGTTACCAGTATCAAAAATGAAAAGGGTGAATTCAGCATCAGTGAAGATGAAATTAAAGCAATTATTAGGAGTTAAATCACTCAATTATATGACAATAAATCTAACAATCTAAATTTGCAAAAACATAAGTTGTTCAGACTCACATAAGAAGAAATAGAATGGTAAAATAACCCCATCTTAGAAAAATAAATTGGATAAGCCATAAACAAGCTCCCTAAGAAAAAATTCCCAGGACCAGATGTCTTCACAAATGAATTCTACCAAATTTTAAAAGAACAATTAATTCCAATACTATGTAAACTATTTGGAAAAATATGCAAAGAAAGAGCCCCACAAAATTCCTAATATGACACAAATATTGTGCTGATATAAAAAATAGGAAGAGTGAAAACAGAGAAAGAAAACTATAGCCCAATTTTCCTAATGAATATTGATTCAAGTATTAAAAAAAAAATACTAGCAAGGAGATTACTGCAGTATATCACAAAGATCATACATTATGATCACATGGGCTTTGTATTAGGAGAGGAGGGCTGTTTCAATATTAGGAAAACTATAAACATAAACAACCATATCAATAACAAAAACAGCAAATCATATGATTATTTCAATAGATGAAGAAAAAGCTTTTGACAAAATATAATACCTATTTCTATTAAAAAAACTAGAGAACACAGGAACAAAGGAAGCATTCCTTAAAACGACAAGTAGAATCTATCTAAAACCACCAACAAGCATTATCTGTGATGGGGAAAAGCTAGAAGACTTCTCAGTAAGATCAGATGTGAAGCACGGTTGCCCATTAACAATACTATTATTCAAAATTATACTAGAAATACTAAGTATAGCAATAAGAGAAGAAAGAGAAATGATCAGAATTAGAATATGCAATAAGGAAACAAATCTCTTTGCAGATACAACGTTATACTTAGAGAATCCTAGAGAATCCGTTAAAAAAAACTAGATGAAACAATTAACAACTTTAACAAAGTTGTAGGATATGAAATAAACCCACATAAATCATCAGCATTTCTATATATTACCAACAAAGTCTAGCAAGAAGAAATAGGAAGAGTAATTTCATTTAAGATACCTGCAAACAATTTAAAATACTTGTGAGTCTTCCTGCCAAGACAAACCCAGGAACGATAGGAACATAATTACAAAACATTTTTCACACAAATAAAGTCAGATCTGACTGAAGAAATATTAATTGTACAAAGTTAGGCTGAGACAATATAATACAGATCACAAATCTATCTAAATTATAATTTACTTATTCAGTGCCATACCAAACTGTGAAGAAATTATTTTATAGAGCTAGAAAATGATAAAATTCATCTGGAAGAACAAAAAGTCAAGAATATCAAGGAAATCAGTGAAAAAAATGCGAAGGAAAGGCGGCCGACTGTAATGGCGATGGCGGCTGCAGTCACCGTTGGCACTGTGAGTATGGCATTGGCTGTTATGCCTATCTGTACCATATTTCAAACTGTATTATAAGGTGGTGATCATAAAAATAATCTAGTACTGGTTAAGAAATAGAGTGGTGGATCAGTAGTAAATGACCACAGTAACCTAGTGTTTGATAAATTAAAAAATTCAACCTTTTTAGGATAAGAACTTACTATTTGACAAATGCTGCTGGGAAAACTGAAAATAGTTTGGCAAAAACTAGCTATAGACCCACATCTCACACTACCTGCCAAAATAAGGTCAAAATGGGTAAATGACTTAGACATAAAAGGAAATATCATAAGTAAATTAGGGGGTATGGAAAATTTTACCAGTCAGATCTATGAACAAGGGAAGAATTTATGACCAAACAAGAACGAGAGAACATATGGGGTATGAAACAGATAATTGTCATTACATTAAATTTAAAAGATTTTGCACAAACAAAACTAACACTACCAAGATTAGAAGGAAAGCAGGAAACTTCAAAAACAATATTGCAAGTTTCTCTGATAAAGGTCTCATTTCTCAGATACATAGAAGAACTAAGTCAAATTTATAAGAATGAGTCATTCCCCAGTTGATAAATGGTCAAAGGAATGAATAGACAATTTTCAGAAGAAGAAATGAAAGTTGTTTATAGTTATATGAGAATTATATGAGAAAATTCTCTAAATAATTACCGATTAGAGAAATGCAAATTTCTCTAAAAACAACTCTGAGGTAGCACCTCACACCTATCAGATTGGCTAATATGTCAGAAAAGGAAAATAATAAATGTTGGAGGGGATGTCGAAAAATGGGGCACTAATGTACCATTAGCGGAGTTGCGAACTGATACAATTATTCTGGAGGGCAATTTGGAACCATGGTCAAAGGGCTATAAAACTATGCATACTCTTTGACCCAGCAATATCACTAGTAAGTCTATATCCCAAATAAATCAAAGAAAAAAGAAAAGAACCTACATGTACAAAAATATTTGTAGCAGCCTTTTTGTGGTGATGAAGAAATGTCCATAAGCTGGGGAATGGCTGGAAAACTTGCGGTATATGACTGTGTTGTAATACTATTGTTGTATAAGAAATGATGAGTAGTTTCAGAAAAACCAGGGAAGACCTATTTAAATTGATGAAAGGTAAAGTGAGCAGAAGCAGGAGAACATTATACACAGTAACAGCAATATTGTAAAGATAATCGCTGGTGAATGACTTAGCTATTCTGATCAACACAATGATCTAAGAGAATTATGAAGGACTTATGATGAAAAATGATATCTACTGCCAGAAAAAGAACGTACAGAATCTGAATGCAGATAAAAGCATATTTTAAAACTATTTTTCTTGGGGGGGGGTTGGTCCGTGTTTTCTTTGGCAATACGGCTAATATTGTAAACATGTTTTGCATGACTTTTTACATGTTTAATCTATGTCAATTTGCTTGCCTTCACAGGAAGGAGACAGAGGAGGGAGAGAATTTGAAACTCAAAATATTTTAAAAATGAATGCTCAAGATCTTTACATGTAACTGAGAAACATTTAGTGAAATAAATAAAAATATATTGGAGGGGAGAAGAATTAAGTTAGAAGACACAAGGTGACTTCCTTGTGTTTTCTCTTCCAGGGATAATGGTCTTTCTATTAAGGATGGAAAAAAATTGTTCCCATGAAGCTGAAAGTAAGGATAGGCAGCAAGATAAGAGGAATATTATTCTAGATTGAGCATTATCAGAACTGTTGAATGTGATTTCTGTGGAAAAGGGGCCATGAGACTAGAGGAGAATGAATGATGCCCAAATTTTCCCAAAAGGGAAATGACTGGAGTATACAGACTATAGATTAGCCAGTTTAACTTTGATTCCTGGCCAAATTCTAGAGCAACAAAAAGATGGCTTGTAAGAATTCAGAAATGGAAGCAGTCATTAGTACAAGCTAGCATGTTTCAATCGAGAACAATTCAAGCTATTTCCTGTTTTGATAGCGTTATGAAACACTATAGAAGTAGTACCTAGATTTGAGTAGACCATTTGACAAAATCTCTTACACTACCCTTGTAGACAAGGTATGAAGGTGGTGTGGGCTAGGTGGATTCTGGTTGAATGAACGGACTAAGGATATCATTAATGGATCAGTTGTAACATGAAGGAAGGTCTCTAGTGAAGGGTCCCAGGGATCTGTCCTTAGCTTTCTGCCATTTAGCCTTTTAAAAAAATCATTGGCTTTGATGAAGGAACAGATGATACACTTATCAAATTTTCAGACTGTAAGGAGCTGGGAGGGATAATTAACCTGCATGATAGAATTACCTTTCAAAAACGTCTTGGTAAATTTGTTGTCCAAGTCAAATCTAGTAAGACAAAATGTACACTAGGATTCTAAAAATCAACTTCACAGAAACAGACAGGGAGGGCTCATTTAGAAAATAGTTTCTGTGAAAATGATTTGGGGTTGTAGTGACTCTAAATTCAACATGAATCAACAGTGTAAGCTGGCATTCATAAAAAGAATGCAATTTTAGGGTTAAGACAGAATTTATGTTCAAAACAAAAGAGGTGATGGTCACACTGTGAATTGCCCAGTGCAGACCACATCTGGTATTGTATTCAGTTCTGGGAGACACATTTTATAAAGGACATAAACAAACTGGGTCCCATCAAGAAGGGTGTAAATAGGATGGCAAGAAGACTGGAGACCAGACCATATAAGGATAAGTAAGGATCATCTGAAGGAACTTGATATTTAGCCTGGAGATGAAAATACTCAGAATAAGTAAGCTGTCTTCAGGTATATAATGGCCTGCTGCAGAGCAGAGATCAAACTTAGTCTGCTTAGCCACAGAGGACAGGATGAAAAAAAGTTGACGAAAATGTCATCTAGATAGATTTAGACATTAGGTAAGGGAAAACTTGCTAAAGATCAGAGTTATACAAAAGTGGAATGGGCTGCCTCAAGAGGTAGTGAGTTGTTGGAGGTCTTCAAACGAAGGAGACATAACCACTTGTGAGGATTGTTGTAGACACTTCTGTTCACAATAGCTGGACTAGATTAGATGGCCACTGAATTTCTTTCAAACCCTGAGATTCTATAAATCTATGGTTTAGAGGGGAAGTTAATAAAAATTTTTGAGCAGAGAAGTTATATGATCTTGTACATTAAGAGGATAATTTTGGCAATAAGAGATAGATGATTAAGAGAGGGGAGACACTGGAGACAATTTCCCATTTTAACCTCCTTAAGCACTCAGGACATTATTATAGTAACAAACAAGACAAGGCGAGGGTCTAGTGGCAAAGTCAGTGCGAAAGAAGAGGATAAGTGTGAAAACTGTTACAGAGACAGAATCAGGAGTACTTGGCAACTCATTGAGTGCCCAGGGAAAAAGAAGACAAGTAAAAGATGGTCCTAAAGTTTTGGGCTGGAATAATGGTGATGCTATCATCAATAACAATAAACTTTTATATAGAGCTTTAAGGTTTACCAAGGATTTTCAACCCTAGGAAGTAGATACGACAACTATCATTAATTCCTATTTCATAGATAAGGAAATTTAGGTTCAGTGAGGTAAAATGACCAGCCTATGCTCATACAGTTAGTCAGTGCTGCATGCTGATTTTAAACCCAGATTTCTTCTTACTCCAATTCTGATTCCTCTCACTCCACCATGCTGCCTCCTCACATAGACAGAAATGGGGGGGGGGGTCTGGAAAAGGGACAACGTTAGGGGGAAAAGAGTTTTAGGTGTCCATAGGATATCCAGGTAAAGATGACCAATGGGTAGTTAGTTGGAGATATGGAACTAGAGCTCAGGGTAGGCTAATAGGTTTGTGATTCATCTGTATAGAGGTCACAATGCAAGCCATGGGAGCTGATGAAATCATTAAATACAGGGAGTGTCAGGAGAGAAGGGAAAGGGGGGCTAGGAAAGAACTTTGAGAGAAATCTATACTTAGAAGGTAGCAGAGGGATTAAGATCCTTTAAAGAGATCGAGAAGAATAAGTATAAAAGAAGGAAAGCCATGAAAGAATGAGATTATATATAGAAGCCAAGAGAGTAGAGAGTTTCTAGGAAGAGGTGGTCAAAGACAGAATAAAAGACAAGGAAGACCAAGACTGAGAAAGTGTCATTAGATGTAGCACTTAAGAAATCATTAGGGACCTGGGAGGGAAAAGTTTCAGTAGAATGATGAGGTCAGAAGCCAGAGGAATGAGCAAGCTTTGGTGAAGTGGGGAAAGAGACCACTGCTCTTTCAAGGAGTTTAGCAGTAAAAGGGAGGTGAGATGGGGGGCCAATAGTTTGAAGAGATGCCAGGATTATTGAGGGACAGACATTTGTAGGCAGTAGGCAGACACGGAGTCATTAGTTAAGAAGAAACTGAGGAATGATGGGAGGGGGGGAATGAATGGTGGAACAAACTTGTTGAGAAGACGAGAGGAATGAGATCAACAGCACAAATAGAAGGGTTGACCATGACAGAGGAGAAGGCTATTTCATTCTTTGAGAGTGAAGCAAAGGAAGAGAGGATAGGTGATGGAGGATGAGTAGTAAGAGAGCTCACGACATCTTCTATCTTCTGGGTAAAATAAAAGGTGAGATCATCTCTTGAGATGGGTCAAAATGGAGCAGGAGGCTTCAGGGACTAATTCCTAGTTTGGGGAGGTGAGAAACAGCCTTATAAGGATGAGGTACTGAGGTACTCAAGGGCAACTTGAAATGATTAGAAGAGAACATAAACTATAAACTTAGACAAAGTTAGAAAGCTACAAAGTTAATCAAACTCCCCAGAGCTGCACTACCTTGCCAGGAAGATATTTCACCCAGCTTTCTTACTCTGCCTCTACCCCAATCAACACAACAAGCATTATAGTCACATTATGAAGGAACAATTTAAGAAAAACTATGCCAAAGGCCACTGCCCTCCCTGCTTTTATATACTTCCCACAGGCAGTCTTGGAGTGGGATTGGATCTTTCAGCAGCAATTGCAGCATTTCTGTTCGTACAGTTTCTGTCCTGCCTCTCCAATTGTGGGAATATTACCCCTCTTTCTAATAACCCTTTATAGCAGGTAAGGGTATGTGCCCTGCCTGTCTCTCCCTATATGTATCATGGGGGAACTGGTTTATTCTTGTAATGACAGAGACTTTTATCCTCTATCCACTGCAGTACAATGTGACTGAGATTATATTTATTATGGCTGCTTTTCCCAGTGTCAGCTATTTAGAGCTACTATTAATGTTAATAGCTCAATTAATTAATCAGTGAATCAACAAGCATTTATTAAGTACTAACTATGTGCAGGGCACTGTGCTAGGATGCTGAAGGAACAAATAAGACAGCCTCAATGAGCTGACGTTCTCCTGAAGGATATGAAATGCAGTAATAATGATAATAATAAATAATGTAAATAATAGCTATCATTACTTTTAGCACAGCATTTGTATTTTGTTTCAAGGCTTGCAAACGACCCTTGAAGGCAGGTGCTATTATTATCCCTATTTTACAGAAGTGGAGATTTAAGTGACTTGCCCAGGGTCACACAGGTAGGAAGTGTCTGAGGCGGCATTTGAACTCAGGTCTTCCTGACTCCAGGCCTAGCACTCCATCTACTGCAGCACCAAAGTGTCTTTATAACTAGACACAAAATATACACAAAGAACAGGCAATGGAAGATGATTTTAGGAGGGAAGGTGCTAACACCTGAAGGCCCTGCAAAGCCTCACGTAGGGAGCGATGATTGGAAGAAGGCAGTGCCTGAACATCTGGAATAGAATGTATGTGTGAAGGACAGCTGGGCTGGCATATCAAGAATGGCCAAGGGGAGTGATATGTAGTCTACCTGGAAAGATATAGCCTGGAGTCACATTAAATGCTAAACATGCATTTGCATTAAATTCTAGAGCAATAGGGAGACCCTGCGGTTTCTTGAGCAGAGGTGTGACATGGTCAGACCTGTGTTTAGGAATATCACTGGAAGCTAATATGTCCATACCCTTTGACCCAAAGATTCCATTTCTAGGAACATACTCCAAGAAGATCAATGATAAAAAAAAGGTCACACATACATCAAACGGTTTATAGCTGAACTCTTTTTGGAAGCAAAGAACTGGAAACAAAAATATATGCCCACAAACTGGGGAATGACTAAACAAATTGTGGTGCATGACTTTAATGGAATTTCATTACCGTGCTATAAGAAATAACAAATTTGATGAAGACAGAGAGGTAATGAAAAACTGACATCAGCTAGTGAAATGTAAAGTAAACAGAACCAGGAAAATACAATGACTTCAACAAGGTAAATGGAAAGAAAAGCAACAATAAAACAAAGGAAATTTAATGGTGTGAAATTATAATGACTTAGTTTGGTCCAAAGAACAGATATCAAAAGGCACTTCTTTGCAAAGAGACAATAGATGTGGAACACCGAGAATAATGACAGGCTTTTTTGATGTCTTGGTTAATTTGGACTAACTACTGGACTACTTTTCTCTCATTTTTAATTCTTTGTTATAAAGAATGACTTTCTAGTAGAGTTTGGGGGATACAGTGGGACATATAGGTGATGTAAAGACAAAAAAATAACAAAATTTATTTTTATAAAGGTGAAAAAAGGAATATCACTTTAATATATCCATGAGGAGCATGGATTGGGGAGGAAAGTTGTTGACAGCATGGAGATCAATTTGGACAGAGGCAATTGCATAATGGTCTAGACAAGAAATGATGGAGACTTGAACTTGGGTTGCAGGGAAAGAAGAGCATGGATATGAGAAATGTTGCCTAAGTGGAATTGATAAGACTTGGCAACTGACTGGATATGGGATTGAATGGAAAGTGAAGAGTCAAAGATGACTCCGTGGTTTTGAACTTGAGTGAATGGAAGAATAATGAGGAAGTTAGGAAAAAGGAGTGGGCACAAAATGGTTTGTAGACATGACCTTATTTCAGGTATTCTTAACTTGTTATCTGTGAACTCATTTTATGAAAAATATTTTGATAAATATTTCTATGTAACTGCTTTCCTTTATAATCCTATACATTTTATTTTATGCATTTAAAGACATTAATTTGAGATGGGTTGATAGGCTTCACTAGACTGCCAAAGGGATCTACTGGAGGCTTGTCTCTTAATATCAGCACTCACCAATTTCAGGTTAGATGTTGAGACAAAACGAGCAGTTGCAAGTTACTGAACATTTAACATAAGGAGGTTTACTTAGCCCTAACACAGCAAGGATAGATAACAAATACACTATGGCACTTAAGTTTCTCTAGGCATCCTTCCTTTCATTCCCCACCCCCTCATCTCCATTTGGACAGCAGGGCCTGGTAAGGGGACTTGTGTGGGCTTCAGAAATCCACCAAGGTCCGAAGGGTCCTCGAGGTCCATAGAACTGGGACTTTTTATTCTCTTAGATGACTGGGAAGCTTCATCAAGGAAACTAGAGCCAATCCAATCCCAGGGGCAGCTTTGCTGTGGGCCAAAGTCATGGCATCACCTTCCTGATACCATTGTTCTCTTGGAGAATGAAGGACAAACAACAATAACCTCATGTTGGTTGGGGTAGGGAAGGGGCAGGTAAGGAAACCTATTCAGGGGGGCCATGTCAATCAAGAAGGCTAATCAGATTCTGGAGGCAGCTTTGGTTTTTTTTTTTTTTAGGTAAAGCCTTCCCACATGGGAGGAAGGAAGCTGTGTTGGGGAAACACTGGTCTATGACTCAAAAAAAAGGGGGTGAAGCAAACCTCACACCAATCCTGGTAGGTAGGTAAGTACTGCAGGTATTATTATACCCATTTATAGATGAGGAAAACTAATACTGAGAGAAGTTAAGTGATTTAGCCAGTATCACACAAGTACTAAATGCCAGAAGCCGAATTGTAGCCCGAGGCTCTCCTGACTCCAAGTTTAGAGCTTTTCCTATTACACCCCACTGCATCTCAACTGAATACATACATTGCTTTCCAGTACTCACTACTACACATATAGTGCTAGCTCTTATTGGATCATCATTTTTTGGAGGTATTCGGGGTTAAGCAACTTGCCCAGGGTCACAGCTAGTAAGTGTCTGAGGTCAGATTCTCCAGGATCAGTGCTCTATCCATTGAGCCACCTAGCTTCCCCTGCATCATCTTTTTACAGCTCTTACTCCTCATGCTTTTCTCTTGAAGGCTGAGTTTATGCTAAAAGCTACTCTCTCTGTACTTTCAAAGTCCTTTTTTCCCGTGGGCTTTCTCACTGGGGAAAAGGCCTCAACTTAAAAGCTTTATCACTGAAGATTCTCCCATCCCCTGTACAAAGTTTAGTCAGGAGAGTCTGGGTTGCTCACAGCCAAAAGGAATCAGGTCAGCTCAGCCAATACACAAATCAATTAATTAACAAGCATTTACTAAGTGCCTACTATATTTCAGACAGCTGGGTGGCACAGTGAATAGAGTACAAGGCCTGGAGTCAGGAAGACTCATATTCTTGAGTTTAAATATGGTCTCAGAAACTTACTAGCTGTGTGACCCTGGGCAAGTCACTTAACCCTGTTTACCTCTGTTCACTTTTCTATAAAATGAGCTGAAGAAAGAAAGGGCAAGTTAGGGGAATACTAACTGGAATTCTTCAAAATTTTTGCCAAGAAAACCCCAAATGGGGTCATGGAGAGATAGACTGAAAAGACTGAACAACAGCAATAATAACAACTATATTTCAGGCACTCTGGAAACAAATGCAAAAGTAAGACAGTTGCTGCCCCCAAGGAGCATATTCTACTAGTTCTACCTTGCTATTTCATCTAGTTCTTAGTGACTTGTTGAGCCTCCCATCTCATGACACGGAGATGAGGTTCCTGCAAAGGCTGGAATGTATGTGAGGGTATTGCAAGCAATGTTCTTGGACTGATTTTTGTAAGCCTGATACAAGGGAGGCGAACTGATCTGATCACTAGTTATGGGGGTACTATTTCAACTTGCAACAACAGGCCAAACAACAAACCAAAAACATAGGCCTTATGAAGGGTCCTGGTATGACCATACCTGGGAATATTGAGTTCTCCAGCTCACCTCTTCTGGCCTAGTCCCAACTTCTGCCTGCTTCTCCAAGCTCCTTTTTCTTTTCTGATCAACTGCCTCCCCTAACCCCCTGGAGGGCAAGGACTGGATACTCTGGATTCAACTACCCCCTCCCCTGTTATGACTGCATTCACTATGAGACTACATTCCATACCACTGAGTAGCACCCCACCCCACAATGAATTTACCCTAGATGCCAGAGTTTCTAGTTATGGCTTTAGGTGGTCAGCTTTAAAATACCTGTAGTCCCCTAACAGTGGGCTTCCCTCTCACTTCAGAAGAATTCCCTAACCCAAGGTCCTTTAATTTGCAAAGAACAGAGCGCCCTTTTTTGCAAAAATAGTACAGCAATATGAAAAAACCAGGTAGCCCATGAAATTATGTTTCTTGTTGCCTTTGGATGAATGATAAAACCAATTCTACCCAATTCCTTTCTTTGCCTAAGTGTACCTATGACCCATCCTTCCATTTGGCTTCCAATTCCTTCTAGCAAGAATATCAAGGCTAACAAAGTACAGCTCCTCCAGGAGTCAATCCTCTTGTTGGTCACTGAATAAGGATCTCCCATTTAGAATACTAACAGTCACTTTATATATGCTCTAAAAACTGTGATTCTTATCACCCTGTGCCTCTTTTTTCTGCCATGAAAATAGCTGAAGCATATGTATGAGCATGAGTTGCATGAAGAATTCTATGAAGAATTCCATAAGACCCTCAAAATTAAATCATCATACACTCTGAAAATTGGTGATTCAGTGGAAATTGGAAAAAAGGTGAGGATGGCAGAAATATGTGGAAAGCATGATTCAGAGGAAAGGAATGAAAGAGGAGAAAGACTACACAGAAGCTTGAAGCCTTTATATCATGAACACTCTTTAAGAAAATAACCAGTAAGATCTGGACATGGTAAGCAACAAATAATGTTGTACGAAAAAAAGAGAAATAGATCATATTTTAACAAAGGGGGAAAGATGTGTTATTGAAGTGGGATTTGTTCCTGAATGAACTGTCTGTATAGTGTTAAACCATCAACTTGTCAGGGCAAAGATCAGAATTAACAAAAAGCAAAAAGAAATCATAATTATAATACTAAGACATTACATACATATCAAAACAGCTCAGTCCTGAACTATTTAAACAAATCATCAACACTACAAAATGGAAAAATGGATATCAAATAATCATATACAGAAGTTTAACTGATAAAAATCTCTTGCTACAATAAGATCAAAAGAGCCCAGAAAGTGTTAGCAAATATTTGACTTACTTGTCAAATGGGGAGAGATGACTGCGAAAGACAGGTTAGAATATATACTCATTTGTGAAATCATATGAAGAAGACTGATGAACAATTACAGCTATATTGTCTCATAAAGCATAGAGAAGCAAAAAACTGTTTTAAAAAAGTTTGGTAAGATATCCAACTAAGCAAAATTATCCCAAGGGTATTCAAGAATGAAAATGAAAAGAGGAACACAAACATAAGAAAAATAGAAAAGTCTGCAAAAATTAGAGTGGAACATTTGGACCCTCATATTATGGTCCCTGAGGTGTTTACAGAGGAAAGAGAAATGCTACCAAAGAGAATAAAGATAGAAAAAACAGTTGGATTGAATTAAGTATATAGAGAGGAGACCTGTGCTGGAGGCAATACTATTGGAAAGGGAATAAGGAACAAATTTATAATGTATATAAGGTAAGGGAAAATATCAAAGTCATGGAAAAAATGTTGGCCTTATTAATTCCTAAAAGAGATGACAAAGAAAATCTCAACAACTTTGACCCAAGTGCCTTCTCTTTCAACTAGATAAAATCTTTATGAGAGTCATCTACACATGAACTGAGGACATCCTTGATGAGGTTAATAATAAGAAATAAGTAGGCTTTCTCAAGTGATATTCGACCAGGTACTATCTTTACCATTTCACAATGGACTGAAAAATGTATAAAATATAATATCCCATTTTGCTATTGTTTGTGAATTATCCCTCTCCCCCCCCCAAAAAAAACCCCCACTGAACTTGGTAAAATATTGCCTTATGAGATTTCCTGCCAAGATGCTTGAATTGGAGGCAGTCTGCCCAACTCCCTCACATCTACTTCATCAAAATGCTGAAATTGAACCAAACTCAATAATAACTGAGAAAACCAATTAGAAATCATAATGAGTGACAATCTTCACCACACAACTGCACAAAAAAGTCAATCAAAAACCCAGCGTTACTAGAAAAAGAGTCCCTTCAAGCAATCACTAACATGATCAGAAATTGATCACATATAGCTTGCATCTTTCATTGTGGAGCCTCAACACTCAGATAGAACAATCAAGGTCAAAAGGACTCTGACACTGTTATCCTGAGATACCAGAGTAGGCCCTAAAGATACAGCACTCTGCATCTCAAAGATCCAAGGGGACCTAACTCCACAAGGCAGAGAGGTAAGCCCAAGAATCCAGAGGACCAAGGGTAAGAATGCATAAGGCTAACTACCCCACCCAAAAGTGCAGCAAAGGGTGACGTCTAGCCCTACACAAAAAAATCTCAAATCAGGACTTAAAGTTGGAGATTTAAGTAAATTGAAGAAAACAATAACAAACAAAGATAAGTCTAACTTCAAAAAACCTGAAAGTAGAGATGCAAAGGGAAAATGGAATTTTCCATATATACTTAGAAGAAATAAAGTAAAAGATTTTTTAAAAAATGAAATAAGAGCTCTTAAGGAACAAATTGGAAGAAGAATGAGTAGTTTAAAAGAGAAAGTGGTAAATCTTATTTAAAAAATAGAATGCCTGAAACTAGATTATACTAACAGAAATTCACGTATGAGACAGAAATATCAGAACAAATTCAAAATATTAAAAAATTGAAGAAATGTAAGATATGTGATATCAAAAATATTTTAACTGGGAAACAGGTCAAGAAGGCATCATTTAAGAATCACTGGACTCCTTTAAAACCATAATTTTTTAAAAAATTCTTCTCACTATATTTTTAAAAATCATAAATGAAAATTTCCCAGATCTATCAGAACCAGAGACATAGAGCAGGCACTGAATAAATGTTTACTGATTGACTTGTTGAGAGGGCAAAGTGAAGACAGAAAGAACATACCCATACCTCCAGAAAGGGCCATTAAAAGGAAAAATCTCAGGAATGTAATAGCCAAAGTCCATTATTTCTCCTGTCAGCCAAAGACAAGCACAAGTATGGGTGCTGGCATTATGCTAAGCTTTGGGAATACAAAGAAAGGCAAAAACAAAACAAAACAAAAAAACAAAGTTTGCCCTCAAGGAGCTCACTAACTGGGGAGACAATATGAAAACAGCTACAGATTGTACAATATATGCAAGACAAACTGGAAATAATCTCAGAGGGGAGGAATTAGCAGTGAGGGATGGGGGGCACAGCAGGGCAAGAAGCCAGGAGGTAGCCCTAGGGAAGGAGCCCATTCCTGTTACCCAGACAGTCATGAAAAGTTGAGGGGTCTGGAGGTAGAGCGTTATGTGTGAGGAACAGCAAGGAGGCCAGAGAATACACGAAGAGAATAAACAGTAAACAGTTTGGAAAAGTAGGAAGGGGCCAGGTTGTGAAGGTCTTTAAAGGCCAAATTGACCCTGCAGGTCATCAGGAGCTACTGGAGTTTACTAATTAGGGAAGTGACCTGACGTAAGCTTCAGGAAGATCACTCTGGCAACTGAGTGGAGTATGGAGGGGGAAAAGACCTGAGGCAAGGAGACCAATTAGCAAGTTACTGCAATAGCCTGGGTCTGAGGTGATAAGCACAGAAGCAGGTATATATGAGAGATGTTGCAAAGACAGAAATGACAAGGTTAGGCAATAGAAGTTGAGGACGACAATGAGGTTGTGAGGCTAGGTGACTGCCTTGGACAGTAATAGGGAGTTCAGAAGAGGAGAGGATATTTTGTAGGGGCAAGGAAGAAGTGAGTTATGTTTTAGACAGGATGAGTTTAAGTTATCTATAGGAATCTGGTTCAAGATGTTCACAGGCAGTTGGCAATGTGAGATTGGAAATCAGGAGATAAGTTCGGGGTGGATAAATATATAACAGCTACTGATAATCTCTGACATTTATGTAGCACCTACAGTGTGCCAGGTACTGTGCTAAAGCCCTTTACAAATACCTCACTTGATCCCCCAAACAGCCCTGACAAGTAGATGCAATTATCCCCAGTCAGTTTGACTCTTTGTGACTTCACGGACCATAGGACATCAATACTGTCCCTGGGTTTTTCTTGGCAAGGATACTAGAATAGTTTGCCATTTCCTTCCCCAGTGAATTAAGGCAAACAGTAACTTGACCAAGGTCATAAAGCTAGTAAGTGTCTGAGACCCGATTTGAACTCAGGTCTTTCTTACTTCAGGGTCAATGCTCTATTTATCTGAGAATCATCTGCCTAGAGATGATAATTCATGCTATGGGAGCTGATGAGATCATTAAGAAAGGTAGTACAGAGGAAGAAGAGTAGGAAGAAGAGAAGTCCAAGTTCCAATGGATATTGAGGAATATTCATTGTTAGTAGGTGTAACCTGAATCCAGAAAAAGAAACTTGAGGAGTGGCCTACAGGCAGGAAGAGAACCAAGAGAAAGCAGAACTGTGAAAATCTAGAGAAGAGTATTCAAGAGAAGGATGATGTAAAAAAAAAAACACTACAAATGGTATTTTTTACAAAAGCAATTCAAATACCAAGAACTAGTTAATATCAGGAAAGATGTGATAGCTTCTACTAAAAATGGAAGGAGGAGGGGATGGAACAAAGATGGCACAAGGAATTGAGCATTTCTGCTGAGCTCTCCCAACCTAATCCTCTAAATGACTTTTTAAAAATGCCTCAAATAAAATTCTGAGAGAATATACCACCCTCCCCCCCAAAAAAGTCACTATCTCTTTTTTACCAGTCAAGGACTAAGACATCTTTGTTGTTGTTGTCAGCTTGTTTTAGTTATGTCTGACTCTTCTTGACCATATTTGGGGTTTGCTTTTGATTGGAGTGGTTTGTCATTTCCTTCTCCAGCTTATTTTACAGTTGAGGAACAGAGACAGTCACAGTTAAGAGACTTGCCCAGCACCACATAGTAAGTGTCTGAGACTGGATCTGAACGCAGGAAGCTGAGTCTTCCTGACGTCAGGCCCTGCAATCTATCCATTGCATCACCATAGCTGTCCATTCAGAACTGCTTGGAGGAACAAAAGAGAGGTCAATCTGTAGACAGCCAAGTGGGGACTGGCTGGAGTACCTAGAGAGGAAGCAATGCTGGCTGTGGGATCTTAAGGCAGTGGCAGCACCTATGGGGGCAGCAGCAGCTGTAGAGGCACCAAGAGGGCTTGGCATTTAAGGGTGGTAAGGTAACTACAGACTTGGTCAGAAAGATATTACAAAGGACCTCTGTGCTAGCACTGTACATAGGACCAGGTACCACTTGGCAGCTCCTTCATCCATTAGTGAGTTCCTAGTCATAGTTCCAGGAAGGAAAGGAGAGGTCTGTCAAAAGGGGGCAGAGGCCCTACCTGGGTAAGGACCATAATGTAGACTAGGAATACAGCGACCAGAACTATCTCCAGATCATATCACTTTAGAAGCTTCCTACAGGCTTCCAGATCTGGCCACAGAAGCTCAGATTAGCCATCCCCCCTACCCTCCCCAGATGAGCGGATCCCAATTCTAACATAAAGTCCAAAGTCAAAAAAAGGGTAGGGATATGAATAAAAAACAAACAAAAAACCCATTACTTAAAAAAAAAACAAACCCAAACTTCTATGGACACAGGGAATCTCAAAACAAACTTTGAAGAAGACAATGATTTGAAAACATCTACAAGCAAAGCCTCAAAGACAAATGCAGAGAAGACAGAAGCCCAACAGAAATTTTTAAAAGAGTTAAAGAGATTAAAAAAGAGCAAACAAAATTTAAATCAAATTAAAACAACGAGAGAAATTAAAGTATGGAGCACTTTGTTAACCACTTTGGAGTTCCAAAACAAAATGAAAGTCAAGGAATGATTCTCTGTGGATGGTGAAGTTTTCCATTTGCTACTATTTTCAGATTACATGGTATTGACTGCATTACTCCTCAAGATACTGCAGGGTCTCCTGGAAGAGATCTATAATCACTCACTGGAGGTCTATCCATCCACACATGAAAGACCAAATGGATGAAGAAAGTCTATTGCCCAAATTTCTTTTCTTTTTTTTTTTTTTGGAGGGGAGAAGGCTGGGCAATTGCAGTTAAATGACTTGCCCAAGGTCACACAGCTAGTAAGTGGTAAGTCTCTGAGGCTGTATTTGAACTCAGGTCCTCCTGATTCCAGGGCCAGTGCTCTATTCACTGTGCCACCTAGCCGCCCCCTAGTGCCCAAATTTCAATATGCTCCTGAATGGACAATCTATGAAGCTTGTATAACAGTATGTATATCTGGGACCGACAATACAGATGGAAGAACGTAGAACAGAGTTAAGAAAAAACGGGCTAGATGGTGTTTAGTAAATTGTAAAGTTCACGTTTCCCATCACAGCAATGGCCATCTTTTCAATACAAACATTTAACTGGTGTTGCTGCATGGCAGTAAGTCTTGAAATGCCACTGTTTCCAAAGAACTAAAGATAATCATCACACAGAGGATAATGACAATGTGTAGGGTGGGTGTGAGCAGGCCATAACACAATTAATGAGGAACTCTGAAGAGCATGAAATAAAGAAAGTTATCAAGAAACTGGATGACAGATAAGATGGCTGGTCATGTGATAAGAGTGAGAGGTGACAGGTGAACGGTCAGAGTGCTCCCCTATGATGTTGGGAGAAATCAAGGAAGGCCTGCAGCACAGAGCGAACTCCCTTTGGTGAATACTTGGGAACACATGGAGGAGATGGTCAGGTATGAAAGAGTTGCAATCTACATCAACTCCTGAATCAAAGCTGTCTATTTTTTTTTACAAAATTCTTTTACTCTCTAATTAAATTTTTCTCTACTCCTTTCAGTTTATTCCTTTAATCTTCTGTCCCTATCTTTTATATATCTTCTTATCTATTTGCTTTTTATAAACATGCCCAGATCCACCTTAACCTAAAAAACAAAATGAAACTTCACTTGGCTCCACCATTCCCTCGAGTTACTATCCTATAGCTTTCTTCCCTTTCACAGCCATACTCCTAGAAAAAGCTTTTTGTAGTGTTTGCTTGAAATTTATTTGTTAGACCCTTGAGATCTGGCTTTTGATTCTACCATTCAACTGAAATTATTCCCCTCAAGATGACCTGAATCTATTAATTGCCAAGTCTGATGGATTTTTTTTCTAGTGCTCATTCTTCTTGACCTCTCTGCAGCATTTGACACTGTTTGACCCTCTTCTAAGACACCATCTCCTCACTGGGTTTTCACAATTCTGTTTTCTTTTGGTTCTCCCCTCTGCCTACACCTTTTCAGTCTCCTTTGCAAAATTATCTTTGTCCCCACCCCCACCTGCGTATATGAAGATTCTAAGACTCTGTCTTAAGCCCTCTTTTCTTCTCTGTCTAAACTTTTCTCTCCTCTCTCCTGGATCTATATAGCCAGCTCCAGTCTCTCTCTTGAACTCCAGTCCTATATCACCATTGCCTATTTGACATTTTTGACTGCATGTCCCATAGACATCTCTTGCTTTATTTTGCCTGGAATCTAGACATCACAATTCTTTTCAGTCATTTCCTTCCAAACCATTCACTTTCACTCTGACCACCCTACTCATCCCTCTCCCACCAGGCCTTGGACTCTTTGTCTGGGATCCTGGGCTCTTATTAGTTGAACTTTCACCTTGTCTTCCAGGATCCAGGCCACCTTGCCACTTCCTGGCCATTTTCAACCTCCCTCCACCTCTAGCTCCCTTTCATGGTGTCTTCCCCATTAGAATAGAGGCTCATTGAGGCCTGAGACTGTCTTACTTGCTAGTATTCATATCCACAGTGCCTGGCACAGCACTTAGTAAATAATTTTAAATTAATTTATCTCAAATTTAACCAATCCAAAGCAGAATACAATGCCCCCCGAACCTGTCCTTCAAACTTCTCTATTTCATTGGAAGATATCACCACATTTTAGTCACCTAGGTATGCAAACTAAGAATTATCTCAGATTCTTCACTCTCCTTCACCCCTTACATCCATGCCAAGTCTTGTCAATTTTTACTTCACATTAGATAATCACATCTGTTCCCTTCTCTCCACTCACATAGCCACAACGTAGTTCAGCCTCATATCACTGCTCTCCTGGACTATTACAATAACTCCCTAATTGGTCTCTTGGCTTCCAGTACTTCTCTTCAACAATTCATTCTTCCCACAGCTGTTAAACTGATATTCTTAAAGCAAAGTTCTTACCACATTGCTCCCCTGCTCAAGAAATTCTGGTGGCTCCTTCTTGCCCCTGAGTATAAAAACCAAATTATTTTGTTTTGCATTTAAAACCCTTCAAAATCTGGCTCCAGCCTTACTTTGAAGATTATTGCATATTATTATCCTTCAAGCACATTATGTTCCAGACAAAGTGACCTACTTTTGATTCATTGTGCATAACATTCCATATGGGTTCTGTCTTTACGCAAGCACCACCCCCTATGCTTGAATTGCACTCCCTACCCATCTTTGCTTCAGAGAATTCTTAGAGTCCTTTAAAAATTTGCACGAATGCCACCTCCTACAGGAAGCCTATCCTAACGCTCCTAGTAGTTACTGCCAAAAGAAATGGAAATTATTGGAAATTATTTTGCATAAATTTTGTTTTTAATTTTCTCTGTATGTGTCTTCCCTCCTCTTCCAAGAGAATGTAAACTCCTTGATGGTAGGGACTGTTTTATATATGACTGTGTATCTTCAATTCCTAGCACAGTGCCTGGCATATTGTAGGTATCTAATAAAAACTTGCTGAATTAAAAATGTAATAGAAAAGTTCCAAATAATCTATATGTATAGCAGTTGTGTAATAGCTGAATAAACTCTAGTTTATCAATACAAAGAATCCAGAGAAATATGTGAAGATATAGGAAATGATATAGAGAAAACCGATTCAGAACAAAATGTAAATACTATGACTATATAAAAATAAGCAGCAAAACCTGACAAATTACACAGAAGAAAAACATATTGGAACAATATGATGCTATTTTGAAAAAAGTATAATTTTATTTGATAAAAATTTAAATAGTTTAGAGTTTACGCTTTTATTTTTAATCCAGCTTGTTTGATTGCTCATTTTTGTTTGGATCATTGGCATTTATAATAATTTTTTTTAAGGAATGGCTTCTATTGCTTATAGAATGAAAGACAAGCTCCTTCTCCTAACATTCAAGGTCTTCCACAATTTGGTTCCAACTTACTTTTCCAGTCTTATCTCATACTATTCCCTTTACTCTCCATTCTAGCCTATCTGGATCATGAACTACTTCTATTACTACAACTAACTAGCTAACTAACAAACATTTATAGAGTGCCTACTATGTGCCAGGCACTTCGTTAAGTGCTCTGCCAATATTATCTCATCTGATCCTCACAACAACCTGGTGAAGTAAGTGTTATTATTACCCCCATTTTACAGTTAAGGAAACTTTGGCCAACAGTGTAAATGATTTCCCCGGGAGGGTCACGTAGCTGGTAAGTGTCTGAGGCCAGATTTGAATTGAATTCTTCACTCCAGACCTGGAGCTCTATCTATTGTGTCACTTAGCTGCCCCTAATTTTATTATGTTTTTTCTACTTCCATCCATTTGTACATCTCCATCTGTACTCTCTTTCCTCCCCATCTCTACCTGTTGAAATTCATCTCCTACTCCAATATCTAGTTCAGGTATCACTTTCTCCCTTAAGATTCCCTGATACTCTTGGACTTCCCTACCTAGTCTTTCATCCTTCTTGTGGCATTCTTTCAACTTTTCACAACTTAACCTGTATAAGAGGTTTTTTTGGTTTTTTACCTTTGTTTACCACTCAGGTTATAGATGAGGAAACTAAGGCCCTAAGAGGTTGTGACTTATCCAAATCTGAACAGGTAAAAGTAGGACAGTCCAGATTTGAACCTGTCCTCTAATTCCAAAAACTCATTCCTCTCTTTCTGTACTTCTATTTCTACTGTTCTTTATTTTTTTTAGCAATCAATCAATCAATCAACATTTATTAAGTGCTTGCTGTGAACCTGCTAATATCCCAGGTCTGTCATTGCCACTTTTGTACCTCTATCTTCCTGATGGTTTAACTCAGAGCACCTTTGATTACTATATATCCTTTGAGCCTCCCTTAGAGCATTCCACATAATATGCCACATTATTATCAGGGTGGTCTCATCCATTTGTTCTGCCCACTCTGTTTGACTGTCTCACTTCAATTTCCCTTATGGTCGTGAGTTAAGAACCCACCCTCAAAACAAGTCTTTCCTGTGGAATATGTTAGAAAGTTACATCCAAGATCATTATTTATGGTGATTCTACATCATTTAATGTAAGTATGACTTGTGGGTGACATTCATGAAATCAAATAACGAGGCAAATAAATAGGTTCAAATTTCACTGCCATAAAGTTGGGCTGTTCTATAGCAATAACCTTCATTGACTGAACAAATAATAACTGCCATGAACCACTTTAAGGTTTGCAAAAAGTAAAAAGTAAAATATATTCTTTGATTCTCACATTTGTTAACTACTTATTATGTGCAAGGCACTTTGACAGGTAATGAATGGGTTGGCAAATGACTGGACATGGGAATGGAAGGTGTAGGGCAGAGTAACCAAGAAGAAACAGAGATGACCAAATGTGTATGTAGTCTTTAGTTTGATAGCCATCTGATTCTCCATAACTTTTGTGTTTAACTTGATTGGCAGGTTATGAGGTAGGTATCTATAATTTGTTCCCTTTATCTCCTCCCAATTAAAATTCAAGCTTCCTGAAGGGGCAGGAACTAATCCATTTTTAATTTTTGCAGGTACTTATTAATTTGTCATAGTCATAAGAAATACTGATGAGAATTGCTTTTTTGACACTAGCTCTTTGAAGTCATTCTTATCAACCAATTGTGTGCTAACTTCCAATGATACTTCCAATGCTGGGACCCTAAGCTTGTTCTTTTTATGAAAAATTGAAGGTCTTCTTCTTTCTGTTATCAAACAGTTAAAAGTCCTCCTGTCAGCATATTAGGGAAAAGTTATTATTTGAAAAGTTATTTGAACCCACATCACTTCTCTTTGAGCAATGAAGGCGATCTATAGGAAGGGAAACCAAATCTTGGCCACACAGGAACCAGCACTGATAGAGCACAAGGGACAAGACTAGAAGTTACAGAACTGACGGCCATTGTAGACTGGGTCACAATTATATGCAGTGCCCTTGAACAAAACATGTGGGCTACAGCTTTGACAATTTAGTTTTTGTCTCCCAAGTTACTTATTTGTGAGCTTTATTGTAAAGAGACAGAAATAAGCATATGGTGAAATAAAATACAAAATTCCCAATATTTTATATATAGCTTAAAAATTGGGCTCCTTGGGTCAATTTGAACATATGCATAAATCTTGAATTTAAGTATATATGTTTAAGGGTTAGTGACTCTCTGAAAAAAACTCACAAGGGAGGACATGCTTAACTTTTTTTAGTTTTCATATTGCGCACCTTTCACCTGTTGTGAAACAATACAGCTATAATAGGCAGTATTCTAGTATATCCAGCAGTATTATATTTCTAATTGTTATTTCTAGTCTGTAGGCAAGGCCCAATTCTATTGCATCTGTTTCTCACTTTCGATCTCATTTAATAAACATTCAAAATTTTATAAATAATGTTACTCTGGGCTCAAAAACTTTATTTGGGAGCACTAGGATTTTGAGCGGACTTCAGGTCAAAGCTCAGTTTTATCTACTTATGTCAACCAAGGCTAATTCGTTTACACTGTTTAAAAGGTTCCCCTTTTCCTGATTACTTAAAAGAAGTTAACAATTTTCAGCCTTGAAATATCTTCTTCCAGCAGTTCACTTAGGAAACATGAATTTGATATCGTTAGGCTAAAAGGGCACACACGTGGGCAAGGGGTGCTGGTTTTGCTAGTCCTTCCCGCCTTATAGTGATTGACAGACCATACACTCCAATCAGTTTTCATCGCCCCTCCCCAATAGAAGACCAATCACAAAACCCGAACGCCTCGGGATTACCGTCCGGGAGAATGTTTACTAACAGAGCCGGGTGGGGGAAGTGGAGAGGTGTGGCATGGGAGGGGTGATGGGCGGGGGGAAGAGCAAGATGTAGGTACGCCTGCGCACCAGGGAAAGGAGGCTGGGGCGAGAGTAGGGCAGAATCTCGCTGTTCGCTTACCCAAGAGACGGAGGTCCTCCCTCCCTCGCCTCCCCGCGAAGCAACAATTCGAGGAGCGGGGCGGGGCGTCTGATGCCATGGTCCAATACGAGCTCGCCTTGGAGGACGCGCGCGCCGAGAGTCCAATGGGCGACGGTGGTTCCAGCGGCTTCCCTACCTTGCTGGTGGGGGGTGGGAGGGGTGCTGAAGACTGGGCTTTGAGGGAGGAGGCGGAGGGGACGGGGTGAGTTTGGTTGCGCCGTACTCGCAGTACCCTCGGTAGGGGGAGGAGGCAGAGGAGGCAGTTGAACGGACAGAGCGGGAAGAGCCCGGTCTCTCCGTTAGAGTCCTGGAGCTGACACGCGGCGTCTGCCGGAGCTATCAGCTATTTGGGTGTTCACTGTCGCCTGAGGTTCTCCACGTAAACGTCCCCGTGAGATTGAGAGAGGGAAAATGGAGGAGGGTGGCGGCGGCGGCAGCGACGGCGGTGGCGGTGTCAGCGCCGCGGGGACCAGCACGGATGGAGGGGACCAGCTCTTAACTGTCAAACACGAGCTGCGGACCGGTGAGTGACCCCGCCCTCCGCCGGGCGCTGTGGGGAGGCTAGGGGGGCGGGGGCTCGCGTTGCGGGGAGGCTGGGGGGGAGGAGGAGGAGGGAATGGGGCGCCGCGCGACGCTGGGCCGGGAGGGGAGCGAGAGAGGGGGAGGGGGAGGCGGCAGTGGCGGCGGTGACGGCGCAACAGAGCCGTACAGCACAGGTCGGAGGGCCACCGTTCGGTCCGGCCGGGGGGCGGGGGAGGGGGTGGAGAGGGAGAGAGCCACGGGGGGTTCCGAGCGCCGGGCGTGAGGGGTGGGAGGAGAGAGGAGGAAAGGGGGCGGGGGATGCCGGGGGGCGGGGCCTAGGGCGGAGCCCCGCGGGAGATTGGTGGAGGGAGCGGAGAATGGGGTCGAAGGCAGGAGAAAGCGGTTGTCTTTGGGAGGGGCGGCGGGGGCCTGGCGTCAGGTACCCGGGTGGAAGTTTTTGGGAGCAGTGCCTTGTTAAAACGCCCCCAAAGTGTCTTAAATGTCTTTATTTTTCGCTCTTTTTGCGTGTTTACTTTCTGTAGTTGAGAGCATGTTTTGGAGCTTCTCGTAATCTTTTCTCCGTGGTGACACTTTATGTCACAATATCTTATCTAGGGTGAAAGGGACATTTTAATAATAATTTTTTTTAAAGTCAAATTGCCACATGGCATTTTAGTGTGTCTCTTTAAAAACAGCTTGTGGCTGTGTTTGTGGTTAACTACCGTGTGTTAGTGTGGTCCAAAGAGAAGATGATGGATATTCTCTTCTTCCTCCTCCTCCTCGTTTTAATAAGGCAAAGAGAGACTGGTCCCTAGGAGTGACCTGATTTTGTTTACGATTAAAATAAAATCCTATATACTTATATCTTGAGTATTTTAAGTAAGAGTTTTAAGCTTATGTAAATTATAAGAACTGAGTAAGGCAATTAAAGTAGCAGGATTTAGTGGGTGAATAACATTAAGCTTCTTGATTAAAACTTCATGTCAGTGGTTACTCTTCTAGGACTTGTCCTGGCTGCTGCATTTTCTTATTTGCCGAGAATCTCCATTTTTAAAAACATCCGAGTGGAACAATTATTGAATAGTGGCAGTTTGGTTTATCAGTTTGAAGTTAAATTTCTGGTCAGATTGCCGAAACACAAAATAATTGTAACCAGTAATTTTTATTAGAATATTTGCTGGTGGTGTTTAAGTGTCTATAGAGCTCCCCATGTGGCATACTGGGCTGTTCCTCAAGTAGCAGCAGAAGCTATGCATGAGGTTTTGGGTAGATTACAGTAAACAATATTAGCATCTTGTTCCTTTTTTCCACCCAACAGATCAGAGAGTTAGCTATGTTTCCGTGCTTCTTAGTTTCTGATTCCTTTTATGACACTTTGTTCATGGTGTTTGGGTCAGTATTTCACTTAGTGCCAGGTGTGTGGTAACAGAATGATGCCTTATATCTCTCTCTCATTTCTGTCAGCTAATTTCCTTTGAAGTCCAATCATGGTACTTTTTATTGTAATTGCTTTGGGTCACTATTAGACTAGGCTGTGTTTCTTGAACTAATTACTCTGTAATCTTTTGAGTTCTAAAGTCAACCTATATTTAATCTCAATGCTTGTTCTATTTATTTATCAGTGCTAGTATATGAATAATGTATTTATCAGTTCTAGTGTATGATGAATACAAGTGGTATTTCCAAAATACTACTGTAGGTTTTAAAAGTATATTGATTTTCTCTTTCAATATTTTAATCCTTCAATATTTTTATGAGACATAGATGGTGTACTGCAAATGTTACTTGAGTGGAGGTAAGATCTTCAGATATTTACCATGGCAAAAGTCAACAAGAAGCTTTGTGCCAAATAATTGAAGAATAACCCACTTATTTGTATTCAACAAATTGCTCAGTTTTCTTTCTTGCAAACAATGTCAGTTTTGTAGAAAATGAAGACTGCTTTTTTTGCCTTACTAGCAGCATATGAATTGTTACCCCAATTTTATATTATAGAAATATTTTTGACTGATGGTGTACATTATAATGAACTCAGTACTATTAACAGGAAAGGAAATGAGCATTCACCTTGACCCCTGGTTGAAAAGACAATTGGTCAGAAAATGTAGTCAAAAACATTACCGAAATCTAACAGACAAGAATTATTCATCTTCAGCCTATGTAATATGGTACTGTAAAAGATGCTAGAGCAGGAATTCTTAGCCCCCCAAAGAGCTGGTGTATAGGTTTCAGGGCATGAGAGAACTTGGACAGTAAAAAAATTACATTTTTATTTTCACTGTACTTTTATCGAAATTTAGCTTTTACTTCACTTATTTATGTGGGCAACAAAATATTCTGAAAAGGGATCCATAGATTTCATCAGATTGCCAAAGGGCCCCATGACCCACAGAAGGGTAACTGCCCCCCCTTCACTGGAGTAATTAATTTAGATGTGGACCCTGTCTTCATTAATGCAGACATGCCTATGATATGGTATTTGTCTACATTTAATCATTATTTACTTGATGCTGAGTACTATATATTAGGCACCATAGGAGTGAAAGGGCAGCTAGATGGTGCAGTGGATAGAGCACTGGGCCTGGAGTCAGATTGACCGAAGACACTTAATAACTGTGGGACCCTGGGCAGATCACTTAACCCTGTTTGCCTCAGTTTGCTCTTCTGTAAAATGAACTGGAGAAGGAAATGGCAAACCACTCCACCATCTATGCCAAGAAAGCCTCAAACGAGGTCACAAACAGCAAATGGGAGTGAAGTGATTCAGAGACAAGCATTTATTAAGTGCCTAACGTGTGCCGAGCATTATGCTAAGTATTTGAGGGGAAAAAAAGCCACACTATCCTCAGTCCTTGAGGAAATTAAAATCTATAGTAGTTGAAGAAACAGAATATTCCTGAAAACTACTTAAGAATATTAAGAAAATAGTTTATTTTAAAGTGCCAAAAAACCTTGGTGTCCAAATACTCATTTGACATTTGTTATATGATATCTTATATTACTGTTCATCATTTTTATGTTTATGCTTAGTCTGTGCAACTTGATTTTATACTCCTTGAAAGCTGGAACTATATTTGTTCTTCTATTTCCAGTACCCTTTTACAGTAGACATTTAATATATGCATGCTGATGATGGCTATATAACCTGAAGGGATGAAGAGAATAAAGACGCAATAAGAATTAGAGAGATTGATGAATGAAGTGTTGTGTTAATGTTATCCATAAATCTATAAAATGTTATCCATTTCTTTTCTAAATTGTCTCCTGTCTTCACTCCTTTATTTTGATTCTAAAGTTAAAAGTAATTTATCTTCTATCTTTGTTTTGTGTATGTGGTAGATGAAAACAAGATAAATGTGTTTTGGAATTTAAGAACTTTTAAAAAGTTTTGGTAGATTTCATTTCTAAAGCAGCATATCAAATAAGGAGGGCCTACCTGATTAGTTTATGGGTATACTGTAGACATATCTATGTAGTGTAGTGGAAATAAGACTGGATAAGGATTTAAGATACTTGGATTCTAGCCTCGCTAACTATTTTGTCATCTTGCACAAGTCACTTAACCTCTATGGGCTTTCCATTCCCTGTTGCTAACATCAGATGGTTGGATTAGTTAAGATTTTGAAAGTATAGATTTATGTAAAAGATAAATTCAGGAGTGGTTTTGCTCTACAAAAGAATTCATATGTGCATTTCTTTGCATAACAGAAATTTCCCTAGGACATTTTAAATATGATTCCATTTAGAGGGGTTTTTTTTGCTTTTTTTTTGGAGGGCAATTGGGGTTAAGTGACTTGCCCAAAGTCATGGGGCTAGTGTGTCAAGTATCTGAGGCTGGTTTTGAACTTGCACCCCCTATTTAGAGTTTTTAAAAAATAAAACAAAATAGTCTTATTCTAATACAAAATTTTGTTAGCAGAAAAACTTATTTAATTAATAAACTTTGAGTAGTATACCAGCTTTCTTTTCAGCATGTATCATCTTGAAACTTAAGCTTTTGACTATGGAAGCTTTTTCTATGTAATTTCTATTGGCCATGGTACACTAATATTTAAGAAGTATAAATGGATAGTTGCCCTGTTTTAAAAAAAATAGATGATGTGTTTTTGATAGAACTTTTAATTTAGTTTCCATAGACTTCATACCTTCTTGGAATTATGAGTTCGCTTATAAGCTTTTTTCATGAGCTCTGCATTCTATCCACGTTACTAGCTCTTCCTTAATCTTGTTCTGCCTCTTGCTTCACCATACATTTGCTAATGCTTTTCTCTATATCTGGTACATACTCTCTCCACATCTTTACCTTTAAAATCCTTCCTTCTTTAAGGCTTCCCTTTAGATACCACTTTTTCCATGAAACCTTCCCTGATTCTCTTCCCCTCTTAAATTTTGATACTGTATTTTGAAACTGTCTTGCCCTTACTACATTTTAACTTGTATAGTACTTACTTGTGTATGTGTATTATCTCTTTTATTAGATTGTAAGCATCTTGAAGGTAGATAATGTGTTTGTCAGCTTCATATCCCCAGTACCCCATACAGTGCCTTGGTCTACTCAGAACTTAACTGTTGAACCGAATTAAACTGATCCTTTAATATTCTCCATCTCCCCCTTTGCTCATCCAAGGCCCACTAATGAAATTCATACATATCTGAAATCACTGTGATGGATCTGGTTGGCTTTCAGTGCTGTTTGAGAATATATATAAACTTTAGAGAACCATTTAGCTTTACATTCAACATAGGCCCTCTCAGTCAGGGAAAGAGAAGAGAAAGCACAAGCACAAAGCACTCTCTGGTATCCGTTCTCCAGAATGGAAATTCAACAACCCAGACACTTTCACACAGACTTGTGCCAAAAGGCCTGCTTGCCTCCAGTGTCTCTCAGTATTTGTGTAGATTGGATATCTGAGCCCACCTGAGGGCATATATCTGGCCTCTTGAAAAACTTCGCTTTCAGGGGAAGGGAAGGTAACCTTGACTTCTTAAGGCATAGTATCTCTTTAGTCAGTGGTTCAAAAACAGACTAAAGGTTTTTATTTTCTTCTGTCCAGCAGGCTTCATCATAGCTGCTCTAAATGCTTTGTTAGATAGGGTACTAGATTCCAAATAGTTGACTAGTAAAAACAGACTAGTTTTTAATGGAGTTTTATGTTATTTTATGCAATTGCTCAGCCTGAAAAGTTATATATAAATATAATTTTTTTCTACTTTAATATCACAGGATCTATGATCTTACTGATACAGGAATTTTTTCAGCCATAGAGATTCCAACTTATTCATGCCCTTTCTGTCATCCCCAGTGACTCTTGACCATAACTTCCTGTAAGAGCTCTTTGTTTGGGATCCATTCAACATTCTGGGTCCTTCCTTTAGATCTTTTGACATCATGTCTCTACAAATGGAGCGCATAGGCAGTCTGGCAATACTTTTCTTGCTGGTTGACTGGTTCACCTTTTTTTCCCAATTATGTTACATTTTATGTCATAAAAGTTTGTGAGCTGGTTAACAGTAAAGATTAATATGCCTATTTTATAGTTGAGAAATTAAGACCCAAAGTATTTAAATGACTTGCTAAAATACACACAACTAGTTAATGGAAGAGCTGGGATTTGAATCCTGTTCTTTTGACTCCAAATCTCATGATCCATACACTACATCATGCTGCCTTTTATCTCACTATTTCTCATCACCTTCTTGCAAGTTATTAGAGATCTTGTTTTCTTAACTTTCAAATAATTTTTCGAATACTACCTATTTACTGCTTTACCTGAAATATCTTTATACAAACTAGAACTATTTTCTGTTCTATCTTCCTTGATTAAGAGCCATGCCCTATTAAGAATTCAGCAAAAGTGAAGGTATTCAGAGGTTAAAAGAGATATTAAAAGGTAAAGGATAGAATCTTCAGATGAAAAATAGATATTCTTCACCTTAGAAAGGGTACGCTCTTGTGAATACCTTGTTCACATATGAAGAGGCTAGCAAGACAGTGAATGAGTCGTTAGGGAAAAGATTGCATTTACACCTTTGTTTCTAGCCATTCTTTCATACAACAGTTCCAAAGCAGTTGAAAACTGACTAATAATACTAAAGCTACTATGGTATCACTTAAGGAAGGAAGGGGCTTTTTGAGTAAGGAAAAATTGGTCAAAAACCCATGAGCCATTTGCCCTATATGGAAGAACTTAGTAACATTCCAGCTGAATCAGCACAGTTCCTTACCTTGCCACTCAATTCAGTCAGTGACTGAAAGTGGCAAACTGCAACTACCCCATTGAAGAAGGAGCCCAGGAGACCAACAGATGAACCCGTCTAGGACAGAAGCAGTAGAACCTAGTGAACAGCAGCACCAAGTGACCTATTCCATCCATTGGGTAGCAGATTGACTCCTCTAGCTATTATACTGCACCCTAGTAAGGATAAACACATCTGAGCCACTGCTCTAATGTAGACACCATGTCCAGCAAAGAGCTAGCCCAGTTGAAAAGTAGGCTCTCATAGTGAATTTTGTGAGGACTCTGGAGAGACAGAGTTCATTAAGCCTTTGTAGTTCCAGAGTTGTAAGTTGCTTTGGCCATGTGTATCCTTTATGTTGGGGTAACTAGGTGGTGCAGTAAATAGAGTGCTGAGTCTAGAGTCAGAAAGTCATCTTCCTAAGTTCAAATTTGGCCTTAGACATTATTAGCTGTGTGACCTTGGGCAAGTTACTTAACCTTTATCTCAGTTTTCTCATCTGTAAAATGAAATAGAGAAGGAAAGGGCAAATCACTCCATTATCTTTGCCAAGAAAACCCAAAATGGGGTCACAAAGAATCTTATACAACTGAAAAATGACTGAACAACAAAATCCCCTATCTCAAGTCAGTGCCTTCTCTACCCCTTTTGGATTCAGTGTGTGTTTATGGAAGAGTGAGCCTCTGATGTTTAGGGGAAGTGCTGTGTGATTTGTCTCTTTGATAAGCCATTAAACTAATAGAGTTAACTGGCTGATTAAGATGAAGTATACTCGTGGGGACTTGTGCATTAGTGTATACAAGGATAGCCACTTTACAAGGTTACCCCTAGAATCTTGGAAGTAGTAACAGCTACTCCTCTAGAGACCCAATTTGCCAATGGGTGAGTGAGCCCTAAGGAAGATTTTTATATTTGTCTTGAGCAAGAGGGGCGATTATTACCACTAGATATTTATATATAGGAGGAAGTGGATTTCCTCAGCTCTTTGTAAAACCCTGGGTTTTCTTAGCATTGCATTCTCCTAGTTTTCTTCCTATCTGCCTTAACTTTCTCAGTCTTTGGTGGTTCATCTTCTACTTCTTGTTATATTTGTATGAGCATGTATCAGAGCTCAATCTCTCTTATCTCAAGACTTCCCATAGATTCAGTTATTGCCTCTATGCTTATCACACCTAAGTTTACATATCTGGCCTTCATCTGAGTGACAGAGTTGTAAGTTGGCACCCCTTCCTGTTCCCTGAAGAAGTTTAAGCATCTCTGTGCTGGATTTGGGTCCTCTTCTTGTGCTGATGCACAGTATTTCCCTGCTATGGAATGCTCTTCACTACCACTCCCAGCTAGTTTTCCAACTCAGTGCTAGCAGACCCTTATCTTTATCTCCTTTTGCTGACCTGGTTTGGAAAAGCAGCTCATGGTGACTTTTTTCCTTGGATTTCCCAATCAGGTCTTGGTGTGGTACAAAATGCATTGTACTGATATCTTTTTGGAGGGTTTGTGAAGTAGAACTGGGCTGTATTTCTTTTTTGACTGTGCTAGAATTCATTCTTTCCTCTGAAGCCCACTTCTCTTCCCAACTCCCCTATTTTCTGTTGAAGGCATTCTAATTCTTCTAGTTATCCAAGTTAATAACCTCAGGGCCATGTTAAATTCTTCATTTTGTCTTATTAGGTCTCATGATTAATCAATTTCTACATCTTAACAATCACACCTGTGAGTTTAAGTCTTTTATTACCACTTGCTTGGATTATAAGAGTCTCCTTTTTGAGAGGAGTGAGAGTAAAATAAGGAGTCACTGAAAGCTTTAAAAAAAACCCAAAAAACATTTTCTCTCCTTTCTACTCCTACCTCAATTTAAAAGAAGAAGAAAAAAACAAGACACTTGGCAAATAAACATAGTCAATTAAAACAAACTTCTAGATTGTCCATGTTCAATGTACATTCATTCTAAGTCTTTACCATCAGCTCTCTGTCAGTAGGTGGGTTGCATAGTTCATTATTGCATAGTTCTCCTGGAATCATGGTTGGGCCTTGAGTTGATAGAGTTTGTAGTTCTTTCAAAGGTGTTTGTCCCTGTAATGTTGTTATTATTGTGTAAATTCTTCTCCTGGTTGTGCTCACCTAATTATTCTTCATCAGTCTCCACCTTCCCAGGTTTCTCTGAACCCAACTAAACCCTTTTGTTATTTTGCGTTTCTTATGATACAATATTAGTACATTATATTCATATAACAATTTATTCAGTCATTTTGCAGCTGATGGACATTTCCCTTAGTTTCTAGTTCTTTGTCATTACCCCCCCCCAAAAATTGCTATAAATATTTTTGTACATATGAATCCTTTTCTTCTTTTATTGATTACTTTCGGGTATAAGCCTATTAGAGGTTTCACTGGGTCAGAGACTGTACATTTTATTGATTTTTTTTGCACAGTTCCAAATTGCTTTCTACAGTGAGTGAACCACTTTACAGCTTAATCCACAGTGTGTCACTATGCTTGTTTCCCACAGCCCCTCCAGTATTTGTCATTTTACTTTTTTTGTCATTTTTGTTAATCTGATGAGTATGAGGTATAACCCCAAAGTAGCTTTAATTTTCATTCTCTGATTACTAGTAATTTGGGGCTTGTTTTTTCATATGCCTTTTGCTAGCATTGATATCTTCCTTTGAAAACTTTGTGTTCATATCTTCTGTCCGTTTATGACTTGGGGAATGGTTTTTATTCTTACAAATTTGAATCAGTTCCTTGAAATATCTTGAAAACGAGATCTTTATCAGAGAAACTGCAAGAGCCTCCTAATCTTCTTTCTTCTACTCTCTCTTAACTCTTTCTCAACCTGTGGGTTATGTTCAATTTAAATACATCCTACATATCAGATATTTACATTATGATTCATAACAGTAGCAAAATTACAGTTATGAAGTAGCAACGAAAATAATTTTATGGTTTGGGGGTCACCACAACATGAGGAACTATATTAATGGGTCGCGGCATTAGGAAGGTTGAGAACCACTGCTCTAATCCATCTTTCCTATACATAAGTAGATTTCCCTGCTCAGTTTGAGAAGCTTCAGTGGTTCCATATTGTCTCTAGAATAAACTGCTGTGGCATTTAAAACCTTTCACAATCTGGCTGTAGCCTATCTTTTCAGATTGTTTTCGTATTACTTCTTATATACCTTGTATTTAGCGAAACTGGCCTGATTGTTGTTCCCTTTACATAGCATTCCCTCACCTCTGTGCTGACTGACAAGTTCTTCATTCCGGAAACACTCTCCCTCTTCACATCTACCTCTTGGAACCCAGATATATACAGCATAAGCTCCCAGGAGGGAGAGCTTTAAAAACTGTGGGGACTAGGATAGGCTTCTAATATAGGAAATGGCACTTGGGCTGTTCCATGAAGGAAACTAGGAATTTTCCAAGGTAAGGAGGAAATGCGTTTCAAGCAGAGGGAACAACTTGCAAAAATACATTGACAAAGTCATGAAATGCTATATATGGGAAACAACATATAGGCCACATTATCTGGAATATATGATTGTGTGAAAGACAATGATGTGCAATTAAGCCTAGGAAGTCTCCATTTTACATCTGTTGCCCTTCCTGGTTTCAACTCCAGGGAACAAGATGCCCCTCCCAGGATAAGTTGATCATTTTTAAAATCCACATCATATTGCTAACTCAAGCCTTAATTGACACCTTTAGCCTTCTCTCCTCTCTCCTTGAAGGGCTGGAGAGTGAACAAACTCCTCCCAATGGATTCTTTTGAGAGGGCAGAAACTCCACTTTGCATCTGCTGCCCTGTCTGGTTTTAGCCACATGAGACAATATGCCCTGTGCCAGGTGCTCCCTAATATTTCCTTCCTTCTCACCTTTCCTGCCTTTTGTATGTGGGAGTGTGTTGTCTCCCCGTTTAGATTGTAAGCTCCTTGAGAACTGGGACTGACCTTTTTAATTTCATCCTCAGATTGACACAGTTCCTGGTACATAGTAGGCATTTAATAAATGTATACTGGAAAGTAGATTGGAGCCAGATCGTGAAAGGCTTTCAGTGCCCTATAGCATAGTTTGTATTGAATCCCAGATGCAATAGGATGCCATTGGCGTTTCTCGAGCAGGAATTTTATGGTGAAATCTGTGTTTTAGGAATATCCCTTTTGTAGTTGTGTGAACAAATGAAGGATCAGAGAAGGGAGAGACTGGGGTAGGGAAGCTAATTAGGAGGCTGTTGCAGTAGTTTAGGCAAAAGGTAATGAGGGTTGTGGCTATGTGAAGGAAGAGAAGGCGATGGATATAAGAAATCCTGAACTATAATAAAAAGCAAAATTTAAATATAATGTGAAATAATGAAAAGAGCACTAGATTTGGAATCAGAGGACCTGGGTTTGAATCCTGGCTCTGCTACTGACTACCCATGTCACCTGAGGCAAGTCATTAAACTTCTGTGTAGGCCTTAGTTTTCTAACATGCAAAATGTCAGAGTTAGATTAGTAAATATCTAAGATTTCCAGTTATAGATCCTGCTAAATAGCTAGCAGCTTTACAGTTTCCTTCTGAACTTGCATCTTTTTTCTCAAGGGTCTGAGTTCCTTTTTCTTCATATTACCTTAAAACATAGATAAATGGAATATACTTAAAACAAAATATATAAAAGTAATTTTTTCTTTTTATGTATATTTGATGTATAAATCAGGGGTATCATTTTTGGAATTTCATTTGATAGCTACTTTAATGTCCAGGTTTGGAAATGATTTTGAAGATTCTTTGCATGTATGTTTATAAACATGCACTTTGAAAATGGATAGTGTATATGAATGGTTAAATACAAAAGAGGATGACTCATTAGTACTCTGGTTTTAAACTTGGGGAAATTGTTAAAAGATACTTGTAACAACATTTGCCACAGATAATGATACTTTCTTTGTAAAATTAAAGGTGTTGATTTTAATATGTATATTTTAAATTTGGAAAGATAGAATTAGATGTTATTATATTTTTACTTTTAAATCATAATATAGTTCCAATAAGTAAAATCTTTAATAAGAAACTTTTTTATGCACATCTTTGGTATTTTAGCAAATTTGTAATTTTATCAGTGTAGGTATTCCATGCCTCCCTAATCCTGTGCAATAATACTTGAACTTCTCTTTCCATAAAATAGCGTTATATCCTCTATAAAGGATCAAACTAACATACTGGAGACCTTTTGCTCCCTCTTTCAATGTCTGGGAATAGGAATGAATGATGTTAAAATACATAGATATAGGAATATTTTCCGTATCCCTTATATTGAAATTCTTATCATTGCAAATTGACAATTGATGTATGAGTTATTATTTTTTAAAGTTGCCTGAAAGAAAAAGAAATTAAGGAAATACCCAACAATTGGAGAATGACTGAATAAGTTGTGGTATAAGAATGTAATGGCATACTATTATTGTGCTATAAGAAGTGATGAGCAGATTATTATTATTATTATTCTTAACTACATCCAACTGGAACTTGAGATACACAGGCACTGTGGTTGGGAGATCCATCCTGCCCTGCCGAAAAGTCAGAGGGGTGAGGGGGGAAGACGTAGGAGAGAATAGACTGGGGGAGTGGGGATACACTGGGATGGCTGTTTTGGGGCGATGGGTAGGGGAAAGATGGGGAGAAAATATGTAACTCAAAATCTTGTGGAAATGAATGATGCAAACTAAAATAAAATAAAAAAAAAAAAAGAAATGATGAGCAGGCAAATTTCAGGAAAACCTGGAAAGACTTAACATGAAGTGAAGCCCAGTGAAGTGAACAGAACCAGGAGAATATTGTACACAGTATAACAGCAACATTGTGCGATGATCAACTTTTATAAGAGACTTAGCTCTTCTCAGCACTACAGTGATCCAAGACAATTCCAAAAGACTCATGGTGGAAAATGCTATCCACATCCAAGAAAACACTTTGGAGTCTGAATGTAGACCAAACCATACTATTTTCCCTTTTTTTGTTTTTTTTTCTTTGTGGTTTTTCCCTTTTGTTCTATTCTTTCACAATATGATTGATGTGGAAAGATGTTTAACATGCTAATATTATCAGATTGTTTGCTCTATAAGGGAGAAGAGAGAGAGGAGGGAGGGAAAAAATTTGGAACTCAAAATCTTATAAAAATGAATATTGAAAACCATCTTTACATGTAATTGGAAAAAAATAAAATTGTATTAAAAATAAGTTAAAAATTTGCCTGGTGACACTGAGAGGTGAAATGACTTGCCCTAATGGTCTCATAGTTAGTACATATCAAAGTCAAGACTTGAAGCCAAGCCTGGTTCTTCATGACACAGATTGATCATCTTCTATTCACTATATCATATTGTTTTTCTCCTTTTTTATTCATATGTTTTCAGAAAGAGAAGTTTTTCCTGAAAATTATTTGGTTACACCTCATATATTTTAGTGTGTTGTCTTAGTGTCATTAGTTTCTTTAAAAATATCGTGTTTTTGTTTCCAAGGTTTATTCTTAGAATCACTTGTTATTGAGGATGTTGCTTGGCCACAATTTAGGTTTACTACTATTATTGAATTATGATCTGTAAGGTATCATAGGAACATATTATGAACTTAAAAAATCAGTATTAATTAGGGATATAAGTCTGTTGTTATCTTTCTCCATTTTGGTTCTTGCTGGTTTAGATATCTAGACCATATTTGTTTCATGGAAAGTGTTTGATAGTTATAACTGTTAGATATGAATTTTCTTTAATAAAATTCTCTTATACTAAAATATTTCTCTGAAGCCGGCCATAAGTCCTTTGAACTGGTTTTGATTGCTGTTTTTAGTTCAGCCTGACTCAGATTGTCCTCTGGTTCAGACTGTTAATTGAAATGAAATGAGACACTCAAATACCCACGATCTTTAACAAAAGGAAATTAACTCAGAAATAGCTCACAAAGAATATTCGTCAGAGACCTAATATTAGTTCATTGACTTCAGTTCTCTTTGTCTTGATGTTTACCGCGGTGCTGCCCCTTCTCAGAAGGGTCTGCTGACTTAGCTGGCAGCGGAAAGAACTGAGGAATGCCTCTGTTTATGCCTTAGATCACTGGTCTCCAAAATGGTTGTGTGATAGCCGGCTGGAGGGTTGGAAAATGGATCCCGTTTGACCCTTCCCTTGTCATCTAATCAAGAACTTAACCAACACCATTATTTTAATTCAACGTCCGGCCGTCTTCTTCACACCTTAGGCATAGGCCGCTCAGCGCAGTTACAAAATGACCAGTCAGTCAACCTGTCAGCAAACATTCATTAGAACCTACTATGTGCCAAGCACTGTGTTAAGGCACTCACTGAGTACCTATAATGGGTATAAAGGCAAAATTATTCTTGGTCTTCCCAATGCTCCTATACCATAGCTTATAAGTTACTCCTCCCTCCGCCCAACATGCACACAGAGGCACATGTACGCACGCGCGTGCGCACACACACACATGCTATTTACTTTCAGCAGGAAAGAGTGAATAGCATAGGATAACCTGGACAGGTTACAATTTGCATTGCAAATCTTATTATGTTACCTTTTCCCTCAAATCTACCCTTTTCTAAAACTTCCTTTTTTATGCAAAGGGTACCAGCCTGCTAGTCACCCAGGTTTTCAACTTCTACTGAAACTGCTCTTTTCAAAGTTGCCAGTGATTTCTTAATTGCCAAATCTGTTGGCCATTTCTCTATCTTTGTTCTTGCCCTCTCTGCAAAAGCATTTGACGGTATTGGTCGTTTTTCCTTCCTGGATACTTAGAGCAACTCGTAGAAGAGAGAATAAGTGTGTCACTTAACAGAACTCTCATATATTCACACTTAAAGAAAAAGCTTGGAAACAGAATTTTCTAACCTGTTTAAGAATCTAAATGGTTTCATTGGGTTTTCAAGCTCATTTGCTAAAAATATAAAAATTCAAGACCCTCCAATTAGTTTGCAAGAACAACTAATTGACATTGGGGAAGAAGGGAATTTACTAGCTGAATATAAATGAAAACCTTCACATAATTGATCAGTGGGATAAAAAAATAATAAATGCCATGATTATTAAGCACAGCCAACAATGAACTTCTTCCATTTGGATCAGTATTTCTTTTTTTCAACTAATTTAGCTATTAAAACCAAGCATTGAAATAAACTAACCTTAGAATCAAACTTTCAAATAACTAAATCACAAAGTCTTAAATGAAGATTTTTGAAAATAATGAAGCTTATTTAATTACATTGTTTTCATTAAGCTTTCACATACTCACCTTTTCTTAATTTTTAATTTATATTTTTGTGTTCTATAATGTTCATATCATTAGTACAATAGTACATGCATGTTATTTTAAAATAACCAAGTATACATATATTAGGAGTGCAATTGTAAAAAATTATCAATCTCAGCCTTAGGTAAGCATGAAGCTATGTTACTGGTTTGAAAACTTTAGTCTCATGGACCAATTGAATTGGGATGACAGTTTCATTACTTTTTTTAGGGAAAAACTGGTCTGAGGAGAAAGGACCTTTCAGTCTTACTGCGCTGTACCACCAACAAGATATGTAGTAGATCTTTGTTGCTTTCAAGATTTGTTGTTTCGTTTTGGAATTTGGGGACTTAACTTTCAAGGGGAGTTGAACTTAGAGTTTCTGTCAGACATTTATGAATTCTACAAAGTGGTCTTTTTCTCTTTGTTTCCAACACTTTGGGGCAATTTTCTCATATGATTTCCTGAAGTTCTCGCTTTAGACGTTTTATTTCATTGCATTTTTCTGGAAGATCAATAGTTTTCAGATTTTTCCAACAGAGTTTGTCTTCAAAATAGATCAGTTTCTCTGGCTTGTAGAGAACTCACATTTTCTTCCAATCTTGCTATTTAAAAATTTTTGTTTTCATATTTTTCTTCTATCTATACATCTTTCAGTTTCATATCTGTCAATCTCCCCCTCCACCCAAAAATTCAGTTTTAGAGAAATTCTTAGCCATTTTTTCTTTGATCTGTTGTTTGTATTTGCATATTTTATTCTTTAAGACTCCAGATTTCTGTCCTCATTTCCTTTCTTATTGCTTCTTTTAAAATTGATTTTTTTTAAAAACAGATTAAGTCTCTCTGTCTTGCCCAGGCTGGAAGAATAAGGGCGTTTTTATAGCTGGCCTCACTCTGATCAGCACAGAAGCTTTGATTTGCTCTGTTTCTGACCTGGGCCTGTTTTATCCCTCCTTGGACAATTTAGGTAGGATCTTGTTCCTGAGGATTTATCATATTAATCCTGCATTCAATACAGATTCCTCTTTAGCAGCTTGACCTACATGAGCTCAGAACTCCTAACTTGAGAGATCTACCAGCCTCAGTGTCTCTGGTACCTTTATATGTGGTTTTTAATTGATCTTCTAAACCAGTGTTGTCAAACTTAAATAGAAAGGGATCCATGAGGAAGCATGTTGACTTAAAAAAACACAAATTAACATTATTTGTGTTGTGTTGTGTTTTAATTTATTTTGTTAAACATTTCATAATTGCATTTTATCTAGTTTGGCCTCAGTAGACTGACTTCGTGTTTGACAGTTCAGCTCTAAAATAATTTGGAAAGTCTCGTTGTTCTGTTATATTTTCTGGGAGCCTAGTTGCTATTGCAATAGTTTCCTTCTCATTTGGAGGAGTGTGGCATAGTGAATAGAGAGTTGACCTGGAAGCACAGAAGACATGGTTTGAAGTCCTTCTGACATAAACTTGCTATGTGACCAGGGCAAATACTTAACCTGTTAGTCCTTTGTATAGCTCTCAAAGATTATAAATTAACTAGAAGGTACTGACCTGCATTGGTAAAGGGAGTTTCTTCAATTGGATATTCCCTCTACCAATGAAACTACAGGTCCAATATATATCCCTGTCCCTGGGATATTTGCATCACCTTCTTTTATTCCATAACATTTATTCATTATATTAGAGGGTCTTTTTGGCTTTTAACTTTTTCCCCCGGTATCTGTCAAGTTATCCTTCTGATACATTTTTATCCTTTTCCCATACTTTATTATTTTATGATTGATATCTTGTTATTTTGAGGTGATGATAGGTCATTGGGCCATCTTGCTCCAAATCCATTTAGTTATGTTTGTTTTTGGTGATAATACTAATGATATTTTTCTCTTTGCAGTATCTTTTCCACTTTTACACATTTTGAAAAATCTTGTTAGATGTGTCATTGCGGGGCAGAGCCAAGATGGTGGAGTAAAAGCAAGAACTTGCCTGAGCTCTCACTCCACCTACATGTAAAAAATGACTCTAAACAAATTTTAGTGCTACAAAACCCACAAAATGATAGAAGCAAATTTCCTCTTGAAGGCAGCCTGGCAGGCTGACAGATAGAGTCTGTTACAGTGGGCTGGGAGTGGAGTGCAGTCCCACATGGGCTGCACCAGCACAGACCCTTGGCACAGACTGGTAGGAGCAGACTCTAGGAGAGTGAATCACTGGAAGCTATGGAGGGTTCCAGACTTCTCAACCCCTAAATGCCAAAGAGAAAGAAAAAGGGGGAACTCTGTTGAAAGTGGGTGAGAGAAGAGTATAGTCTGGCCCCTGCCCCCAGGGCCCAGAGCTCCTGGCACAAAATTCATGGGGGGAGCAAGTGGCTGACCAGAGGGCAATTACCGAAATCTCTTTGCTGGCGCTGAGGCAGGATTCTCTTGCTTTGCCCTGCTTGGATCTGGGTTGCAGTCTTGAGTGGTGGTCCTGGGGTGAGGAGTGATGATGTATTACAGCTTGTTGAGGCTGTGGAGAGGTACTCTTCCTCACAGTTCTGAGGCAGGTGCCTAGACGAAGCTCTTACAACAGGTGTGCAAAACCCCAGAAATTTGGGACATAACACTCTCTACTTTGGAAGCAGAGTTCTATTGTGGTTGAGAGCTCAAAAGTCAAGTAATTGGCTGTCAATATGAGCAAGCAGAGGAAGTGAAATCACTCTATAGAATCATTTTTTGGTAACAAAGACAAAACATAGAACCAGAAGAAGACAACAGTATCTAAACTTTTGCATCAAAAGCCTTCAATAAAAATATGAACTGATTGCAGGCCATGGAGGGGCTCAAGAAGGATTTTGAAAATCAAGTAAGAGAAGTAGAGGAAAAATTGGGAAGAGAAATGAGAATGATGAAAGAAAATCATGAAAAGTGAGTCAATGGCTTGCTAAAGGAGACCCCCTCCAAAAAATATTGAAGAAAATAACACCTTAAAATATAGTCTAATTCAAATGACAAAAGAGGTCCAAAAAGCCAAAGAGGAGAAGTATGCTTTAAAAAGCAAAATTGGTCAGGTGGAAAAGGAATTTCAAAAACTCACTGAAGAAAATAATTCCTTCAAAATTAGACTGGAACAATTGGAAGCTAATGACTTTATGAGAAATCAAGTTACTATAAAACAGATCCAAACAAATGAAAAAATAGAAGGCAATGTGAAATATCTCACTGGAAAAACCACTGACCTGGAAGATAGATCCAGGAGAGATAATTTAAAAATTATTGGACTTCCTGAAAGTCATGATCAACAAAAGAGCCTAGACATCATCTTTCAAGAAATTGTCAAGGAAAACTGCCCTGATATTCTAGAACCAGGGGGCAAAATAGAAAGTGAAAGAATTCACCAATTGCCTCTTGAAAAAGATCCCCCCCAAAATGTTCCTAGGAACATCATAGCCAAATTCCAGAGTTCTCAGGTCAAGGGGAAAATATTGCAAGCATTCAGGAAGAAACAATTTGAGTATTTTGGAAACACGATCAAGATAATAGAAGATCTGGTAGCTTCTGTGTTAAGGGATCGGAGGGCTTGGACTATGATATTCCAGAGGTCAAAGGAACTAGAATAAAAACCAAGCATTACCTACCCAGCAAAACTGAGTATAATACTTTAGGGGAAAATATGGACATTCAGTGAAATAGAAGACTTTCAAACATTCTTGATGAAAAGACCGGAGCTGATCAGAAAATTTGACTTTCAAATATAAGAATCAAGAGAAGCATGAAAAGGTAAACAGGAAAGAGAAATAAGGAGCTTATTAAAGTTGAACTATTTACATTCCTATGTGGAAAGATGATATTTGTAAATCATAAGACTTCTCATTATAAGGATAGTTGAAGGGAGTATATATTATATATATATATATATATATATATATATACCCATATATATGCATATATGTATATATAGGTGGGTGTATGTGTCTGTATGTATATGTGTGTGTACATGTTTACATTGACAGAGGGCACAAGGTGAGCTGAATGTGAAGGGATGATATCTAAAAAATAAAATTAATAAAATAAGTAAATAAAGATAAAATTAAAAAATTAATACAAATTAATAAAATTAAGAGATGAGAGGAATATATTGGGAGAAGGAGAGTGGAAGAGATAGAATGGGGTGGATTATCTCACATAAAGGAGGCAGGAGAAGGCTGTTACTGGAGGGGAAGAGCAGGAAAGTGAAAGGGAATGAGTCAACCTTACTCTGTTTGAATTTGGCTTAAGGAGGGAATAACATACACATTCAGTTGGGTATCTTACCATACAGGAAAATAGGATAAGAGCGGGGGTGATAGAAGCGAGGGCAGATTGGGGGAGAGGGTAGTTAGAAGCAAACACTTTTGAAAAGGGACCAGAGTCAAAGAATAAAATAGAATGAATGGGGGATGGGATAGGATAGAGAGAAATATAGTTAGTCTTTCACAGTATAACTACTATGAAAATGTTTTGTATAACTACACAATTCAACCTATGTTGAATTGCTTGTCTTCCCAGTGGGGATGGGTGAGGAGAGGAGAGTCTTGAACTCAGAAATTTTAAAAACAAATGTTAAAAAGTTGTTTTTACGTGCAACTGGGAAATAAGATATTCAGGCAATGGGGTATAGAAATTCATCTTGCCCTACAAGAAAGTAAGGGCGGGTATGGGGAGAGGGTATAAGAGAGGACAATTTGGGGGAAGGAGTGTTCACTATGCCTGCTATCTTGGGGTGGAGGATAGGGGAGAGATGGGGAAAAAATTTGTAACTCAAAATCTTGTGCAAAGGAATGTTGAAAACTAAAAATAAATTATAAATTAAAAAAAAAAGAAATGTCATTGCTTTTGCACATATTTGCTCTGTACTTGATCTAGTCCAGTTGTTCTACTGCACATCATTTTCTTAGGTACAATTATACAGTAAGGTTTTAAGAGTTCAAATGTGGATTCCCCTCTCATCAGTAATAAAAGTAGCCTTACAGTTAAATTTATTCCATTTTTTCCTGTTAGCCACTTTCCAGTTTCATCATGTATTTTTGTCATAGTCTGACTTTGATGGATCTCATTCTTGTAGACTTATTTTATTGTCTATTACTTTTATTTTGTTAGGTGATACTTTTTGTAATATTTACTGTCCTCTTCTGTAGAGCTCTTCAGACATGTATGTTATAAACCAGCGTTTGCTCTGCTTAACAAGGAAGTTATGCGTTTTCAGACTAAAGCAGTTTTGGGGACCTTGACCTTTTTCTTGTGGTGATTGTTTTCTTTTTTTTTTTCATTTCCTATTCTTCAGCTTCGGTAATTTGTCTGAATAGGTCGGACTGGAGCCCTAATAACTGCATGCAGCGTCACCTTCCAGTCTGGTCCCATTCTTAGTCTTCCTGTGTTACTGCTTTGACTGTTGCTGAACTCCTCTGTTCCCACAGCTTCAGCTATCACTTCCATGCTTATACTTCACTTTGGGGTTTCAGTATTCCCCCCAAGATAATATTTTTAGCTGTCTCTGAATATCTGTATCTAGACATCCCGCTTGCACTTCAATCTCAACATAACCAAAACTTAATTCATTATTTTCTTCCCAGACCTGCAGAATAGGGAATTTGTTCCTCTTTGGGCTCAGAATGAAGACCTCATTGAGAGCAGGTCACATAAATGGATTTATAGAAAAAAGAGAACCACAAAAAATTTTTTTGATGAAAAATTTCAAAATCTCAAAAAAGATATATATTTTTTCTCACGTACCGCATAATTCTCCTCTTCTGACTGAATCTAAATTAGTTCAAGAAGCTCATATTTTAGAAAGCCAAGTAAAAGGCAAGGTTTTATGAGAAAAGTTATTTTATAGCGTTAATGATTAGGTTAGTTCCAGTGAATGAGATGCTAGCCACATCTTTCTAGGTCAGAGGTTTGTGGGGGCCGTGCTGAATAAAAGTGCTTGTGTCCGAATTTCCAAAGACTGACGTATCTTTACAGGCTTTGCATTTGGTTGGTATTTGCATCATCTGCTCTGAATCAGTTTGAATTTTTCTTGTGCATCTTATTGAGATATACTAGTTCTTTTTTTTGTTTTGCTTTCTTCCAGTAGTATTGAGTAAAGTAAATGGATATTTGAAGGGTACTTAAGTTTTCATTAAGAGAATTAAAGGGGGTGCCTAGGTGGTGCAGTGAATAGAGCACCAGCCCCGGAGTCAGGAGGACCTGAGTTCAAATATGGCCTGTGACTTTGGGCAAGTCACTTAACCCCAACTGCCCTCCAAAAAAAAAAAAGAGAATTAAAGGTCATTTCTCCCCATGTTATAAATTGCATGACATCCTTTTTTGTTAAAATTTTAAAAATTGAATCCTACATTTATATATCATTTTTCTTATGCTATGAGTAATCTTAACTCCAGAATATTAGAATGAATCATGATTTTTTTTCTTTGTCACCTTGACTGTGAAAAGGCTCTGTAAAAATACAGTTTTTAATTGGGGAAGTTAAGTGTACAATTGAGTTTTTGTGTACTTATTTTACTGCTATATTTAAAAATTCATTCCTTGCTTTGTCTTACCTTACATGTAGGTAGAATTCCAACCATGTACATTATAAAATTGTACATAATTTTGAATATACTGAGAGGAGGTAGCAGGTTTCATATATGCCCATGTTAGGTATTCCTTTTTATATGTGTAATTTTGTTTTTCAGTGCCCTGGAGATGTCACATCTGTGCTTTGTTGTAACTAGTTTGGTTATAAAGTATTTCAAGATAAAGGTGTATCTCTCTTTTTTAAAAAAATTCAGTACATGGAAATTCAGATATAAATCAGATTATTTCAGTGTTGGTTATTTGTTTTGCAATGGAATTCTTCACATTCCCAAAGATCCAAATCATTAAAGTATAAAAAATGAAGAAAAATTATAATTGAAAAACAAGAGTTTCTCACAAATTTCCAATATTCCATCTTAAGAGCCACATGGTATAGTGGGACACATTAGACTATGCCTTTTAGTCTTGGCTTGATCACTAATGGGTTGTGTGAGTTTGGATGTCATCTCTGGGCCTCAGTTTCCTTGTGTCTAAAATAAGGGAATTGAATTAGATGACTTCTGAGTCTCCCTCTTTTTGATTATATGGCTCCCCTAAGGTGAGGTTCACCTATATACATGCTGATTGAGAGATAAGCTTACCAGTTTCCCTGTATATAATGTTTTTCATTGCCTTGGTGATATTTACATACATACACAAAAGTCAGAATTTTGGTCTGTCACAATGCTATATTGTTTCAATTCCTTATTTCCTACTAGAGAATAAATAAGTTATTTTAGGTTAGCTGAAATAATGTTCTTGCTGTAGAATTTTGTCACTTACAAACATGATGGGTGCTGTTTGTTATCCTTTCTGTCAGAAAAAAAAGTGCTTCCCGTTATGGAGAGGATATGGGTAGAAGATGAAAATCTCCTTTTGTCTATCCTACTCTTGCCATCTTGGAATTTAGAGGCATTAGCCTTGAGTTAAATAAACCACAGAACATATTAAGTATTTCATAAGAGATAGAAAATTACCTCAGGGGTTATCTAGGCTAACCCAGTCACTTTATAGCTGACAAAATTTCTTTGCTGCAAATGGAAGGTAATTTGCCCCCAGGTGGCAGATTTAGGATTCACACAGAGGAATGCCAAATCCATTGTTTCTCAGTATTTGGTGTCGTCTCCCCAAAGAGGTAGAGATGAACAGCTAGGTAGCATAGCTGAACTTTGAGATGGGGAAGACCCGAGTTCATATCTTTCCTTTAGAAACTTATTGTATCATCCTGACAAGTCATTTAACCTCTGTCTGCCTCAGTTTCTTATTCTACGAGATAACAATAGCACCTACCTTGTTGTGAGGATAAAATGGGGATATTTGTAAAACATTTGCAAACCTTTATTAAAGCACTACATGAATGTTATTTATTGTTGTTATTATTATTTGACAATGCATATTTGTTGTACTTTAGGTGAATAAGAGTTTTTGCAATTTCTGATTAAAGTAACCCCAATTCAAGAGCAAGTTCTACCTTGAGCAATGGAAAACCAAAACCACCTTTGGATTGGAGTTAGAGAATACAAGTCAGAGTCAGGTTATTAGCACAAGTTAAAATAAAGGGAAAAGTCATGGTCAGTATATTGGGTCTGGAAAACATTAGCCAAGTGTATATTTTTTTTTAAATGCATGACTTTTAAAATTTTGAAACATAGTAACCATAGTCTAAAAAAAGCAAAATATTCGCCATTCTTGAAAAGCACAAGTACAGTATTTTTCTGGTATCTTCAAGGGGGTAATATGAGATGTTTTACATAAGGAATGTTTTCCAACTGAGTTTTGTTCCTCTAGTTAGACTTTTTTTTTCTTTTTAGAGACTGCTCAAAGTTTATTCGTTTCTATTGAGTACAAATTAAAGTTACTGAGACTTCTGGAAAGCATATAGTTGACTTGGATAGGTTTTTCAAAGTGTAGTTTTTGCCTTTACTTTTGGTGTTTTGTTTTTATTTTCCTTCTAAAATACACACACACACACACACACACACACACACACACACACACAGACTCCCCACAAACCACTTCAAGACATCTTGATTCCCACCACTTCAGAAGGAAGAAAGCCCCCGGGAGGGTAGAATACTGCTCTCAGGCAGAAATCCCAGCTTGGTTTTGCTGGGCTCACTGACTGGCTGCTTCTGCATGGCCTCCTGAGCCAGGTCACAGGTGATTGATTGTGCCATGAACAGCTTGGAAGGTTCCTGAGTGCTCTGGAAATTCCAATACAGTTATGAATGGGTAGCTCAACTTCTCAAAGAAGTATGTCCACTGATGACCTGGATCTTATTCTGAAAGACTAGAGTGGTATCACTTCCCCAGAGTAATTGTTACTTCTACAGGAGTTGTCCCAGGAAGTGGAACCCAGATACTTTTGGTTGTAGTCATGGGTTGCTAAAAGTGAACCATAATATGGGACTGCTGCCATTTTGCTTGTTTTTATATGTTGCAATGATGTAAATCTTAGATTAGGTATTTCCCTGTCTAGAAGTGGGGAATGTGGCTGATGGTCACAGGTGATCTGGGGAATGAGGTGCTAGGCCACAGAGACAATTTGTACTAAAAATCACTGGAGGAAACTCTGCAGCAATGGAAAATGTGAGAGTTCTTTGGGCGTCTCCCCTTACAAATTTAATAAAACTTTTATTTAAAGTATTGTTGATAGTCTTTCTAACGTTTATTGTGCATTTAGATCCTCTTAAAACCAGTTTATGGAACATAATTTAATATTTTTTGATGACTTAGTTAGCATTAGTTAAAATAATTCCTGCCCAAATCTTTGTTTCTTTTTTAATGCCTAGCATAGTACTTAACACACAGTAAGTACTTAATGCATTTAAAGGAATCAGTCATTGTTATCAATTATTGTGTTGTACTATAATATCATGGCCTCAGATACTGTTTCAGTATATAGAACCATCTACCCTATGCTAAATGGCCCTGGATGATTGTGTTTTTATAGTTCACTATGTAGAATAAGCTTCTTTTGGGGGGGGGTGAGGGGAGTTAAGTTTTTCCATATTTGTTAATTGCATATTATATTACAGGCATTATTCTAGGTTTTGGAAATACTAATACAAAAGTGAGAGATCCTATCTTCAAAGAGCTTCCACTGTACTAGAGAGATGCAGAATGTCCACACTTAAGTAAGTAGAAAATATGTACAAAACAAAGTGATTATTTTAGCTGCAGATGGCAGAAATTTTAACAAATTAAAATGACATCTTGAAAGGAAAGAGTACATGCATAATAGTTTGGCAAGATAATTTTTCCAGAGAAAATTAGATATTTTTAATAAGCAAAAACACATTAAAAAAACCCCAACCCATCTCTGAATTGAAGATTGCTGAATTGCGAAGTATAAAAATCTTCATTGGATGGAGCATCATCAGTGTCACATTCAGCCTTTGATACAGTTGAAAACAATGCTTGGTGGATCACAGGCTAAACAACTTCAGATGATGAGAGAGAATTGTTTGTTTAAGAAGACAGATCTTGAGCTATATGGTATTTCAGAGGCCATCCAGTGCAACCATCTCACTTTATAGATGAAGAAACTGAGGCCTAAGGAGGTTATAAGTCACAATCAAGTATTAAGGGTTAGAGAAGGTAAATATGGGCTCAGGTCTTTGGACTTCAAAGCCGATGCTCTCTCTGCTCTACCATGCCTTTTCAGTGAGTTTATTGAGATACCAAACCCTTGAATTGCAAGTAAATTAACAGTGGGTATCTTTAAAAGATAGTCGCTTGATTATTTATATAAAATATGCTATTGAAACACGTTAGTGAAGATTTATTTATAAACTTATTGATAGCAATGTCATATTACAAAACCTTCCAATTAAATTCAGTGAAAATTATATAAGGTGGATATGTTTGTATTGATGGAACTCTTTAATGTCAAAATTAAGCACATGCCTATAAGCACTAGATAAAAATATGCTTTTCATGCAGTTTGGATATGTTGCATGCTTGTCAGTCATTTGTATCAAGGAATATGAGTTTAGAAATTACATATACTTTCCAAGTTGTGTTATAAGAGTAATCAGCTTCATAAAAAAAAAAACCAGTCCATTAAAAAAAAAGGATCTTTGAAAAAATTGTGTAGCAAAGTAGAGAGAGAGCCCAGGGCATTTTTCTATTATTTTGAAATGTACTGACTTTCTAATGCCAGAGTACATCAAAGAATATTTGAACTGAAAGAAGAAATTGCCATTTTTCTTATTAGATGATATTAAAGATGAAGGAAATATATTTTCTAACAAAAATTTCCTTCTGAAATTTGAATATTTGTTGTATAATTTTGAAAAACTAAGTGGTACTTTTTATAAAGCAATACAAGACCTTCAAATTCATACCCTGATTCAAGAAGATAAAGTGATTGCATTTATGAAAAAGTTAAAGCTTTGGATAACAAATTAATGTAAAATGTCATTTGTTTTGTGTTTTTAAAATTTTGCTTTGCAAAAATAAAACAAAAGAAATGTACATTAGTTACCTAACTGGCCTACAAAAGTGGTTCTCACTTTATTTTGAAGACCTACATGTTTCTAAATATGAATAGATAAGGAATCCATTTGCCAGGGACAAATAATGATAATTTGGTCTTAATCTATCTGATTAAAAGTGATTCATAGACTTATCTTGTAGTGTTAGATTGAATGAAGCGTTTGAACTGGAAAATCTTCCATTTTGACTACAGATAGATCAAAAATTACTTGGTTTATCAAAGTCATACAAATTTTACAGTTCTTTATAGCAATTTATTTGAGATTTTCTTTTGTGGCTATTATAAAGGAAAAATAGTTCTATTAATGTTTGAAAAATAATTGAAATAGAATATTAGTAGCACCATGTTTTGAGAAACTTTTTACAAAAAAAAGCATGCCTGTTACGTTAATATAATAACAATATATTGACATTATATGTATGATATATATTATTATGGTTGTTTTAAAGCTATAAATATGAAAATGTTAAAGGAATTTACTTATAAATACTTTATTTTGTTGAATGTTTAAATTTTTGCAGTGAAAATTGTCATTAACTTTATTTGAATAAATACATACTCAGAACATTATTTGTGTAAGTTATTTTATAAAAATTATATGGAGCCAAGTATTTTGTTTGAAAAAGGAGAACATGTTACTACATAAAATTTGGAAGCCACTTTATTAAAGTGTTTTATTCTGATAAGCTTATATAAAATATACATGCAACTAATGTATACTTTACAACTTCAGGGGCAGTATGGCACAGTAGAAAGAGTACTAGTCCTGAAGTTAGAATTGGGTTATCTGTTACAGTATTGTGTGACTCAGGACAAGTCATTTAACTTCTCTGAGCCTTGATTTCCTTATCTATAGAATGGGAATAATAATTTTTGCATTGTTTACTTCAGAAAATTATTGGGAGGAATGTACTTTCTAAATCTTTATACACTATATAAACGTAGCTTGAGTTCAGGTCACAGCTATGCCATATACTGGTTTGTGATCTTGGGCAGATCATTTAACTGCTCTCATAGTCTGCAACCTGGAAATGGAGAGGTATTAATTGATCTCAGAGGTCCCTCCCTGTTGTAAAATTCTATGGCTGGATTATTTGTAGGATATTTGATTTTTAGAAACATCTGTGGAGTACAAAAATTGATTTATTATCAGACACAAAATCACAGAATACTAAAGTGGGGGAGAAAACTTTGGAGATCATCTAAAAGCTTTCATTTTTCTGATTATGAAATTGAAACCCAGAGAAATAAGTTGACTTTTCCAAGGTCACTTCTTTAGTGACTTAGCTAGAATTAGAAACTAAATCTCTCACCTCTTAATCTAATTACCTTTCAACCATACCACACTGTCCCTCATGAAGAACAACATAATTTCACAATAACAATGAACAAAATGTTTACGTAGCTTATGAAATTTGAGGTGAAATATTTTCCCACTGAAATATCTGCAATACTAGCCTGCAGAATGTAATATTTTCAGAATATTCTTCCTTTGGGATCTGGCAAAGTCAAAAAGTTTAAAGTTGTACACTTTCTCCTGAAGTATTAGTAAATATAAATTCTTTAAACTAATGACAGACTTGGTAAATAACAAAAGACAGGAACAGTGGCAGAAATGTGAGCAGCTAATTTCTGAGTGAACCTCCTATAAATCTTTTATTTTGAACCTATAATTAACTATTCTGTAATCTGAATTTCCATAAGTTTCTACCTTTGCTCACCCAGATCTAGTAGAACATAAATGCCTTAGGAGCAGAACTGTTTTCATTTTTGTCTTTGTATGCATAGCACATAGCATAGTATCAATCAGTTAACCCACAAATATTTAAGACCAGGCACCATGCTAGGTAGCTGGGAATAGAAAGACAGAAAGTAAGACAATCCCTATTTTCAAGTATCTTAACGTTCTAATGGGGGAGATGAATAAATATATAAATTTATATATATAAAACATAAACATATAATAGCATATATGATAGTATATTTAGTAACACATAAATATGAATAAATACATGTATATCTGTTAAACACATGGTAATTTGGAAGTGAGGATTAGCAATTGCTGTGATGTAGAAGGTGATGCTTGAGCCATGTTTTAAAGGAAGAGAAAGTACTTTGTGAAGCACTAGAAATAAGGAAAGAATGTGTTCCGGGCATGGTGGACAACCTATTCAAAGGTGTTTGAGGGACAGAGATAAGGCCAGTTTAGCTGGTTTGCAGAGTTTAAGACAGAAAGAATAATGTCCATTGAGGCTGGAAAGAGAGGTTGGGACCACATTTTTTAGGGATTAAAAAAAAACTCAACAAAAGAGTTCATATTTTATTCTAGAAATGGGAGAGATGTTTTGGAAGTAGAAATAACAACATTTGGGAACTGTGTGAATATGAGGATTGACAAAATAATTCCAAGTTTATGAACCTAGAAGACTATAAAGATGGTAGTATCTTGAACAGAAATAGGGAAGTTGGGAAGAAAGATTGGTTTGGGGATAAAAATAATTAGTTTGGTTTTGGATACGTTGAGTTTAAGATGTCTCTGGAACATGCAGTTTGAACTGTCCAATAGGTAGCTATAGCCTGGCACGTGGCTTAGTAAGTTGTTTTAATAAATAAATGTATGTTAAATTGAATAGGTCTGAGTAATGCCTCAGGAGGTGATGATTACAAGTTCTTGTTCCCCAAAAAAGGATGAATCAGCTGACAGCAAGTATAGATAGTAACTATAGGCTTTGAATGGCACTGATTTGTCCAGTTCAACTATAAGGTCAACAAACCATAAGGTCCAGAATTCCCTTGACTGGGGAACCCTGTATATACCTATGGAAGAGGCTAAGGAGCTCAAGGTTGATTACGGGTAGTTGTTTAATCAGTCATTATGAATACTTACAAATGGGGACCATCTTAGATCTGGGGTGACTGGCAGACAGTTTATTGGATCCCCTGCAAAGAACCCTCAAAATCCCCATGGATTTCTCCATTATAAAAAACAGACAAAGCAGGAGCAGCTGGAGAGGGCATCACTACTAATTGGTAGATATTTTTGGTTTTCTGCCTAGTAATGAGCTTAGGAGTATCAGTCGTGTTCTGGTCACATATAGGTCATGATATCTTGTTTTGGCTTTCATAGATCATAGTATCATATGATTTGGTGTCTAAAATTTAATTCAGTATCTAAATTACGCTTGCAAATAAGTTACCATATTTGGGCTTTCACCTTTCATAGAGTTTTAAGTTTTATGGTTTTTCACTTATAACTGTATTTTATGACTTTTCTCTTATAACTGTATTTTATGATTTTTTTCCCAGTCAGTACCCCACAATCCACCCCTGAAAAGCCATCCGTACATTCTTTCCAAATATCTTCTGCAAAGTCTCTGGGGTGTTTAGGGTGTTTAGGTCCTTTTTGGGTACAGGATGGTCTCATTTGTAAGCATAAACTACATAAGTAATACAAGCACAGATAGGAAAACAACATGACCAAAAAAATTTTTCCTTCTCTGATTACTAGATCATATTGTGAAGATCAGCTCAAACCTTAGAGTTCTGATCTTAACAATAGAGCTATAGGGGGCAACATCAAAGTAGGAACCCAGAGTTTGCTTAAACCTTCAGAAAATTTAGGTTTTTACATTCACAAATAGAATAATTTACATTTTACATACAGGATTTTCTATCTTGTTACTTTCTCAAACTTTTCCCCTCTGATTCCAATGCCTTTAAGAGGGTCAGATGTTATTAAGGATTCGGTCATATATATGACATATAAATAACAACACTCTTGCAGATATAAGCTTTTCACCCCTCACTTCAATAGTTACACAAATGAAATTACTTATAAGTATTATAATATACTTTACTCTAATAATATACTTTAATTATAATAAAAGACTTGGGAGGATACTTTATTAATTATGAAATAATGCATATCAATGAGTTGCTTATAATAAAATGTTTGTACTATAAAACTCAGTATAAAGAGGTGTTATTTCCACATTAGTAATAAACTTGAGTGAAATTGAGTTTTCTATTAATGTAACACAAAATATTTTATAATTTACCTCACTCTAAGAAAATTGATTGCATTGAGATTCTCTTCCCTAAACCAAACTGAAGATGTTTTTTTACTTAGTTTCAGTAATTAATAGAATAACAGCTAAGTCTTTCAGTCAGTTGTACCAGTTCCCAATTATTATTAAAACATTATGAAATATTTAAGGACCTTGTTTTATTTATGTATGTGTGTGTGTGTGTGTGTGTGTGTGTGTGTGTGTGTGCCTTTGAAATAGCTGAACTAGCTCAGATCTTAATATAATGTAATAGAATAAATAATCTAATAGAATAAAATAGAATAAAAGACAACTATCTTTTATTATAATAGCTCAAATATATCTCGGGCTTTTCCATGGGATGATTATGTAACACTATCTTTGCATCTTTGTTTCATAAACTTACTTTATCTTTGCCTAATTATTCCCATATTATTCAGAAAGGATGAACTATTTCAGGGACTTAATCTTTCACATGACTATGTGAGCAGGCAGGTGACAAGTCCAAGTACTAATTTACCTAGTTGTTTGGGATATGGAATTACTACACCTTCCGACTGAAAATAGTAAGATCTCACTTACTTGCATTATGCTCATATCTTTTACTGACCACTTGCTCTGATTATAGAAATTTGCTATAAAAGAAAAAAGTAGGAATATGATTATACCAGCATTAAACTGGTGCTTCAGGCTTAAGCCTAAGGGCACATATATAATAGGATAAAACAGCCTTAGCTCTTTTTTATTTCAGGTAAGAATCACAGATTAACAACCAACTATGCAGTAACAATTCCATCTCATAGCCAGACTCAGGAATAGCAAGATGAAAAACATTCCTTTTCAAAGGAACATAATGGGGAAACTGAGTCAGGAGGATTCCCACCTCAGGTTGATGCCAAGATATATCCTCTCGGCTTTTTCCCAGATGCAAACCTTCACCGTAACAGTTCAGGATCACATTCCCTCTGAGTAACTTGTGACATTTCTGCCATCAGATAACTATACCTAAATTCAAACCTCAAAATAAAATTAGTTATAGTCCCAACAGCTTTTACCTCAAATGGCAAGTTTCACTAATCATAGCTTAGGGCTAGATACAATTATTTTTACTCTCATGGAGTTGCAATAAGCAGTAAAATTTACCGGGACTCACATAAGAAATTTCACTGTCTTAATATCTTTCACTTGTTTTTCTTTCCTTCTCAAATTTAAATTTATCCTGGTGTAAAGACAGCTTGTTAGAAATCATTTCTATATTATATATAAACTTACAAATTCTCAATTAGCCAAACTCATTGTTTGGTAACTCCATAATCTAAACAAGCTCTTTTTCTAGGACTGATGACCTTGCCCACACAGTTTCCAGGGATCTAGTAAGTTTACAAAATAAGAGGAATCAAGAAGAACTCCAGAGAAGTTGTTGATCCCTATGCCCCTGCCTGTCTACTCCATGATATTCTTTCTCTGGACTGATTTAAACTATGTACTCTCTGGGTGGTAAGTCCCTTATTCTCAGTCTTAAATTTAGTTTTGCCCTGACAGAATTTCCCCCATATCCTTCTATCCTTCTACCCACTTTCCAGGATGTCTTTCAGGGTTCTCATATAGCATCATGCATTTTGCACTGTTATCTATCAGAGTAGACACAGTTTGTTTATTTCTTAGGCTCCCAGTATATGATGACTAGTGCATGGGGCCTCCAGTCACCCCTTATGTCCCCATATTCGAAGTAACCTTGGCTGGCTAACTAAGGGAGGGGAGTCTGGAGTATCAGCCCCATCTATCCTTAGAGCTGCTGTGGGTTTTGCTCTTTGGCACCCCTCCCTCTCCACCAAGGTGGAATAGATTGACCCTGCTGCACACCCTCATACCCCAAGGAGGACTGCTCTGAATGGATACAACCAATCCAGATAAGGCTTTCACCTCATCCCCTTCTTTCCACACACACATCAATTACCAATTTTAGATTTTAGCATTAAAACAATCACTACAAATAACTTAGATTATTTTAACTGTAACTTCTTAACTACAGGCAAAAGTAGAAATATCCACCTTTCTAAATGGCATTATAAGACAGTGTTAGCAGGTCTGATAAAATAACATAACTGGTTTTAAACTGTTTTTCCACTGTCTTTTATTTTTTTTCAGTTCATATTTTTATTAATTCAATTTTTTTCCATTGACTTGTTTATTTGCTTTTAGTTTACAAGATTCAGTTCCACAATCCCTTGAGTTTCAAATTTTCTTCCCTCCCTTCCTCCCCCTCCCACCATGGTGGCGTGCAATCATGTATAGGATCTGCAAATACTTTCTCATTGTACAATAGTCTGGTTGTATAGAAGGGTTGTAACCAATGAGTGAACAGTGGGAAACAGAGAAACAAAACCAAACGTGAAAAAGAATGATAGCATGTATTACTTCAGTCGCCATTTAAACTCTACTCTTTCTAGAGTAGCGTTTAAATCAGTTCGTATTTTAATAACATCCGAATCATGAAAAGTTGCTTGATGTAACTGATACAAGTTTACCAATTTGGAACAGTATTATATATTTGAAACTTGAAACAAACCCATTACCAATCAGATGACTTCAGTTCTGTTGAATCCATTTCCACGTTACATAGAAAATCAGGCATCTCATCATCATTGGCATTGTATACTGGTCACATAATTAAGGAATGAATAATAATTTGCGTAAGGTCACACAATACATTTCAGATCTGTATATTTCCCCAATTTGTCTTAGTGCCAAATAGTATAATAAATTCTGACTTATCTTAAGCATTAAATTAAATAAAATTTGGCTAGAATGAATTCAGTTACCTGGATCTATGTTCCAAATGGTATTACACAGCATCTGGGGTTATAATTTTAATACTGACTGTAGTGTCACACAAATACTCTTTATTCCAATCATTTTGTATTATAGGGTTCACTATTTCCAGCCAATACACTGCCAAAGATTGTAAAAGTGGCAGTTTGATATTATGATTTAATTTACCCCAGTTATCACACTTAAGATCATGTTTTAATTTAGTTCAAATCTGGGTTCCACAATCTCAGAAGAAACACATAGCTTATAAATTTACCCATAGCTTGCTATGATTTCTTCTTATAAATAGGAGTCTCATATAATTTAGTCAAATTTCCAATGTTAGTACACACCCAAATTTAGAAAGTTATTTTAAAATTAATCGGTACTTAATTTTATTTTGTAAGGTTCCTTAAATTCTAGCTAGATATTCCAATCAAACTCAGTTACCTTTTGGTTGCTTCCCAATTTACACAAACCTTCCTCTTTTTTGTGAGTCAGGGAAGGGTTAAGTGTTGGTTGTATTCCAAAGTGCATGCCTCTTCTCTCCCTTCAGCTTGAAATTTTCACTAACACAGCCCCCAAGCCTGCCTCTCTCTAATCAGTGAGATGACCTTCTTAGATCTGAGGGGAAAAGGTTCCCTTTAGTCCTCTTTTTTCCTTGTCTGTCCTTTACACCCCAGAACTGGGCCACAGTTCAGGAAAGTAGAGGAAGAGAAAGAATATTTTTCATCCTATTCAAATAATTGTCACTTTCCCCCTTCCCCCCTCCCCCCCGCAAAATAATTCTATTTCTCTCTTCTGTTCATCCAGTACAGTCAGCCAGACATGGAGGGAGAGAAGGAAAAAGAGACTCCCTCACAGTTACTTGCCACATTACTTTCTTGGCTGTTTAACTTTCTTCACCCTAGCTAAGTCTAGGCAGTGTTTCTTGTAACTGGAGTTTCTGCACCTTTCTATTCTCAACCTCTGAGTCTTGAAACTTGATAGTAGCTTTTTTTTTTTAATGCTGTGAGGAGGGGCTAACCTACTTTCACTACTTTTTTCCTCCTTTTCCCACCCTAATGGAACATCCTCCTAGAAGGAACTCTAGGTCTTTTGGCATTTTCAGGGTGTCCCCCTACTCATGCCATTTCTCCCTCATGGAGGCCATCCAGGGATCCCCCCTCCCCTGTTGCCTTGACATTCCTTCTGGTATCCTGCCTGATTATGCCAATTGTAAGGTCTGGAATTCCCCTGGCTGGGGAGTCCTGTACCTTCCTTGTAGGTGTTCTTTTGATACCAAAGGAAGAGGCCAAGGAACTTAAGACTGATTATGTGTAGTAGTTTAATCAATCACTATGAATACTTACAAACAGGGGCAATCTTCGATCTGGGGTGACTGCCAGACAATTCAGCGGATCCCCTGCAAAGAACCTCAAGTCCCCATGGTAATTATAGAAAATAAACAAAAGCAGGAGGAGCTAGAGAGGGCATCACTACCAGTTGGGGGATATTTTTGGTTTTCTGCTTAGTAATGAACTTGGGAGTTAGTATGCCCAAACATAAGTTTGTGTATCAGTCATGTCCAGGTATGATACTCTTGTTTTGGCTTTCATAAGTCATAGTATCTTAAGTTATGACTCAGTGTGCAAGATATAACTCAATTATCTAGGTTATGATTGCAAACAGGTCACCATATTTGGGCTTCCACCTTTCACAGAGTTTAAATTTTATGCCTTTCATTTATTACTGTATTTTATGGTATTTTCCCCTAATCAGTACCCCATACAGACATATAATCCATTGTTGGATCCACATTGGATACTTTTCCACCTTGTGGTAGGAAGTCCTAGAGTTTGGGTTCTATTGCCTTTAAGAACCTAGAATCACTTTGCTGTAAGGAAATGTCAGAGAAGAACTTTTAATAGAAGATGTTACTAATATAATAATATTGCATATATTAATAATTTGCATACAGTATGTTATATCTTACTGACAATAGCTGTTTTTATTATTCCTATTTTTTGCGTGAGGAAACAAGACAGAGAGGTTAAGCAACTTGCCTAAGGTCACACAGCTAATAAGTATCTGGTACAAGGTTTGTACTCAAGTTTTCCTGATTTCAATTCTACACTCTTTCCATTACGCCGTACTGTGGGGATTTCAAACTCAGTATATCCAAAACAAAATTATCTTTCCCATCAAGTCCTTCCCTCTTCAGAATCATCTATCTTATTACTGTTGAAGGTATCATCTCAGTTTAACAGGCTTACAACCTTGATACCATCCTAGATTCTTCACTCTCTTCCTACATTCCATTGAATTTCTGCCTTCGCAGCTTTTCTTCTGTTTGTCTTCTTGTCTTTTCTATCATCAACATAGTTAAGGCCCTCATTACTTCTTGCTGAGAGCAGGGATGTCAAATTCACCATGGGCAAGCAGGTTTTGTCCTGCCAGACTAAACTATAATTGGGAATTGTTTAACAAAATAAAAACACAGTTCAGCATAAATGATGTTAATTTGTGGTTTTCTAAGTCATTTTGAGGCAATAGGATCTCTTTGATTTCTGTTTGAAGTTTCTAGTTGATTTTGACAGCACTGGCCCTCTAATTGGTCCCCTTGTCTCATGTCGTCTTATACTTTACTTCGTTCATTCTCTCTATGATCTAGCAACACTGGTCTACTTGCAGTTCCTTAAACATGACACTCTACCTCCAGTCTCTGTGGCTTTTCATTGGTTGTTCCTTATGTATGGAATGCTCTGCCCATTCCTGCTTCATTTTCCTTGGCTTCTTTCTAGACCTTCCATCTTTCAAATCCCTTCTTTCTCAAATTATCTTCTATCTACTCTCTCTATATCTTTATGTTCATGGTTATTTTCATGTTATCTACCCCACTAGATTGTAAATGTCTTAAAGACAGGGGAATGGTTTTTTGCCTTTCTTTTGTGATGCAAAAATTTCTAGCTCAGCTTTATTATCATCATTTATTTAGAATGAACAAGTCACATAATTAGCTAGAATTTGCAAAAACAGAGACATCAACTATAGCTCTAGTGTTTACTGATTAGTTCCTGCTATGTCTGCAGATTTATAGTTTGAGATGTCAGCTGTAATTCCAGTGTTCCCCAGCTAGTTTTCTGAGTTTTTTTTACATATTTATTTATTTTTAGTTTTCAACATTCATTTCCATGAGATTTTGAGTTACGATTTTTCTCCCCATCTTTCCCCTACTCCCTACCCCAAAATAGCAAGCCTACCCCTTCCCCCAACATGTTCTCTCTTATATCTTCCCCATAACCCCCCTAACTTTTTACTAGGGCAAGATGGATTTCTATACCCCAGTGCCTGTATATCTTATTTCCCAGTTGCATGTAAAAAACAAATGTTTTTTTAAAACGTTTGTTTTTAAAACTTTGAGTTCTAGATTTTTTCCCTTCTTCCCTCTTTACCCACCCCCACTGGGAATATATGCAATTCAGTATAGGTTATACATGTGTAGTTACCCAAATCATTTCCATAGTAGTTATATTGTAAAAGACGAACTATATTTCCCTCCAAACTATCCCGCCCCCCCTTACTCTATTTTCTCCTTTGACCCTCTCTTTTCAAAAATGTTTGCTTCTAACTACCCTCTCCCCCAATCTGCTCTCCCTTCTATCATCTCTCTTCTTATCCCCTACCCACCTATTTTCCTGTAGGGTAAGATACTCAATTGAGCATGTATGTTATTCCCTCCTTAAGCTAAATTCAATGAGAATAAAGTTGTCCCGTTCCTTTTCACCTTCTTGTTCTTTACCTCCATTGTAACAGTTTTCTGTTGCCTCTTTTATATGAAATAATTTACCCTAATCTATCTCCACCTTTATCCTCCCAATAAATTCCTCTCTCACCTAATTTTATTTTTTAGATGTCATCCCTTCCTATTCAATTGATCCTGTGTCCTCTGTCTATTTATACCTGTACACATATATACACACACTCACATATGTATTCATATGCATATATACTCTACTATATATACATATATGTATGTATACATATATATGTGTATATGTATATATATATTATATATGCATTTATATTCCCTTCACTTGTCCTCATACTGAGAAAAGTCTTATGAGTTACAATTATTGTTTTTCCATGTAGGAATGTAAATAGTTTAACTTTAATAAGTTCCTTATGATTTCTTTTCTCTGTTTACCTTCTCATGTTTCTCTTGCTTCTTATATTTGAAAGTCATATTTTCTGTTCAGCTCTGGTTTTTTCATCGAGAATGCTTGAAAATCTCCTATTTCATTGAATGAACATATTTTTCCCCTGTAGCAATATACTCAGTTTTG
>CM053582.1:421474850-421501846 GCA_028627135.1 Pseudochirops cupreus
AGTGTGTGTTTATGTGTATACATGTATACAAAGACAGAGGGCACAGGATCAGTTGAATAGGAAGTGATGATATCTAAAAAAATAAAATTAAGAGGGGAGAGAAGAATATAATGGGAAAAGGAGAAAGGGAGAGATAGAATAGGGTAAATTATCTCATATAAAAGAGGCAAGAGGAAACTGTTATAATGGAGGGGAAGAACAGGAAGGTGAAAGAGAATGAGTCAACCAATCTCTCATTGAATTTGGCTTGAGGAGGGAATAACACTTAATTGGGTATCTTTACAGGAAAGTACGGGGGAAAGGGACAAAAAGGGGTATGATAGGAGGGCAAATTGGGGGAGAGGTTAGTTAGAAGCAAACACTTATGACAAGGGACAGGGTCAAAGGATAAAACAGAATAAGTGGGGGACGGGATAGGATGGAGGAAAATATAATTAGTCTTTCATAATATAATGACTATGGAAATGTTTTATGTAAAAATCAAAGTTTTAAAAACAAATCCTATACTGTGTGACTGTGGGCAAGTCACTTAAACCCAATTTCCCTGCCTTCTCCCCTCCAAAAAAAAAAATCCTGCACACTCTATTTTCAAAAATCAAATGAAAACTGACTTAATTTTTTAGAACCAGAAGGAAGTGATGATCAAACGGTATGGGGGGAGGGGAAAGAGGAATATACTATTGTAGCAGGGAAGAGGGAAGGATGAATTCACTATTTTTCATAATTAGTGTGTGTGAGAATATAAAATATGGAGGAAGTAGTTGGAGAGTACATGAATCTCAATCTTACCTGAAAAGAGCAAAGAAGTGAACATACACACTAACAGACTGTTGTAGATGTACATTAAACTCAATAAGGAAACAAAAGGGGAGAAGAGGGAAGATAATGCTGAGGGGGGAAGAGTTGTGAGCAAAACTAACTTACTGATCCTGAAGGGAAGAGTAAAAGAGGAAAGAAAAGAAAAAGAAAAGAAGAAAATAGAAAAGTAAAGGAAAAGAAAGGAGAGAAAAAAAATAAAGAAAAAACCCACCACAATCTAAAAAGTACCTTTGATTGCTTCTTAGGCATCTGGGGAGTGGCTAACCAAACTGTGGCATATAAACAGAAGGGAATACTATTACGCCATATGAAATGAAGAAAGAGACAGCTTCAGATAATCCTGGATGAGAGGAACTGATGCAGAGCAAGGTAAATAGATCCTGGGGGAAAAAGGATATAAGATCAGCAACACTAACAAAAACAACTATTTAAGACTTAAGAACTCTGATCAAAGAAATGACCAACCATGCTCTAGAGAACCTATGGTGAAGCACGTTACCTGCTTTCCGACAAAAATGAGCACGAGGAGAGAAAGAGATAAAAAAAAATTTTTCATATGGCCAATGTGTGATTTCTTTCGGTTTGAGAATGCTTCTCTATTAACAAGGCTTTGCATTCCTTTCCTTCTGTTCTTTAAATGGGGAAATGGAGTTAAGGGGGAATACTACAGGGAGGGTGCTATCAGGATATGCATTAGACACTGATAAAAAGAGGAAAAAAATGAAGAGAAGAAAAGTGTATCCATATTTCTCAACTGTCCATGGTGCCTTTACAATAATGTAGGGAAGCAAAAGTGTTAAATAAGTTTTTGCTTACCACAACACAAGAAAAATTATTGCAACAAAGGACCACTAAAGAAAAGATTAAAAATTAGAGATTGAATAACTACTCCTAAAGAATTATGGGTCAAAGAACATATCATAGAAATAATACTTTCATTAAAGAAAATAACAGGGGTGGCTAGGTGGCGCAGTAAATAGAGCACCGGCCCTGGAGTCAGAAGGACTTGAGATCAAATCCGGCCTCAGACACTTGACATACTTACTAGCCATGTGACCTTGGGCAAGTCACTTAACCCCAATTGCCCTCCAAAAAGAAAAAATAAAATAAAATTATAAAAAAAAAAAAGAAAATAACAATAAGGCAACATATCAAAATTTTGTCAATTCAGCCAAAGTAGTCCTTAGGGGAAATTTCATATCTCTGAACAAGTTCATCAACAACAACAAAAAAAGAATAAATAAATGAATTATACATGAAACTAAAAAAAAACCCACAAAAATATGAAACCAATAAAATTTTCAAAACCCAATTAAATACCAAAGAAGACATTCTGATTAGGATTATAAAATATACTTTACATATAGACCCAAATAATTAGAGAAATATTAAATGTTCATGAGTAGGCCAAGCTAATACAATAAAATTTATATTACTACCTAGATTTATTTATTCAATGTCATAACAATTAAAATACCAAAGAATTACTTAATAAAGTTAGAAAAAATGAGAACAAGCCAGAAAGAAATGAACGCAATAGACAAGTGTTTGATAAACACAAAGACCCTTTCTAGAGGAGAAAAATATTAGGCAAGGAGGTTCCCTGGGATTTTGAGAGTTCCTGATAAACACAAAGACCCTTTCTACAGGAGAAAAATATTAGGCAAGGAGGTTCCCTGGGATTTTGAGAGTTCCCGATAAACACAAAGACCCTTTCTAGAGGAGAAAAATATTAGGCAAGGAGAGTTCCCCACTCAAGTCCTAAAATGACTTATATACTTTAATTCCAAAAGGGCTCCAAATTTGCCTATAACATGAATTCTTGTAAATTATTTCTAACTTTTCCATTAGTTTTCATTAGAATTTCTTACATGAGTTCCCATAAAAAGCCTGGATTCAAAGTATAATGGGAATCACATTTAGGAATATAAGACTAGAAAAGTGAGAAGCTCAAAATCTTAATAAGGCAGCATAATGTCATTATCTATGAAAAGGGGAAGAGCTCATGACCAAATAAGAGACACATATTATCCTTTGGATCGTAATCCAAAATGAATCATTTCAATCACAAAATTAAAAAGGTTTTGTACAAACAAAACTAATGCAGCTAAAATCAGAAGGGAAAAGAGGTAGAGGGGAAAAAATTTGCAGCAAGTATAAGGGTCTTATTTCTAAGATATATAGGGAATTCATTCCAATGTATAAAACTAAGAGCCATTCCCCAGTTGATAAATGGACAAAGACTATGAACAAGCATTTTTCAAAGTAAAAACTCAAATTATTAATAGCCATATGAAAAAGTGCTTCAAAACAATAATAATTAGAAAAATAAAAATTAACAGAACTCTAAGGTACCACTTTTTACCCATCATATTGGTAATGTTGACAAAAAAGGAAAATGACAAATGCTGGAGGGGATATGGGAAAATAGATACATAAATGCACTACTGGTGGAGCTGTGAATTAGTTTAGTCATTCTGGAGAAGAATTTTACAACTATGCCCCCATAGTTAGTGTGTACAAACTTCCACATAGCAGTACTTATATTAGGTCTCAGAGATCAAAGAAAGAGTATTTATACGCACAAAAATATTTATAGCAGCTTTTTCTGTGATGGTAAAGAATTAGAAATTTAGGGGTTGCCCATCAATTGGGGAATAAATACCTAAACAATGATATATGAATGTAATGGAATACTGTTGTGCTTTAAGAAATGATAAGGGAGGGATGGCTAAGTGGTGCAGTGAATAGAACACCAACCCTAGAGTCTGGAGAACCTGAGTTCAAATCCAACTAGCCATGTGACTTTGGGCAAGTCACTTAACCCCAACTGTCCTGCCTTCCCCCCTCCAAAAGAAAAAAAAGAAAAGAAAAGATAAGGGAGGAGATTCAGAGAAAACTTGAAAGATTCATATTATCTGATACTGAGTGAAGGGAAAGAACTAGGAAAATAATTTATACAATGACAATACTATAAAAACAATCAACTTTTTAAGATTTAAGACCACTGATCCATGTAATGACCAACTGCAATTCTAGGTGACTCATGGAATGCTACTGAACTCCTTTAAAAAAAAAGAGAGATGACAGATTAATAGAGCAGAGTGAAGCATTTTTTTTACACAGTCCATGCAAGAATTTGTTTTGCTAAACTATACATGTCTAGCACATAGCTCAGTGCCTGGCACATAGTATGTGCTTTATAAATGTTTACTGACTGATTAATTTGTTTGTTATAGGGATACTGTTTTTCTTTCTTTCCCAAAGGGGAAGGGAGCAAGGTGGGAAAAAAAAGAATGCAGATTTTCATTTACATAAAGTTTAAATTTTTTTAAAGTTTAAAAATTTAAAATTAGATTTTAAAAGTAGTGTAATGTAGTTTTCTGTTTTTTAAAGAGTGCTGGGTTTCACTTAGGAGAAAACAATGTTTGAAATCCACCTCCCACAGCTACCAGCTGTGTAAATTAACCATGGACAAATCACTTAACCTGAACTTCAGTTTCTCATCTCAAAATGAGATAATAATAGCACCTACTTCATAGAGTTGTTATAAGGCTTAAATAAGACAATGTTTAAGGTGTCCCAAAAGTCTTAGTGCAGATAAAAGCTCTAAGAGATTTAAATTTGTCCTAAGACTTTTGAAACATCTTATATACAAAATGCTTCACATACCTTAAAGCACTATGTAAATGTTATCTATAATGATGATGATGTCACCTGTACTTAATGAAGACTTATCAGTAACTAAACACTGGGGGCAAATTTAATTGCAAAAAGGCAGTTCAACAAACAAAAAAAGGGAGGGGAAATGAGAAGGGGGTTACCTGGAGGGTCATGTCGGCTAAGTCTAGGGAATGAGAGATGATTAGTCTCTAGTCTAGGCCCTTTCCCATAGTGAAAAATACAAGTGCAAAAACACTACATTAGGAGATGTAATATCATATGGAGGACAGATGGGAGGTCAATTTAACTGGAACAGGGAATATGCTAATGGTAGTAAATAATACATAGGGAACTGAGTCAAATTTACAAGAATAAGCACTATTCCCCAAATGATAAATGGTCAAAGGACATGAATAGGCAGTTTTCAGAGAAAGAAATCCAAGCTATCAATAGTTATATGAAAGTTCTAAATCACTAATAATTAGACAAGAGTATGCTAAAACAACTCTGAGGCAAAACCTCACACACGGCAGATTTGCTAAGATGACAAAAATGGAAAATTACAACTGCTGAAGGGCTATGGGTAGAGCTGTGAATTAGTCTAACCATTCTGGAAAGCAATTTGAAACTGTGCCAAAAGCTCTATTAAGTTATGCATACCCTCTAACACAGCAATTCTCCTACTAGGTCTATATTGTGGAGAGTTAAAAAAGGAAAAGGAACCACATATAAAAATATTTACAGCAACTCTTTTGTGGTTGCAAAGAATTAGAAATTGAGGTGTTGCTTATCAACTGGAGAATGGCTGAACAAATTATAGTATATGATTTTAATGGTACTATTGTGCTGTAAAAAATGATAATAAACATGGTTTTGGAAAAAACCTGGGACAACTCATATGAACTGATGCAAATGAAAGGAGCAAAATCAGGAGAATAATTATATAATAACAAGATTGCAAATATAATCAACTGTGAAAAACTTAGTAGCTCTGATTATCATAATAATCTGCTACAATCCTAAAGAAATTATGATGAAACATGCTACCCACCCTCCAGGTAGAGAAATGATGGACTCAGGGTTCAGACTGAATATATTTTCTTTTCTTTCTTTCCTTTTTTTAAAAGACATTGCTAATGAGAGAATTCATCTTGCATGACTCTACATATTTGTAATGAGCTTTATTTTTCTTGCTTTTTCAATGAGTTGGGGAGGACACGGGTAAGGAAGATAATTCAGAAGTGAAAATTAAATAAAAATAAATTTTTAAAAAGATACTAAGTAATGTGAACTAAGACAAGAATGATGGGTGAGTAAGAATGTGGAGGACTTTAAATTACTAGATCAGAAAGTTGTTTTGGGGCTGAATGAGGAACAGATTAGATAGAAGAAGGTCTGGAAATTGAAAGATCAGTTATGAGGCTATTACAATAATTGAAATGAACAGTGACAAGAAAATGGAGATCTTTCTACGAAGGAACTTGAAAATGAAGTACTCACTAGACACTTACAGGCAAAAAACCCTTGATTCTACCACTCTCCTAGAGTTTAGGTAGACAGTATACAATTGTGCTAAATTTGTTAAGATGGGAATAACATGTTACAAATTATATTTTAAGAGAATTAGACTGGCAGCAGAAGACAGGAAATGACGGAGAGGGATAATATGGATGAGGGTCTGGCTAAAGATAAGGTAACCAAACTCTGCATTAATTTCAATTAAAAGAAACATAGCTACTATAGGTAGATTATGAATAGATTATGAAGGCTGGCCCATAGACCCTGAGACAAAAATTCGTGAGCTCCCTTCTGCCCCCCAAAACCTTACTTAAGAAGGGCAGAAGAGTCGGAGACATTACTTCCATAAGAGAGAAATTAAACCTAGGGGATGAACAACAGAAAAGAAAAATACAACACTACCAAGTTTTGTGGTCTGTAAGACCTAAAAAAATGGACTACACAATCAGTTAACACAAAATAGACATGGAGACATGGCTAATGAGAAAATATGTTTTACCTGACTTAATATGTTCAACAGGTATTGTATTTCTAGTCTTTTCTCAATGTGTGGGGATTGAGCTGGAGGGAGAGAATCCAAAACTAGAAATAAATGTTTTTAAATTTAAAAAAAAAAACAAAATAGGTTTCATTTGACAAATGTTACATGTGTTGACTATATAATTTAAAAGGACTCACACTAAAATGTTCTATTTTAAACGTAATACTTCTGCTTCAAACCATTTATCAATTGTATAGCATATAAAATCAATTCTGCAGAAATTTTAGTTGCTTCTCTCTCCCCAATAAAAACAATGAAATACATAAGGATATTTGATAAGGTTTTTCTTTTCTCCCAAGTGTTGTTAATAACAGAAGTTTGTAAAAAAAAAAAAAAGATAGCACAATATGATTCTATAAGATAAATGATTTAAATTTTTAATATAAATTTAGCCGTTGTTATATTTATCTTTTAAAAATTCCACCTGCTGTAGTCATTAAATGTGAATTAAATTCAGATATATGTAACATAGCACTTTTAATCATTTTAATTATTATATTTTAAATTATCCTATATTCTCATAAATCATTCTACCAATTTTATTCAGTTCCACATTAATTGCCTACTACATGAATATGAAGGGAAAAAAAAATTCCCTTCCATTAGTAGTTTTCATTCTATTCAGTGAGAAGAGTGAATAAGCATTTATTAAGCCCTTAGTCTGTGCTGGGTACTGTGCTAACTGCTTTACAAATATGATCTCATTTGACTAGAAAAAATAACATGCAAAAAAATAATAAATTGAAGATAATTTATGAGAAAGCACTGACAAATGGGTTTTAAATGAGGAGGCAGAGGAGTTTAAATTTTATTCTATAGTTAATAAAGAGCCACTTAAGATTTTTGATTAGGGGAATGACATGGTCATAATTCAAAGTCCCAGTTTTACAACCTCAGGCTTGTGCTTGACTTTTCAGGCTTTTTCACTTGACATGTCTAGTTGGTTGCCAGATCTTGGAGATTCAACCTCTACTATATCTCTCACATTCAACCACTTCTCTATTCACGTGGGCACCACCACGGTTGAGGACTCATTACCTCTCACTGGCACTTCTGAAGTTGTTTCTTGATTGGTCTTTCTCCTTCAAGTCTTTCTCCCCACTATTTTTTCCTTCACACAGTTGCCAAAATGATATTCTTAAAGCATTAGATAAGTCATACTCAATTAGCTCCAGTGACTCCTTATTGCATTTAGGATCAAATATATACAGATATCTTTCGCTGGGATTTGAAGCCTTTTACAATATGGCTCCAATTTACCTTTCCAGCTGTCTTATGTATCATTTCCCTTCACACTTTGGTCCAAACAATATGGCCTTCCACTTATCTGTTCCTCAAACAAGATGTTCCATCCTATTTCACCTTCTATTTAGGTCTTCCCTGGTCCCTCTCTCCTCTAGATGACAGTGGTTTCCCCTAATATTCCTTTGTATTTATTTTGTACATATTTTGTACCTACTTAATTACGTACATGTTATTTCCCACAATAGAATGTAAATTCCTTGACAGCAAGACTTAGTTCATTTTTGATTTTATACCTCAGTGCCTTGCATAATACCAGGGAACATAGTAGACAAAATGCTTGTTGACTGATTACTGGTCAGACCTGTACCTTAAGAAAGTTAATGGGGCTGCTTATAAGGAAGCCCACAGTGAATGGCCTTGACTTTCTTAGTGAACTAGGAGGCAAAGTTTTCTGCTGAGCAAGAAAGGGAAAGCGGATAGTTTAAGTGGTTGAGAAGAGAAGATTTGGAATAGATAGTGTAGGAAGTGTGATAAGATCACACACAGGCTCATATATCTAGATCTGGAATGGATATCGGAGGCCATTTTGTTCAAATCTCTTATTTTACAGATGAGGAAACTTGGGTACAGGAGGTTAAGTCACTTGTCTAAGGTCATAGAGGTAGTACATATACAAAATTTTAATAACTGACCATGTTTCCAACACTTGCAAAATTGTTTTAAAACAATAGAATCAAAGATATTACAAACTTATGTTACAGGGTGTAAATGCCTAAATTTTAAAAGGTTTTATTTTATGAATTCCTAATTAAAATTATTAATACAGATGAAAATGATTTGGTTTAAATAATTATTTGGAACAAATACCAAACAATATTTCTACAGTCCAAGCTGTAATAGTCTGTCTTAGAAATCCTTCAGAATTTCTGACATTTTGCCAAAACTATTTGTAGAGAAATACTAAGAACAAAGCCAGAATCAAGAACTGAGTGCAGGTTGAGACAAAGTTCAGAGTCTAATCATAATACAAAGCAAAAATTAAAGTACCAAGAAGGATTAAACAAACAAAAAAAAAGGGAGTCAAGCCCAGGAATGCTGTTGTACTCTGCACCTTTTTTATGGGCACTGGACAATCACCAGATCACAAGATAAAAATAAGAAGCCCTGGTAGGTGGGGGCAGGTATCTACAGTGGATCCAGAGAGTGAGTCAGAGTAGCAATAATATCCATTGCCAGTCCTAGGAAGGAACCAACAAGAGCACAGACACAGATAGTTTAGATTAGAGGATTTCAAAAAGTGCTATTAAAAACCTGATACTCTTTATACATTAAATATGATTAAAATTTTATTTCCTTCATGATTCTTGAAGGTCTTGACTACTAACAAAAATAGAAAAGTTTCAAACATATAAAAATGCACATAAACTGCTATATTAAGAATAAGTACATGCCAACTTCAATTAATGAGTCATAAAAATCAAAGAATTAGTAAGATGCAAGAAAAATATAGCATAAAAACACGGAGAAAGTGATTAGGAGCAAGCATCAAGAGGAACTTCATAAACAAGAGAGTGCTGAACACATGCACACATACACATTAACTATCTGGTTTAGAAATATACCTAACACAGCAATGAAACAAACAAGAATGGACACGGAAATTTAGGAAGGACAACAAGGAGGAAACACTTATAAAACAAATTTCCTGATCCTGAAGTGAGGGGGGAAAAAAGTAAATAACTAAAAATGAAGGGAGTGCCCATCAGCTGCGCATGAGCACAAACATATGAGCAAATTATGGGATGTGAATGTGATAGAATATTACTGAGTCACAAGAACGACAAAAGAAATTATTACAGAGAATCCTAGGTAGTGTGAACTAATGTAAAGTGAAGAGATCAGAATCAAGACAACAATTTATATAAGGATAACAAGATTAAAGAAAAACAACTTTGAAAGGTTTAACAACTCTCATCAGTGCAATGACTACATCTTCAGAAAAACTATGATGAAGTAAGTTACCCATCTGTTAATAGAGAGATTAGAGAGGTAAGATGCAGAAAGAATCATAGTTTTGGACCAGGCTACTACACGAATTTGCTTTGCTTGACTATGCATATTTGTCATAAGGGATTTTTCTTCTCTCTCTCTCTCTCTCTCTCTGTCTATACGGAGAGGAATTTGGGGAGATAGGAAAATTATCAATACTGATTTTTTAAAAAAACAAAAAAGGTCAGTGAAACAGTATAAAAATATACAGAACAGAATATGAAGGTCAGAAGGAAGCAAAAACAAGTAGGCCATTTAAAAAAGTAACATATGGAATTTATTATATGCTTTAAAAATAAGCAATATAAAATTGAGATTAATATTTTCTTTCTGTTATGTTGTGTATATGTGCTTTTTTTGGATATTTAAGATCAAAAGTTTTTAAACGAATCCACGAAAACCCCATACTTTTGTATAAATGCTTTAAATACTCCTTGCTGTCCCACAAGCTCCTAGACTTAAAGAGATGAGATAAAAAGACTGTATACATTGAGATCTAGGCAACTTGCCCTTCTACAGAGAAGGAACAGAGATTCCTCATAAACAATACTCCATATCTCATGTTTCCATCTGCCTTTGTACTGGTCATCCACCACATACAAGTTCTTTATAGAATATCTTTCTTCCTTCAAGACTCAGTACTAAGTACAACCATTTATATGAAACCTACCCTCATCCCCTATAATTCCCAGTATCCTCTTTGCAAATTACTTTATATTTAACTACTTCTATATGTATATCTTGTCTCCCGTTTCAATGCAAGCTTCTTGACAGTAGGGATTACTTCATTTTTTGCATTGATATTCCCAGTGACTAGCAAAGGACCTGCATATAGCATAAATTTTAAAAATGTCTGTTCATCTATAACTTGGTTATAATCCTAATGCAGGAAAAATATCTATGAACAAGTTACCATTCTATAAAAGCAATCTAAAAATCTTACCTCCTGTTCCTAGAACCTTCAGAAGCTCAAAATTTTCAATTCCCACTTTCTCCGCATGTCCTGTTAAATTAGCTAAAATATAAAAATCAAGAAAAAACATATTAAGAAACTTGATAAAAAAATCTTTGCTAAAATTGAGTTTCTAACAGTACCAAACATCAAGTCCTTTAATTTCAACATAAATACATAAAAACATTCTAAAAGTAAGTTAGGGGTGGCTAGCTGGCACAGTGAATACAGCATCGGCCCTTGGGTCAAGAGGATCTGAGTTCAAATCCAGCTTCAGACATTTAACACTTGCTAGCCATGTGACCTTGGGCAAGTCACTTAACTCCAATTGCCCTGAATTTCTCCCCTCCAAAAACAAAAAACAACAACAAAAAAAGGTAAATTAAACTGACTACTCTTATCTGAAATCTTAAATATTTTTAAATGTCATTTTAATATAGGAGTGAACACAAAAATAAATAAGACACTGGACTAGGATTTCTCAATTCTAGCCCCTATTTTACTAATAATTTTGACCTTGAACAAGTCACTTAACTTATTACATGTCACTCATGAGGCTTCATTTCTTTATTCTTATCATAAAATGATGCCAGAGTTGGACTATATGATCTCTAAAGTTCTTTTCAGTTCTAATATCCTATGAAAAGAGGCACAAATGAATATTTTAAAAAATAAACTATATGCACTCACAAAATTTTTTTATTGCATAAATACTTTCTAAATATTCCTTTCTATCTCAGACTTGCCAGACTTTAAGTTTAGATAGAAGGAAGAACTCTTAGAGAACAGAAGATGGCTTTTCAGTCTCATTGTACATTACTGTTGCTCTTAAACACTATGACCCAGCTAAACAGTCCATTAAAAGAAAACAAACAACCTGCTCAAAAGTTTCCTATAACTATTAATAAAATTTAACAAAATACTTGATCCCAAGTGTTAAAAGTTCTCAAAACTATGTCTTTTAAGGAAAAACTAGTTCTTTAGTGTCTCTATACAGTACAGCTAACATATGCTTTGTGGGGCAGTAAATAAGTAATATTTATTGAGACTGCACTGTGTACAGAACACTTAGTTTCCTATCTAGGGGTTTATAGGATCATAGATTTATAACTGAAAAAGACCTTAGAAGTTATTGGACATCAAGATAACTCCAAAATGATTGCCAGATGAATCAAAATTCTGTCAAGAAACTCTTTATGTTTCTAAGTCTAAAGCACATTTTTAACTACCAGTTATTTAACAGCTCACACAAAGGTGAACAATAGATTTTTCACATCTTATGCCCCATTCTAAAATAATGACATTATTCATTTCTAACTAACTTTGTTCAAATGTTTCAGTGGCGTCTGACTCTTTGTGACTCCATTTGGGGTGTTCTTTGGCAAAGATACTGGAGAGCTTTGCCATTTTTTTCTCTAGCTCAATTTTCAGATGAAGAAATGGGAGCAAACAGAGTTAAATAACTTGCCCAGGGTCACACAGCTAATAAGTGTCTGAGGACAGATTTGAACTCAAAGATGAGTCTTCCTGACTTCAGGCTTTTTACTCCATCCACTGAACCACCTATCTAAACTTTGCTAACTAGTCTAATCTATACTATTTGTCATGCCTAATAATATGAATTAAAACATACTTAAAGAGTCATCTGTTTACATATGACAAAGACAGTGTACTCTTCAGTTTTCTTTCCAATACCAATATTTTAGTCATGGGGTGGGTGCTGATAGGTACAAATTTCTAAAATTATTTCTGTATACCACAATTACCCATAATCTCCTCAGTCCCTGGACCTGTACTATCTTGGGAAATGGAAGTAAACTTTCCTTCACAGTGTACACAGTCAATACTTTCCTTATTAACAAGAAAGATGATAATGTCTATAAAGTGATTTTCAACCATAAAGCTCAATGGAAGTACAGGATTTTTTTTTTACTTTATAATGGGCTATTCCCATGCCCTGTAATTACTCATGAAGAATCACAAGAGGCCACAATGAAGTTATACTCTTCCTTAAAGTATTTTTTAAAATATGTAGTGCAAAGGCCAGTGGTCACCTAAAAAGTTCTTCCCAATGGCCTCTGAACTGGCCTCTCATAGTTTATGGTATAATCATATGTCTTTTTTATGACATGAATTAATAACTTCCTCTCTATTTCTGTGGTTCAGACCTATGATTTTGTTGGCATAGAGAATTTGTGGAAAAGAAATTGCCATTACCAAAGCTGTTTGGCAACTGTTCTACAACTTAAAGAGTTGTTTAGGGGCACTGAGAGGATAAGGGACTTGTGCAGGGTCACAAACCCAGTATATGTCAGAGGTAGCACTTGAATACAGTTTTTCCTGGTTCTGACACCTGTTTTCAATCCACTGAGCCAAAATGTCTCTCATTTTCATATGACATTTAATTAAAAAAAACCTCAACTATTATTTCATTACTCACATCAAAAGTAGTAACATTCATCCCATAAATTGCTATAGTTTCTAAATTTTAATTTTGCTTTATTTATTTAGGAATGGAGATTACAATGTATACAGGCATATAGTCTTGCCTTGTTAAAGAATTCACAGATTGAAAAAGTTTGGAAAATCATTTGCCTACAGTAAAAATGGATGCTACACTAAAAAAGTTAATGAAAATGACTACTACAGATAACCATTTAGCTGAAGGGGAAAAAAGGTATAAACAGATATAACTTAAATTTACATGGTGTTGGATTTCTAGGTAAGACAGCAATTTAAAACACTGTAAGAGGACCTCAGTTCTCCCAAAGGTAGAGTCATGAAGTGAACAGAGCCAAATAAAACTTCATCTTTAGAAGATGGACCATAAAGAGGAAAACAGAAGGGATTAAAAGAAGAGGAAAAAAGTAGAAGAACTATAGATCAAAGGTTGGACTAGTGAAAAGAGAAAGGGAGAAAACTTCTTCAATTACAGATTACTAGAGCCAATCACATTCCTTCACTTTTAGCACCTCTTTCTTTACTATAAAGAAGTAAAAATATTTAATAGAGGGACATTAACAATGAACAATCATAACTATGAATATGAATGGAATCAACTTACCCATAAAATAGAGGATTTTAGCAAACTGCATTAGTAAAGCAGAATCTAACAATATGCCATTTATAAGAAGTATTTTTGAAACATAAAGATTCAGAAAAAGCTAAAATGAGGGTTTGGAGCAGAATTTATTACCCTTAGGATGAATTTTAAAAAGCAGGGGTGGCAATCATGACCTTAAGCAAAACAACATTAAAACTGATAATTAAGACATTAGCAGGGAAATTACCTTTTGAAGACAATGGAGACAAGAAAATACATACTTAATATATGTGCATCAAACGGCAGAGAAGCTAAGTATTTGAAGGAAAAGTTAATCCAATTGCAAGGAGAAATAAAAAAACAAACTACAATAGATATTTCAATATGCTCCTTTTAAATGTGGAAAAATTTAACAAAAACATAAATAAGAGGACCTCAATAAAATTTCAGAAAAGTCACATGCAAGGAATCTCAAAAGTCTTAGGAGTTTTAACAGTGTGAAATTGCACCAAGATTTTCTGGATACTCTACTAATAGATCTTTGTTGGTTATTCAATGGGGATGAAAAGAAGAATACATATTTTTCATCTGCACACACACAAAAAAAGCTAATTGTACTATAGCATAAGAATAAACTCAAACAAATAACAAAAATCAGAAATATTAAATATATTCTTTATCAACCACATCAAAATAAATATTATGCTCAATAAAGGACTTTTGAAGAAAGAATTAAAATTTGAACAGAGACTAAATAATTTCATCTTTAAAAAATTAGAGGGTCTGGGCAGCTAGACGGCACAGTGAATAGGGCACTGGCCCTCAAGTCAGGAGTTCAAATCCGGCCTCAGAAATTTAACACTTTCTAGCTATGTGAACTTAGGCAAGTCACTTAACCCCAACTGCCTTGCCTTCCTCCCTTCAAAAGCAAAAAAAAAAAAAGGGTCAAATAACATGTACACAGTATGCATATATATACATACATACATACATATATAAACACACACATACATACTTATACCTGCAGTCTTAAGATATTGACATGCTTCAGGAATGTCCATGCTAACATATAATTGTAACCAGAAAACTCCAGCCAGTCAACAACAAAAAATTAAACTGAGGTTATAAATGACTTCAGAAAAGGAGCAGGACATGAGATAAACTCACAAAAAATCCACATATCTATATCACTACTCACACATATGAAGAACATAAGGAAATAAAAATGGCAAAATGTAACACATAACTGGGCGTCAACAAAGACAGCTGCCCCTCAGTTTCTGTTTCTTTGCCACCACACACACAAAAAAGGCTGTTATAAATATTGTTGTACATAGGGGTCCTTTTCCTCTTTTTAAAATTTTTTTGGGGGCATAGATCTAGAAACAGTATTTCAAGGTGGAAAGTTATACATAGTTTAATAGTTTGGAGGACAGAATTCCAAATTACTTTCCATAATGGCTAAACTAGTTTACAATTCTACCAACAGTGCCTTTGTGTACCTGTTTTCCCTTACTTGTCTAAGTAGTAATTTTCCACTTTTGTGAACATTACCAAAATGATCTTTTTTTTTTCAGTCAATAAGTTGTGTATGACTCTTTGTGACCCCATTTGAGGTTTTCTTGGCAAAAGTATTAGAGTGGTTTGACATTTCCTTCCCCAGCTCCTTTCACAGATGAAGAAACTGAAGCAAACAGGATTAAGGGACTTGCCAATTAATTAAGTGTCTGAGGCTGTATTTGAAATGAGGTTCTTCTGACTCTAGGGCCAACATTCTACCCACGATGCTACGGAGTGGTAGCATGAACAGTAGCCACACTATGGTAAACTGTCTTGGCAGATAGACTAAACCAGGTTGAAGGTAACCCAACAGGCCCTCAAACCTGTCACTGAATTAGGAGCGTGTCTACCCCAAGAATGTGAAGACTTCCCTGGCAATGAAATGGGCAGTTGGGGAAAGTTTGTTCCAACGACCATGGAGACGGCTAAAGCAGGCTCTGTGGAGCGCTCAGGGCTTCAATACGCACCAAAGAAACCAAGGTCCACTGTACCCTGGGCAATCATCAGTCATCTTGACTTCTGTTTTGCACTGGACTTTGATGACTGGAAGAAAGAGGTAAGGCTGACAATTTTGTGCAACTCTAACTCACTTAAATATAATTCACATGCAAGTCATCATCCTGTGACGTTACTGGTTCTCTTTGAAAATGAAGGCTGAACAACAACAACCAATCTGATGGGAGTAAGGTAGTACCTCAGAGTTATTTTAACTAACATTTATCTAATTATTAGTGATTAAGAGCATTTTTTTTCATACAGTTATTGATAGTATGGATTTTTTCCTCTGAAAATTGTCTATTCGTATCTTTTCACCATTTATTAATTGGGGAAGACCTCTTATCCTTAAATATATAACAGTTTACTGTATACCTTATATATGAGACCTTTATCAGAGAAACTTGCTGCAAAAATTTGCTCCCAATTTCCTGTATCTCTCCTAATTTTAGCTGCATTGGTTTTCTTTGTGCAAAAGCTTTAATTTTTTGTAATCAAAATTGTTCTTTTCATCTCTCTATAACTTGTTGGGTCAGTCAGTGAATAAACATTTATTCTGTTTGCTCATGAATCCTTCCCCTATCCATAGGTAATCCACAGGTAATTTTTCCATGCTCACCTATTTTACTTACGATATCATCTTTTTTTGGTATAAATTTCATATAAATTTGGAGCTTATCTCAGCATATGTTGTGAGATGTTGGTCTACATTTAGTTTCTGCCAGATTGTTTTCCCAACAGTCTTTGTTAAATAATGAGTTCTTGCTCCAGTGTTTGGCATCTTTGAATTTATAAAAATACTGGGTTACTAAGCTCATTCACTTCTGTATACCATGCACCTAATCTATTCCAGTGATCAATTTCTTTATTTCTTGCCCAGTAAAAATTGTTTCGACAAATATGGCTTTGTAGTAGAGTATGAGATCAGGTAGTGGTAGATCCCCTTCTTTTGCATTTTTTTAATTGACTACCTTGATATTCTTGACCTTTTGTTCTTCCATATGAATTCGGTTATTATTTTTATAGCTCTATGAAATAGTCTTTTTCACAACTGAATTGGTATGGCACTGATTAAGTAAATTAGTAGTATGGTCATTTTTATTCATTGTCTTGTCCTACCAATGAGCAATTAATATTTCTCCAGTTACTTAGATCTGCCTTAATTCGTATAAAAACTATTTTGTAATTGTGTATATAACATTCTTGTTTGTGTCTCTGCATGCAGACTCCCAAGTATTTTGTATTGTCTGAAGAGATTTTTTAATGAAATTACTCTTTCTATCTCTACCTGATGGTAACATACAGAAATATAGATGATTTCTGTAAGTTTGTTTTTTATTCTGTAATTTTTCTGAAGTTGTTCATTGTTTCAACTAGCTTTTTAATTACCTCTGAGAAAATTGTCATATCACCTGCAAAAAGTGATATTTTGTTTCCTTTTATCAAAGCTTATCCTGTAATTTTTTTTCTTGTCATTTCTATAAGCTAGCAGTTTGAGATAACATTTCATAATAGTATCTTATTTAATATTTTTGCATCAGTAGTCATTAGGGAAGTTGGTTGACAGTTTTCCTCCTCTCTTTTGACTCTCACTGGTTTGAGGTATAAAAACCGTATTTGCTGGGTACACAATTTAGATATAAAGGCTGATACTATAAGCAAACTGGGAGAGCAAGGAGTAGTTTATCTGTCAGATTTATGGAGAATGGAAGAATTTATGACCAAACAACAGAGAGAAAATTATGAAATACAAAAGAGATCATTTTGATTACATTAAATTGAAAGGTTTTTGTGAAAACAAAGTCAATGCAACCAAGATCAGTAGGGAAACAGAAAACTGGGAAAGAATTTTTATAAGCAGTATCTCTGATAAAGGCCTCATTTCTAAAATATATAGAGACCTGAGTCAAATTTATAAGAATACAAATCATTCCCTAACTGAATAAATGGTCGAAGGATATGAATAGGCAGTTTTCAGAGAAAGAAATTAAAGATAACTATATTTATATGAAAAAAATGTTCTAAATCACTATGGATTAGAGAAATGCAAATCAAAACAACTCAGGTACCACATCACACCTGTGAGATTGGCTAACGTGACAAAACAGGAAAATTATAAATGCTGGAGAAGATGTGGGAAAATCGGAACACTAATGCTTTGTTGGTGAAGTTGTGAACTAATCCAATCATTCTGGAGAGCAATTTGGAACTGTGCTCAAAGAGCTATAAAAATGTGCATACCTTTTGACTCTCCAATATTACATCGAGGGCTATATCCCAAAGAGATCATACAAAAGGAAATAGAAGCTACATGTACAAAAATATTTATAGCACCTCATTTTGGGGTAGCAAAGAATTGGAAATTGAGGGGATGCACATCAATTGGGGAATGACTGAACGAGTTGTGGTATATCAATGTAATGAAATACTTGTGCTATGAGAAGGATGAGCAGGTAGACTTCAGAAAAACCAGGACTTACATGAACTGATGCTGAGTGAGGGGAGCAGAGCCAGGAGAACATTATACATAGTTACAGCCATATTGTACAATGACTAACGTTGACAGACTTGGCTCTTCTCAGAAATGCAAGGTCCTAAGACAACTCCAAAAGGCTCATGATGGAAAATGCTATCCACATACAGAGAAAGAATTATGGAATTTGAATGCAGATTGAAGCATACTATTTACTCTCTTTTTTGTTTTGTTTCTTCTTTCTAGTGGTTCATTCCATTGGTTATAATTCTTCTTTGCAATATGGCTAATGTGAAAATATTTTAATGTGAATGTATATGTAGAGACTATATCAGATTGCATGCTGTCTGAGGAGGGGTCAGATGGGGGAGGAGGAGAAAATCTGGAACTCAAAGGCTTGTGGAACTGAATGCTGTAAATGAGAAATAAATACATAACTTTAAAAAAATCCATATTGTTACAGAAAGAACTTGATAGGACCCCTTCTTTACCTATTACCTATTACACAGCTTAGATAGTACTGAAATTGTTTCTTTAAATATTTTGTAGAATTCGCTTGTCAACCCATCTGGTCTTAGGGATTTTTCTTTGGAAGTTCACTTATGGCTTGTTAAATTTCATTTTTTTAAGAAAAGATTATCTGAATATTTGATTTCTTGTTTTATTAATCTGGACAATTTATATATTTCTAAATATAGATCATTTCATTTAGTGACATTGCCAGTTTTACTGGCATATTGTTGGGCAAAATAGTTCCTAATTGCTTTTATTTATTCTTCACTGGTTGTGTATTCACCCTTTTCATTTCTGATACTGGTAGTCTGTTTTTCTTCTTTCTTTTTAAAATCAAATTAGCTAATGGCTTGTTTATTTTATTGTCTCCCCTGCACCATTCCTAAAAGGTCCAATTTTTACTTAATAGTTCAATGGTTTTTTTTTTAATTTTGTTAATCTTTCCTGTAATTTTTGGGAATTTCCAATTTGGTATTTAATTGGAGGTTTTTAAGCTTTTTTAGTTGCATGCCCAATTCACTGATCTGCTCTTTCTTGCTTTTACTGATGTGTTAGAGATATAAAATTTACTACACATTCTGATTTAGGTGCATCCCACAATTTTGGTATGTTCATCTCATGGTTACCATCTTTAATGAAACTATTGATCCATTCTATGATTTGTTCTCTGACCAACCCATTTTTTAAGATTAAGATACCAATTAATGTTTTGCCTTTCCTTCAAAGGTAAATAAGTGTAATTTTATTGCATTTAATATTATTACATTTAATATTTCTACTTTTCTGCATTTGTTTGTAAGGTTTTGGGACCCTAATACAAGGTCAATTTTGGTGAAGGTGCCATGCACAGCTGAGAAAAAAAGTATACCCCTATTTCTTTTTTTCCAGAATTTATTTATTTTTAGTTTTCAACATTCATTTCCATATGATTTTGGGTTCCAAATTTCTGCCCCCCTCTCCCATACTCCTCATCCCAAGATGGCATGAATACTGATTACCCCTTCCTGCAGTCTACCTTCCCTACTATCCCTCTCGATATCCCCCCTTCCCCTTACTTTCTTGTAGTGCATGATAGATTTCTATACCCCGTTGCCTGCATATCTTATTTCCTAGTTGCACATAAAAACAATTTTTAGCATTTCTTTTTAAAATTTTGAGTCCCAGAGAATTCAATGTAGGTTATACATGTATAGTTATGTAAAACATTTCCATAGTAGTCATACTGTGAAAGATTAACTGTCTTTCCATCCACCCTATCCCACCTGCATTTACTGTATTTTCTCCTTTGATTCTGTCCCTTTTCAAAAGGGTATGCTTCTGACAATCCCCTCCCCCAATCTGCCATCCTTTCTATCATGCTCCCCTCTTATCCCCTTTCCCCCTACTTTCCTGTAGGGTAAGATACCCAAATGAGTGTGTATGTTATTCCCTCCTTAAGCCAAATCAAATGAGAGTAAGGTTGACTTATTCCCTTTCACCTCCCTGCTCTTCCCTTCCATTATAACAGCTTTATCTTGCCTCTTTTATGGGAGATAATTTACCCTATCCTATCTCTCCCTATCTCCTTCTCCCAATATATTCCTCTCTGACCCCTTAATTTTATTTTTTTAGATATCATCCCTTCGGGGGCAGAGCCAAGATGGCGGCATAGGAGCAGCAACATATCGCAACTCTCACATAGATATCATCCCTTTATATTCAACTCATCCTGTGCCCTCTGTCTATATATACATATATCCACATACATATTCACATACATACATACATGTATATGTACATATACATATATACATACACATGTGTGTATAGATTCCCATCATCTACCCTAATGCTAAAAAAAGTCTCATGAGTAACAAATATCTTTCCATGTAGGAATGTAAGCAGCTGAAGTTTAGTAAGTCCCTTATGATTTCTCTTCCGTTTTTACCTTTTTATGCTTCTCTTGATTCTTATATTTGCAAGTCAAATTTTCTGTTCAGCTCTGGTTTTTCATCAAGAATCCTTGAAAATCCTCTATTTCACTGAATGTCCATTTTTCCCCTGAAGTATTATACTCAGCTTTGCTGGGTAGGTGATTCTTGGTTTCAATTCTAGTTCTTTTGATCTCTGGAATATCATATTCTTATCCCTCTGATCCCTTAATGTGTAGAAGCCGATAGATCTTATTTTATCCTGATTGTGTTTCTTTCTGGTTGTTTCCAACATTTTTTCATTGACCTAGGAACTCTGGAATTTGACCACAAAATTTCTAGGAGTTTGCCTTTTGGGATCTCTTTCAAGAGGTGATTGGTGAATTCTTACAATTTATATTTTGCCTTCTGGTTCTAGAATATCAGGGCAATTTTCCTTGATAATTTCTTGGCAGATGATGTCTAGGCTTTTTGGTAGTCCAATTATTTTAAAATTCTCTATCCTAGATCTATTTTCCAGGTCAATGGGTTTTCCAATAAGATATTTTACATTGTCTTCTATTCTTTTGGTTCTGTTTTACGATATCTTGATTTCTTATAAAGTCATTAGCTTCCATTTGCTCCATTCTAATTTTGAAGGAATTATTTTCTTCAATGGGCTTTTGGACCTCCTTTTCCAATTAGCCAATTTTGCTTTTTAAGTTTTTCTTCTCCTCATTGGCTTTTTGGATCTCTTTTGCCATTTGGGTAAGACTATTTTTAAGGTGTTACTTTCTTCGGTATTTTTGGGATCTCCTTTAGCAAGCTGCTGACTCATTTTTCACGATTTTCTTGCATCGTTCTCATTTCTCTTCCCAATTTTTCCTCTACTTCTCTTACTTGATTTTCAAAATCATTCCTGAGCTCCTCCATGGCCTGTGACCAATCCATATTTTTCTTGAAGGCTCTTGATGCAGAAGTTTTGACTTTGTTGTCTTCTTCTGGTTCTATGTTTTGATCTTCTTTGTCCCCAAAGAAAGATTCTACAGTCTGATTTTTCCCTCTGTTTGCTCATTTTCTCAGTCAATTACTTGACTTTTGAGCTCTTTGCCAAGGTAGGACTCTGCTTTTAGAGTGGAGAGTGTTTTATCTTAAATTTCTGGGGTTTTGTGCAGCTTTTGTCAGAGCTACATCTAGGCACCTGTTAGTTTTCAGTTCTTCTAAGGTGATATGATCAAAGGAAGAGTCTGACCTGTGCTCTGGTATGTGAATGACAACAAACACTCTTCCCTCCCTCAGAACTGTTAGGAGGACTCCCTCTCCACAGCTGCCACAAGCTCTGCCACACCAGTGCTCCTCCTCATCCCAGGACCACCACCTGACTGCCACCCACATCCAAGCAAGAGAATTCTGCCTCAGCACCAGCAAAGAGATCCCTTCAATTGCCCTCAGATCAGCCGCCTGGTTCCCCCACGATTTGTGGGCCTAGAGCTCCATAAGCAGCTATTGCTGCTGCTGCCACTGCCGCCACCATCTTTGCTGCTGCCCTGGGGCTGCAGCCTGACTATGCTCTTCTCTCATCCAGGTCCAACAGAGTTTCCCCACTGATCTTCTATACTTTGTCTTTGGCATTTGAGAATTCTGGAAACTACCACAGCTGCCAGTGATTCAGTCTCCTGAGGACTGTTTAGGCTAGATCTGTGCCAGTGCAGGCCATGCGGGACAGGGCTCTGCTCCCAGTCCAGTGCAATAGATCCTTCCTGTTGGCCTGCCAGGCCACCATCAGCTGGAGATGTGATTCATTCGGTCATTTTGTGGGTTCTGAAGATCTAAAATTTGTTTAGAGTCATTTTTACAGGTATGTGGAAGTGTTTGGGAGAAGAGCTCAAGCAAGTTCTTGCTTTTACTCTGCCATCTTGGTTCCATCCCCTCAGTATACCCCTATTTCAATTTAATATTTTTTAGAGGTTTATCATATTTGACTTTTCTAAATTCTATTCATCTCCTTAACTTCTTATTTCATCTAGGTCTAAAAGGGGTAAGTAGACGTCTCCCACTATTATAATTTTACTTTCTATGTCTTCCTGTAACTCACTTAACTTTTTCTTTGAGAATTAGATGACATGCTATTTGATGTATATATGTTGATAATAATTATCTGTCTATGGTATCTCATGGGAAAAAAAATTTCCATGCTTATCTGTCTTAATTAGATCTACTTTGACTTCTTCTTTGTCTGACATCATGATTGCTACACCTGTCTTTTTTAGTATAGACGAAGCATATGATTCTCCACTAATTCCTTGTTTTAACTCTGTGCCTATCTTTTAGTTTCAAGTGTGTTTTTTGTAAACAACATTATTACTGGATTCTGGCTTCTAATCCATTCTGCTGTCCTCTTGTTTTATGAGTGAGTTAAACCCATGCACAGTTATGATTGTTAAAAATGTATTTCCCTTCATTCTATTCTCTTCTATATATCCTTCTCTCTCTCTCTCTCTGTCTCTCTCTCTCTGTCGCCTTATCCGCTTCTCAAAAATCTGTTTGCCTTTTGATCACTGCCTGCCTTAAACTACCCTACTTCTTCCCTACCTCCTTTCCCATTACCCTTTTCTGCTCTACTTCCCTATTGGGTAAAATGAATATTCTGTACTCAGTTATGTGTATCTTTGTACTTTGTACTTCCTTTAACCAGCTCAGATGAGAGTAAAGTTCACATGTCTTCCACTATCTATTGCAGTTACATAAATGCTTCCTTCTCTATTGTAGTTACATAAACGCTTCCTAGAGCACCTCATTTATGTGAGATTATTTTCCCCACTCTTCCTCCTTGACTTTGGACTTTGTTGGTGCTAGGCTCTGCATACTTCTGGAGGGAATGTTTCTTGATCTTCTGTCTTTTCATATCTTTCTGCTGTTTTCATAGCTCAAGCTGAGAGCCTGCAAGTTTTCAGTGATTCTAAAGTAGTATGATCTTGGGAAAGGTCTGTTCACTGCCCTTCTGGTCTGTGCCCTGCAAGTTCCTCACCCAAATTTGGGTCTGTTGGATTGTATGTGGTAGATTTTCAGTAGACTGCTACTGAACTTAGCCACAGTTATCCCATTGGAAGGTTCTGCAGATTCAAAGTGATCCAGTTCTCCTTTGATCTAGGACTATTTCCCTGGTTATTCCACTGCAGGTTTATGCACTGGGCTAAAGTTTAGAATCGAGTACCAACTGCTATGTTCTGGGGATGAGTCTGGAGTTTGTTCCTTGCTCAGTATACAGTCAGAGCTCATGCTTTCCTGGATCCGCAGTGCAGATCTAGGTAATGAATGACAAAATTGTAAGATGGCAGCTAGCACTGGTTACTTCCTACCCTTCCCTGGTTGCTGGAGTGGTTACTCCACTAAGATGCCTTGGTCAGGAAGAATGACTTACTGTGACTTTTTCTTGACTTTCTTGATCGCAATTCAGACTAGTGCATTTTCTAGGTCATTGGAAAAGAGGTATGCTAGGTTAGGTATCCAAAAATGCTTCCTCCAACTGTCATCTTCACTGTACCCTCATTCTGAATTTCTGATATGTTTTCCAACATTTTCTTCCATCCTTGTCTATTTCTACATTTGCACTGAAGTCTCTGAGTTATCAGCATAAATGTTCTAATTTGAAGGGTCTTAACTGAGTTCTTCATAGAATTTCTCTACTTTTTAATCTACTATCATAGTTATTAGTGCATATTATAGCAATCATTCTCATTGCAGTATTTTTGCAAATATTTACCACATCCACTGCAATATAAGATGACTAAATAGCTTAAGAAATTATGTTTCTTTTTGCCTTTAGATACACAATAGTACTGATTTTTTTTTTTTGCCTCTCCAAGGAGCCTCCATTTAGCTACAACTTCCGTCAGTCCTCTCATTTTGTTTATAATTATAACATCAAGATTGATATATTTCCATTCTTGTAGTAGTATGCCTATTAACTGAAGAAGGATCTTAGCTGTCAAATTAAAGTTTGCAGTCACAGAATTATGTATGTGATTCTTAGCCTTCTGACCTCCCCTCTAACACTCTGCCATTGTTACTGCAGAAATGGAAGAGAATCACAACAAACTGAAAGGCATTTTGCATTTTTTGGTTTTGTTTTGGAAGTTGCTTTGACTAAAGAATTCATCAAATGATGCGATAATAAATTTCCCTGTACTTAACTAACCTAGTCCTCAGAAGGAAAGGCTATACTTGAAGTCTTAATGATGTGGCAGAACCTGCCAATACTTGTAATATGCTGGCATAACATTTGAGAGCCTATGATAACTTCCATAACACAATGAGGCACTGGAGCAGAACTTATGGAAGGTTTTGTGTGTAGCACTTAAAAGATAAGTCAATAAGCATTTATTAAGTACCAACTGTGTACCAAGCACTGTGCTACACGATGGAAATACAAAAACAAAAGTGAAATTGTCCATTCTAAAGGATGAAAAAAAGTATGCCTACAAATAAGTAGACAGAAAAGACACACAAATCGGATACAAGGTAACCTCAGAGAGAAGACAGTAACAGCTGAGGGGAGAAGGAAAGGTTTTACACAGAAGATAACAATAACAATAATAATTAAGTTATAAGTATGGCTGAACCTTGGATTTCGAGGATGAGATTCATGTGTGATAAGGGAGGGAACCAGGAGGCCAGAGCTCTAAATATTAAGTAGCAGAATTTGTATTTGTGTCTTAGAGGTAATGAGGAGCACTAGAGTTTATTGAGTTAGGTAGTGACAGTTAAACCCAGACTAGGAAAGTCATTTTGGCAACGTGTGCATTTTGCCAAAGTATGCAGAAGATTCCACCATGTAGAAGACTGACTAGGGTGAGGCCAGACTACAAGAGAGATCCATTAAGAACTTAATGCAACCATCTAAGTCAGTGGTTCACAACCTGTGGGTCACGACCCCTTTGGGAGTCAAACGACCACCCTGTCACAGGAGTCGCCTAAGACCATCGGAAAACACATATTTCCAATGGTCTTAGGAACTGAGACATTGCTCCTCTATCCGTCTCCAGGAGGGTCTGCCCACATACAGACACGTCCACATACGAGTATTAAAGGGTCGCGGCATTAGGAAGGTTGAGAACTACTGATTTAAGTGAAAAGTGATAAAGGCCTGAATTTAGGGTGGTAACTATACTGATAGGAGAAATTTGTAGTATGTATTGTGGAAACAGAAACAAGATTTGGCGACTGATAGGATATTTGGGGTGAGAAAGAATGAGGAGTTAAGAATGACACCAAAAGTTGCAAACCTAGGATCATTGGAAGGATGGTGAGGTCCTTGACAACAATACAGAGTTTTGGAAGATGGATGGGTCTGGGGGAGAAAATAATGAACTTTGTTTCAGAAATGTTGAATGTGACATGCCTATGGAAATATAGTTCAATATGTCCAACAGATAATTGATGACATTAAGTCTTATATGTAAATCAAGATGTCTATAATTAACAGTCCAAGTTAGGTTAGATTCTAAAGTTAAATTACAGAGAAGAGATACTATGGCATGATGGACAGAGGGTCAACCTTGGAGTCAGAAAGACCTGGATTCAAGTCCGATCTGTGACACATAATAGCTATATGACAATGGGCAAGTCTCTTACAAAGTACGCAACTCTTTAAAATATATAAGTTTATCTGTACCAGTGGAGAGTGTTTCCCAGTAATAAATCCCTAGACCAATAAAATCACAGGTCCGGACCAAGAAAAAAAAAGGTTTTTAATTTTTTTAGTCATTATTGGCAAGGCAAACTTTTCAGCTTTATAAATGTTTTATGTATATACATACACATATATAATTTTAAACAGAATACATTAAAAAGTCAAAAGTAATATTGTGAGCATCAGATTTAAGCTTGATGTGGAAAAAATACAGCAAAGCATCTGTTTTTCCTAAGGCACTGGCTTCATTTTTTTCACCTGAAAAATCTACTGGCACCTCTACACTTATTTTGAGAATGTAGTTTATTAACACCCTTTCTTTTTTATTCTCTTTTAAAAAATACATACTGTTAATGGGGTTGAGCATCTCATGGAAGAGGCAAGAGATAATTGTTACAATAGAGGGGGAGAAGAGGAAGACAAGGGAAAGTATCAACCTTACTCTCACGGAATCTGGCTTAGGGAAGGAATGACATAAACTCTAAACTGGGCATCTTGCCACATAGAAGAGTAGGGGGAAGGGGGATGAGAAGTGGGGCGATGG
>CM053582.1:421502346-421524902 GCA_028627135.1 Pseudochirops cupreus
CCACAGCTGTGGTGATCCGCTCTCCTGAAAGCTCCAGCTTGGGCTTCTCCTGGATGGCCTGGAGATTAAACTGCATAGGGCTGGGCTCTGCTCCCAGCATGCTGTGATGAGCCCTTTCCGTCCGTCTGCCAGGCTGCCTTTACCGGGAGCCTTTTTTCTCTGTCATTTTATGAGTTCTGGAGCTCTAAAATTTGTTTAGGTGATTATGGTGGGAGCCAGGGAGTTCTCCTGCTTCTATGCTGCCATCTTGACTCTGCCCCCTCCAAAGCTTTTCTTTATAGAGAATAGGATTTAGTCTTTCTGGTTCACTCCACTTTCCATATACTGCTCTGTTAGGTTTCAACTTCATGGAATAAGATGTCTCTCCCAAGATAAACTGATTACTTGAAATCTCTTCTTCATACTACTTACTCAGCCTTAGATACTCAGCATCTTCCCAAATCCTGCAGCCTCCTCTCCCCTCTCATTATAGGGAGGCATACAGATGTACCCCACAGTGTTACCCTTCTCTCTGCTCCCCTCCACTTTCCATCTTCCTTTTGACTGTTGTCTTCCTTCAAGAGACTGTGAGATTATAAACTCCCTGAGGGCAGGGAATGCCTTTCTTTTTAATTGTACCTCCAGCACTTAGTACAGAGCCTGACATATAGAAGACATTTAATATTCTTTGATTTGATTAACCCTGAATCAGACCACTGTGGGAGCCCTGAAAATTTATAGGTTCTCAGTCTGAGCTGTCCCAAATCTTAGAATAATATTATACTCATTATGATGGGGTATAGGCTCTGGGAATCTCCTTGAATTTTCCCACTGGATCTGGAGTTCCCCAGGGGTCACAAGCCTTCCTTTTTCTGTTATCTCCAGGTAGTCTTCAGCTACTTCCCACACTTGATCCCAAAGGTCCCATCAAGATCCTCCCTAAACTCTTCTTCAAGATCCTTCTTAGACCCCTCCTCCCAAACTACTAGACCACCCCTAGATCCCTCCCACAATGTTTCTGTATATAACATCCATCTTGTGCTAAGATTCAATTTAGCTGAGATTGTTCTGGTCCACTTGTCAATACAAGCATCACAAATGCTTGGGCTCCTTAAGAGTCTACCCAATATAGCGAATCTTTAATAAACATCTTTTACTTTGGCTAAGAGAAGGCTTGAATCTAATTCATCTGGCAGGACCTGGCATGCCTGTATTTTGGGGTTTTGAGCACCCTTAAACTCCAAACCTCAACCATTACAGCAAGAAAGAAGTCTCAGGATTCAAGAAAGCATAAAACAAACACAGCACAGCCATTTCCTATAGAAGTATCTAATAGAGTCTGCTCCTAACACAAAATCAGAAGTCGATTTTTTGGGGAGACATGGGCATGTTTGTAGCCAGGGGACAGTGAAAGACTGAAGTGACAGAGTGAAGATGATGGAATGACTGATCTTCTAGGGAAGTCATCATGGAATGAGATCACTGTGCAAGTACAAGGGTTAGTTTGTGTTTATAAGGAGAAGGGTCATCTCTTCAAGTGAGACAAGGATAAAAGGGGAGAAAGTAGCAGAAGGCATCTGGAAAATGGGAGATGAGGACAGGAGAAGAGGACGCTCTAAGCACATGGCCTCAATTTTTTCTGCAAAATTTGAGACAAGGTTCTTAGTTGAAACCTGGGTTGGGGAATAAGCAATACAAGTATGGGCTTACCTTTGCTGGAGCTCCAGTGGATTTTTGCTAGACTCAGTCACCATTAGCCAACTAAAAAGCTCCACAGGTTCAGAATGTTAGAATTGCAGGCTCCCTTTCAGTTTGGGTTTCTTGCCCTAGTAATTCTGCTACAGGTTTCAGACCTGGTGGAATCTGAGACTCTACCACACTTCACTAGTAGGGCAAGAGACATTGTTTTTGCTTGTTTTTGCACTTGTGTCTTTCTCAGTATACAGCCTAGGGCTTATGACTATTCTTTGACATGTAATAGCAACAAGTGCAAGGCCTCTCCTCATTTTGTGCTATTATCCAGCAGTAGGCACTAAGCAACAGAGCTGCCAGGTGGTACCTGTTTCTGGTCCCAAGGTCAGGCCCCTCTTCTAGATCTAAGATTTATTCATACCTTGATGAACTGTTGCAGGCAGGCCCTCACTCAGACCCTACACATCTGTTTTTGATTAGATTCATGCCCAGTGTCTATAGAACTCTCTATCTCCCTATGACTATCTGGTTTAGGAAAAATGACTCAGTGTAATTTTTTCTCTTGTATTTATCAATCAAAATTTGGTTAGATATGTTTTCTAGATTTTTGCAGAGTAGTTTTTGTGGAGACATAGGCTATACTATTTCCTCCTAGTCTACAATCTTGTCCTAAGCAGACCTTCTTTTTTTTTACTGACCTTTTGGAAGTATATGACTAGGAATAGATTATTTGGGTCAATGGATTATCTTGGTCACTTTCTTTAACATATTTTTAAACTGCTTTCTAGAATTGCTCTACCAATTCATAGTTCCACCAATACTATATTAGTGTGCTTATTATCTTTTTTAATCTTTGCCAATTTGATATCTGTCAGTCAAAAACTGGGTTGTTTTGATTTGCATTTCTTTTATTTTTGTGATTTGGGGCATTTTTTCTCATAGTTTTTATGGCTTACAATTCTTCTGCAATCTACTATCCATGCAATTTGATCTTCTATTCATTGAAGAGAAACTTTTGGTCTTATTTCTTACCCTTAGTTACCTTAACATCTTATCAGTTATCTATTTTTTTTTTTACTGCTTATATTACATACACATTTTGAGTTTATAATGGTATATGTCGGTCTTAGCCTAATTTATGCCAAACTGCTATCTAGTTGTCCCAGCAATTCTTGTGAAACAGAGAGTTCTCTCCTAGGTAATTTATGTTTCCAGGTTTATTGAAGACAGGGTAATTGAGGTAAATTATTTCTGATTATTCTTTGTCTAGCCTGTTCTACCATCTCCTTTCTATTTCCTAACCAATACCCAATAATTTTGATGACTAGAGTTTTATAATATAATTTAAGGTAAGGAGGTGCTATTTCTTCTTCTTCCTACTTTTATTCTCATTCCTTCTCTTGCCATTTTAGATCTCTTATTTTTACAAATGAAGCATTTTATTATTTTGTCTACTCTCTTGGTAGTCTGGTTGGTATAGCACTAATTCTGTAACTGGTAGCATTGTCATTTTTATTATAGTGGCATGGCACAGCCATGAGCACTGATTATTTCTCCTGTTATTTGTTATTTCTGAGGTCTGAAAGAGTCATTATGTAATTTTACATAGATCAATTAGCAAAGATTTATTAAGCACCTACTATGTGTCAGGTACTATATGCTAAGCACTGGGGATACAAAAAGAAGAAAAGGACAGTCCCTGCACTCAAGGAACTCACAATCTAATGGGGAAGACAACATGTACAAATATATACAAAGTGAGTCGCCTATAGGATAAATAGGAAATAAATAAAAGTGGGAAGGCACTAGAATTAAGAAAGGTTAAGAAAGGCTTCCCATAGAAGGCTTCCCCATATTTTAGTTGGGACTTAAATAAGAAAAAGGGAGTTCAGTTGGTGAAGTTAAGGAGGGAGAGCATTCCAGGTATGGAATAGAAAAAACACCTAGAACTGAGAGACAGAGCATCTTGTTTGTCAAATAGCCAGGAGGCATGGATCACTGGACTGAAGAGCATGTGTTGAGGAGTAAGGTATAAGAAGCCTGGAAACATAGACAGAGGATAGGTTGTGAAGGGTTTTGGAGGCCAAAGAGAACATTTTGCATTTGATCTTGGTGGCAATAGGAAGCCACTGCAGTTTACTGAGTGTGTGAGTGTGTGTGTGTGTGTGTGTGTGTGTGTGTGTGTGTGTGTGTGAGAGAGAGAGAGAGAGAGAGAGAGAGAGAGAGAGAGAGAGAGAGAGAGAGAGGGGAAGGGAGAGAGACATGATTCGACCTGCACTTTAGGAAAAATCACTAAATGGAGGATGGATTATAGTGGGGACAGACTTGAGGCAAGCAGACCCACCATCAGGCTAATGCAATAATCCAGGCAGAAGGTAATGAGGGACTATACTAGAGTGGTGGCAGTGTCAGAGGAGAGAAGAGGGTGTATTAGAAAAATGTTGTAAAGGTGAAATCAACAGGACTTGACAACAGACTGCATATGTGGGGTAGGGGTGGGTAAGAGATAGTGAGGAATCTATGAAGACTTTTAGATTGTGAGCCTGGAGGACTAAGAGGATGGTGTTGCCCTCTACAATAATAGGGAAGGTAGGAGGGGGACAAAATTTAGGGAGAAAGATAAGTTCTTTTTTGAACACATTGAATTTAAGATGTCTACTGGCTATCCATTTTGAGATGTCTGAAAGATAGATGGAGATATCAGATTGGAGGTCAGCAAAGAGTTTGGAGCAGGAAAGGTAGATTTGAGAGTCATTATCATAGAGATGGTAATTAAATCCATGGGAGATAATGAGATCCCCAAGGGAAGTAGTATAGAGAAATAAGAGGTCCAGGACAGAACCCTGAAGGTTATCTACAATTTGAGGGTGTGACCTGGAGGAGGATCCAGCAAAGAATACAGAGTAGGAGCAGTCAGACTAGTAAGAGAATCAGGAGAAAGCGGTATCCCAAAAATGTGGAGAGAAGAGTGTATCAAGTAGGAGTGATCAACAGTGTCAAAGGTGACAGATAGGTCAAGGAGAATGAGGATTGAGAAAAGAATATCGGATTTAGCAACTAAGACAATGGTAACTTTGAGGCGAGTCATTTCAGTGGAAGGTTAGGTTAGAAGCCAGATTGTAAGGGGTTACAAAGAGAGTAATAGGAGAGATAGTGGAGGCACCTATTGTAGAGGGGTTTGGGAGGAAGTTAGCTACAAAGGTCAGAACAGATACAGGATAATAGTGTCAAGGATTAAATCCTGGAGGTACCAAGTGAGGGAATGTCTGTAGACAACAGGGAATGAGCCAGTAGAGGGAAAGATAATACAAATAATGGAGGGGGAATGACACAGAGGACAATTTGTTGGAGGAGATAAGATAAGTGAGATCACTTGCACAAGTAAAGGGGCTAGTTTTGGTCAGGAGTAAGACCACTTCATCATGTGAGACAAGGGTGAAGAAGAAAGTGGCAGAAGGCACCCAAGAGTAGGAGATGAAGAAAAGGAATTCATGGTGGAATGAATTTTTTCTGTAAAATATGAGGTAGGGTTCTCAGTTAAGAGAGTGGGGAGAGGGAGACCGATGGGGGATCTGAGGAGGGATTAAAAGTTTGGAAGAGCCACTGTGAAGAGTGGGATAGTGAGTTGATAAGGGAAGTATAGTAGGGTTGCTAAGCAGCAGTGAGGGCCCAATTGAGGTTGTGTAAGATAAATTTGTAGTAAACACAGTCAGAAAAATTGCATGCTTTTCTCTACCTTTGTTCAGCAACCATGGATATAGGAGTGAAGATGAAGAACGGTAGGGAAATATAAGACTGAGGCTTGGCAGTGAATAATTCAAGCTATGATAAGGGGACTAGGGATTCAAAAGATGAAGACAGTGCAGAGTTGAATTGGTTCACTAAGGAGTCAAGATGGGGAAAAGGGGAAAGGGTGGTTAGTGCAGGGGTGAAGGCTTGGAAAAGAAGTGAATGGTCAAGTGATTGGAGGTCACAGTGGGGATGAAGAATGGAGTTATGTAAGGGGAGAGGTAAAAAGTCAATAGATTATGACTCGATAAGAGGATTTCCAAATTCTTGAAAATGGGGGTAGTATATTTGTGGGGGAAGGCAAGATTAAAAGTATGACTATATTTGTGTGTGGCTCAAGTGGAGTAGAGGAATAGTTCATGGGAAGAGAGTAGATTGAGTATGTTGAGGTCTCTTAGTATTAGGGCAAAAGTTAGAGAAGAAAAAAACTGTAATCCAGGTATCAAATTCACTGAGGAAGGAAGGGGAGTGTCCAGGAAGTCTGTAAACAGCTACCCATTAGTCCATTATTATTTAGCTTTCCTATTTAAATTTTTATGCTTTTCTTGAGTCTTGTATTTGAAAGTCAAATTTTCTACTCAGTTCTCTGGTCTTTTCATCAAGAATGCTTGAAAGTCCTCTCTATCTCATTGAATTTCCATTTTTCCCCCTGAAGGATTATATTCACTTTTGCTAGGCAGGTGATTGTTCGTTGTAATTCTAGCTCCTTTGCCCTCCAGAATATCATATTACAAGTCCTCTGATCCTCTAATGCAGAAGCTGCTCAATCTGTTATCCTGACTATAGCTCTACCATACTTGAACTACTTCTTTCTGGCTACTTGTAATATTTTCTCCTTGACTTAGGAACTCCAGAATTTAGCTATAATATTCCTAAAAATTTTCATTTGGGGATCTCTTTCTGGAGGTAATTGATGGATTCTTTCAATTTCTATTTTGCTCTCTGATTCTAGAAAATCAGTGCAGTTTTCCTTAAAAATTTCTTGAAAGATAATGTCTTGGCTCTTTTTTGATCATAGCTTTCAGGCAGTCCAATCATTTTTAAATTATCTCTCCTGGATCTATTTTCCAGGTCAGTCATTTTTCCAATGAAATATTTCACATAGTTTTTTATTTTTTCATTCTTTTGGTTTTATTTTATAATTTCTTGATTTCTCATAAAGTCATTAGCTTCTATTTGTTCCGTTCTAATTTTTAGAGAATTACTTTCATCAGTGAGCTTTTGGATCTCCTTTTCCATTTGGTCAATTCTGCTTTTTAAGGCAGAAGTCTTCTCCTCATTGACTTTTTGGACTTCTTTTATCCTTTGGCCTATTCTTGTTTTTTAAGGTGTTATTTTCTTCAGTATTTTTTTTTATCTTTTACCAAGCTGTTGACTCATTTTTCATGATTTTCTTCCATCACTCTCATTTCTCTTCCCAATTTTTCCTCTACCTTTCTTAACTGATTTTCAAAATCATTTTTGAGCTTTCCCAAGACTAATTTCATTTTTTTCTTGGAGGCTTTGGATGTAGAAGCTTTGACTTTGTTGTCTTGTTCTGAGTGTGTGTTTTGATCTTTCTTGTCGCCACAGTAACTTTCAAAAGAGTTTCTTTTCCATTGTTTGCTCATTTTCCCAGTTTATTAGGTGACTTTTAAGTCTTTGATAAATAGGGCTCTGTTTCCAGGGCAGAAGACACATTGTCCCAAGATTCAGGGGTTTTGTGAAGTTGTTTTCAGAGATACTTCTTAGGACCTGTAAATTTTCAGTTCTTCCAAGGTGGCATGATCTAAAATGTGTTTACTCCTCTCCTGGCCTGTACTCAGGTCTCTGAGTGACCACAAGCACTCTTTTCTGCCCCGGAACTGTGAGGAAGGTCTCCTCTCCTCTGTGGTTGCAAGTTCTGCTGTAGCACTCCTCCTCACCTAGGAACTGGATCCAAGCATGGGCAAAGCAACAGAGTCCTGCCTCAGTGCTAGCATAAAGACCCCTGTAATCTCCTTCTCACTAGTTGTTTGACTCCCTTACCATTTGTGGCCTGAGAGCTCCTGAAACAGCTGCTGCCACTGCTGATTCAGTCTCTCAAGGCCTGTTCCTGGTTTGCTGTGGCCAAGATTAAGTTGGCACGGCCTGGACTGGACTGCCCTCCACTCTCACCCAGGAGTGACAAACCTTTCCTGTTGACCTTTTAAGTTGTCTTTGGCTCCTGTGGACTAAGAGGTCTGGAAACCACCACTGCTGCAAGGTGATTCAGTCTCTCCAAGACCTGCTCCAGGTTTGCTAGAACCTGGTCTGTGCTGGCACAGCAGACCTTTCCTACTGATCTTCCAAGTTGTCTTGGGCTGGGAAATTGTTTTACCTTGTCTTTTTGTGGTATCTGCTGTTCTAAAATTTGTTCGGAACAATTTTTTAAAGATATTCGGAGGATATGTGGAAAAGCTCAGGCAAATCCCTGCCTTTACTCCACCATCTTGGCTCCACAGGTAGTATTTTAGTGCTATTTCTGTGACAGTAAATCAAGGCAATAAGTATTTATTAAGTGTGTACTATGTGTCAGACATTGCAATAATACAAATACAAAGGAAGGAATACAAAGGAAGACAAAAACCAAACCAAAATAAGCAAACAAAAAAGTCTCTGCTCTTAAGAAATTTACAGTCTGATGGGAGGAAAACATGCAAATAACTATGGACAAATAAAATATATCTAGGATAAACTGAAAATAGCTTTCTTGTAGAAGTTGGGATTTTAGCTGAGACTTGAAGGAAGCCAGCGAAAATGTATAAAGAAAGAAGACGGCATGCTATATGTGAGGAACAGCAAAGAGGCCAGTGTTAGTATATTGCACAATTCACATAGGAGAATAAGGTACAAGAACTTATGCAAAGCAAACTCAAAGAAATTGCTATAACAATACTTAGCTACAATGCAAAAATATTACTTAACCTAGGATTGACTCTAAACTTTTTTGATTATGTACCCTTATAAGTAAAAAAAAAAAAAATTAAAAGTGAGCACCTATCTCTAATATGTGTATGTACTTACTGAAAATTACACATACAAACTATAGTAACCTGGTACTCAAAGCAAGCCACAAAAAATTCTCAAATGAATCAACTTCTTCAGGAACCTTAAAAATGTATTTTCTATTTACAAACATATTGATAACTTTAAAAAATATATAATACTTACTTCATCAGCAAGGAACTCCTTACTTAGACCAAAATCTGTCAGCACCACATGGCCATTATTATCAAGTAGAATATTCTCTAGTTTAATGTCACGGTATATAATACCCAACTGTGAAAATAAGCAAATAAACATTTAAAACAAAAATTTCTTAAAAATAACAACAAAAATTCTCAAGGTTTCATTTTTAAAAGAATCATCATTCCACTGCTCAAGAATTCACAGTAGTTTCCTATATATGAGACTGATTCTAAGCTCTTAAGAAAGACCATCAGACAAGGTCCTCTACCAGTTTCCTTTGTCCTAACTACCCAGTGTAATTTCTCATTATTCCCTACTGTGACATTTCAATCTTGCAAGGCCAATTTTCTTACCTTTATCTATTTATATTATATTTGTCCCTGCTTTAATGCCTTTTGTTAATGTTGTTCCCCAGGAGGAAAAACCTCCACTTTCTCCAAAGTGAGGTCTTCCTTGAATATACCCTTCTAAGAAGCCTTTCCTGACTAAATAGCCCACAAAATTTACTTCTTTACTTAGTGTTTCACACTACTTAAATATAATTTGTACATTTATCTAAAAATCACACCTCCTTCAGTTTTTTTCTGTATGCTTACTTGACAGTTAAATTGCAGATGTCTTGATTTTCCATTTACTTGATGTTTTCAGTGTCTAGTAAAGTGCTATGTAAGGAACAGGTAATTAAAATGTCTTTCAAATGAACTCATTTTTAAATTTAAATATCTAAAATCATTTCATTTTAGTTAGTCCTTAGGATTTAAACAGCTAAAGCAAACCAATTCAATATTTTCTAACTATTTCATTCTGTGTACAACTACTGATGAACAAACTGCAAATAACTGCCTCATCTCTTATAGAAGCTGCATCACTGCCAGCTTCTCAGTGTAAGTCTCATATTCAGTCTTAAAATGCATTCTTGTACTAAAATAAATATTTTAAGCAAAGGAAACCTATTTTCAACAATATCAAGGGTATGAAATCTTTGATAATCTCTTAAAAGACAAATAAATTTAAATATAGTAAATACAAGACAATTATTTCCAAGAAGCAATTTTTTTCTGTTTGATAAGGTATGAGGAAACATCTATCAATCAATTTGATTTATATGCTTAGGTCATAGGCTGAGTGCCATTAATAGGATGCTGAATTCAAAGAAAAGCATGGCACATAAAGATAACTGAGGGAGAAATAAAATAAATATATGTTAATATTAGGATGAAATAAAAATTTCTAGATATTTGCGTTATTTTACTGAACACTGAAAACATATTTAGCGATAAGCAGTTTACCCTGTCATCCCCTTCCTATCCTACCTCAAATGTCTCTTTTGGATGAGGGAGTTCAAAAACAAAGAAATGGGCTTTTTTCACCATGATGCATTTAATTTTTTTACAGGCAAGTTTTTTACCCTAGAGTCTAGTGATATAACTAATTCTTTTGCTTTATCTGTTTAGAACTAAGGACTATAAATACTTTATATTCAGTATTTAAAATTTATAAATGTGTTGGTTTGGCATTTACTAGACACAATAAAGAAGCAGGGAGGTAGATCAGTGGATAAAATGCTTAGCCTGGAGTCAGGAAGACCTGAGTTCAAATTTGACCTCAGACAATTACTAGCTGTGTGTCTCTAGGCAAATAGCTTAATCTCTGTTTGCCTTAAGTCACTGGAAAAGGAAATGGCAAACCATTCCAGTATCCTTGCCAAAAAACCCCCCAAAAACCCACAACAAAAAAACTCATGGGCAGTCTTGGTGTGCTATGGTCCAGGGGGTCAAGAAGAGTTAGATTCGATTGAACAATAAATGGGAACATAAAAGAAATTAGAAAACAAGTATCTAAATTTGCACAGGTTTATGTACCCACTGACCATCTCCTTTGAACACCTCTTGCTAATCTATTACTACTCTCAGTTTCTCATTCCCAATGTGTCAGCAGTCATGTAAAAATGATCTGTTAGACCAGAAACAATCTTCAAATTTTTGGTTGGTAAAATCCTTGCAGCAAAATAGTTTTAGATAGTACCAACTACTATGAAATAATATCAATTACCAAAAAGCTGCATTTTAAAAATTATGTATTTTCAGATAAATTTTAGTTTAAATTTAATAATATTTAAGTGAGAAGGATGTGACTACTTGATATCATAAGTGAACAATACTGAATATGACACCTCATCTTGTACAATTTTTCCTTTCCTCTATTTATATTAGAGTATTTGGTAGATCGTTTCAGTTCATCTCATAGAACTTTCAAAAAATATGCTTTATTTGTAAGTGCCTTATTACTCTTGCCCTAACCACAAAATAGCTTTAAAAAATTTAGTAACATAACACGCTGAATACTAAGAGAAGCAGACCTAAAAGTAAAAATCTTGTTTGGCTTTTAAGGCCCTTCACAATCTGGTCCCGTCCCACCTTTCCAGTCTTCTTACACTTCACTCCCCTCCACATATTTTGAGAGAAAGAACACAGCGCTGCTTGTATATCACATCACCTATTAGAATTCAAGCTCTAGGAGAGCAAGGACCATGTTTTAAACCTTTTTTTCTTCATACCTAGCACTGAGTGCCTAGCAAATAGTTAAGATCTTAATGCTATTTAATGCTTTCGCTGCTGCAGATGTTTATTGATAACGTTTATTATCATGTTTGTTCTTCATATGTATTTAGGAGCTGATATTCAAAGGAGGCTTGCAGATATTTAAAGTCATATTTTTATTTAACATTTTTGCCTTCTTGTCTCTTCAAATCTCTCAATTTTGTCTAATTATGAATAAGAAGAATTGGTCAGTCAGTCAACAATCACTTATTAAGCTCTTATGTGCCAGGCACTAAGTGCTGGAGATAAAAAGAAAGGTAAACCATGATCTCTGACCTCAAGGGGCTCATATTTTAATGGCGGAGACACATGTGATGAGTGTATGTGTGTATATTAAACCAGTATGTATGTATTATGCACATATGCATATATGTAAGCATGCATTTATGTAAACATATAGTACAAATGGAAGGTACTCAGAGGGAAAGAAAAGGGGCACCAGAAAAAGCTCGTTGGTAGGACTTGAGCAAAGACTTAAAAGTAAGTCAGGAAAGTCAGGAGGTAAAGGTAAGGAGGGAAGAATCTTTTGAGCAAATAAAAAGCACAGAGTTCAGATTTGGAGCATCTTATGCAAGGAACAGCAAGAAGGATAGTGACACTGTATAGTAGAATGCATGGATGGAGAATAATGTATACAAAAGCTGGAAAAGAAGGAACAAATTCACGAAGAACTTTGAATGCCAAGCAAAACACTTCATATTCGAATCTATAAAGTGTAAACATGGTTGGTCCTGCACTTTAGGAAAATCATTTTGGCAGCTAAGGGAAGGGTGGATTGGGGTAGGCAGAAAATTAAGACAAAGGAGACCAATGAGAAGGCTTTGTACTAATTGAGGCATAAGGTGGTAAGAGCCTATACCAACCAGTATGGTGGCTATATAAGTGGAGACAATGGAACAAGACACTTAGGAGAGCTGTAGTGAAGGTAGAAATGACAAGACTTGGCAATAGACTGGATAAGTGAAGGATAAGATCAATGTTGCAACCCTGAGGGGCTGAGAAGATGGTGATGTCCTTAAAAATAATAGGGAACTTTAGAAGAGTAGAGGAAAGGATGATTTCCATTTTGGACTAAAGTTGAGTTTAAAATGTCTAGGTATTGGCATAAGATTATTTGTGTAAGAAAAAAATAACCATATAATAATTTATTAAGTGACTACTATGTGCCAGGAACATGCATATGTACATGTGTATGTGTGATACATATACACAAATATAACATTTACACAAATATATACATAATTACAGATATATAACTTTATGTCTGTAATTTTACCCACAATCTGCCAAGAAAGCCAACTGATTATATACTATATATTACTGAATACATTAAATGAATAATATCTTGAGCAAATTTTTTAGTCACATGATTGATTTTGACTACAAAATTCTCAGCAACATCTGAATGACACTGTTTGTCACTTGTATAGATAGTAAAGCAGGTGGGTTTTAAACCAGTCATTACTGTAGTATACATTTATATACTTTTTCTTTCATAAAGGCAATCGATATTTTCATATAAGCTAATAAGTATTAAATTTTTAATATATTCCTTCTGGCTTCTTGCTCTTACTACACTGCTTTTGGTGATTTCATTAATGGTTTACAGAAAACAAAAGACCACAATTTGTGTTCCTAAGCATGAAACTTTTGACATTTCTTTTAATTGGGTCCTGGTTCTAATTCTATTAATATGACAATGTCTAAATAAAATTATAAGCAAGAAAACCAGAATTAAGCACAATTTAAAAAAATAATCATAATATTTGTGTTTCTGTGTGGCAAGTTTTGTTTTTAACTTATGGCTTTCATAAATTATGCCGGTATTTTTATAAGTAGATCATTTAAAAATCCTCATATTCTTCTGGCAATTTCAATACATCTTGTTACAACTAAAGTGCTAAACTAATAATATGGATCTCACATATAATATCAATTCAATATATCACAAACACTTCATAAATCTAAGTCAAAAATATGAAGATTGCAGCTAAAATTACTTAAATCTAGATAAATGATATTTCCAAGAAGATAAGAAAGACCTTTATGTCAATTTTTGCAGCATGAATTACAAATTATGGACAAGTACAGATTATTTTCTTTTAACAGTTACAATGCCTACACAGGCATAATGAAATAAGACAAAGAATGCCAAAGACAAAAAAATTAGTATGGAAATAGAGGAAATTGAGTATAGGGGACTTTCAACCAATAAGAATAAAATAACTCTTACTCCTTAACCCAATTAATGTTTGCTCAGATATGGAAAAAGGCTTAGTTTGGGAAATACATAATAGGAATTATGGCTCCATATTAAATAAGATGTTTTCTATGCTACACTTCTTGTTTTCTTTGCTGAAAAATAAAAATCACGCCCTACTCTTTTCACTATTGGGGGGTAGGAAGGAAAGGGAGGTAGAAATTAGTAAACCATTGTTTCTAACTCCTTAGTAAAACAGAAAAGTTCCTTAGAAACTATCATTTACAATTAATGAAACTAGTAATAAACTCAACATGTGTCTAAAATATAGGGCTACTTTGAAAAGAAGCTAGGGAGGCTAAGTAGCTTACCTTATGAAGGTGTTCAAGGGCAAGCACAATTTCCCCAATGTATATCTGCACTTCATTTTCCGTGAAACGTTCTCTTTGAGAAAGGTGAGTAAAAAGTTCTCCACCATTTATGTAATCTAAAAACAAAACATATGTACATTTTTGTTCTTTGACTCATGCTCAAAAAGTAAAGGCAATGTTTCTTTTTTTGCTGCTCTTGATTAAGTACAATTATTCTTACATTTCAATTTTTTTTTAAATTTGAAACTACCATGCTATAAGCACACTCTCACATAACAAAGTAAATCTGAATAATTCAAATAGTAAGTCTTGCTAAGAATTATCCCTATGCCAGTAAAAAGTATTTGACAAATAAGTAGGGACCAATTTTTTTTAAACTGACATTTCCATTTGAACTATTAAATAAAACTACGTACATTTATGAATGACAGCCTGGTGTAGTGATTATTAAGTTGGTCTTTGAGTCAGAAAGATAGGGGTTCAAGCCTCACCTGTCATACATATTGACTGTGTGACCCAGAGCAAGTAATTCAACCTTTAAGCCACAGGCAACTAAGACTATATTTTTGAAAGAAGGTGTCAACTTGCATTGATACAGAGATTCCTTCAAGGAGGTCCAGAAAAACAAACAAACAAAAAATTCCATGTACTCAGATTTATAAATTATTCTCAAAAGGACATAAAGTTCATTGTGGCTAATGTGCAGAAGCAACATATCTTACTAGAGAGTACTAAAATAATTACAACTATGTTAAATATATGCTGTTTCTTCTTAAGTGATAGTAGTCAAATTACTCTATTTCTTACACCATTAGATGGATCTTTTTCTCTCTTCTCTCTCTCTCTATTATACATATACATAAACATATGTGACTATATGTTTATGTGACCATACTTACACATACAATATCTCCAAGATTTTAGTGCAGTTTTAGCCTATGAAAGTTTTTAAGGACACCCTATATGTTCATATGCATGCATACACATATATATTCCACAGAAGGATTGAACATTTATTATATATCCCCCCCCAAAAAACAAAAAAGGGTTTCTTCATTAGGAGATCCCTTGTTTAGTTCAGAAAAATTACTCTGTACATGCATGTATATAGAGTGGTAGTTTACCTAAAACTGGTAGATATAGTTTCACCTATATTCTTTCCTTAGGTCAAACTACGATGAAAAATGCAAATAAGAAAATGCATCCTCCCGCTCTACCCAATGCCATCCCTACACACATAAAACACTACAGAAAAAAGAAACAAGGCATGCGACTTTGTTGTTCTCAAAAATGAAGAAAATTATGTTTATAAAACACATTTACTCTCCCACAACTTCCTGCCAGGCAGAGAGAATCTGGCATAGTGAACAAGGACTACCCTTAGATTTTTGAAGGTCTAGGTTCAAGCCCTGCTGCTGAAACAAACAAGCCTTGTGTCCTTGTCTGGCCAGTCACCAATCTCTCAGTATACTGGACAATTCTATAAGTTGTGTTTCCTCACCCATGTTCCTACTATCAAGGATCAAGAATAACCCCAAACTCCTAATGCCCTCCATACACCTAGAAACAGCTCAGTGCTCCTGAATAATAACTGACATCCAAAATGAGGAATTGGTGACAGGACAGCTTGAAACTTGCAGTGCCCTAACATTTTTTTTTACTGTAATCTACAATTTTAAGGTATCAATAAGGCATATCAAATGCATAATACACTAGGGTTTGTGCTAATCAACAATCTAATCTTTTGAATTTAATCTCAGAATATTTGCTAAAGTTTGATTTTTTTAAAAAATTTTAACTCACAAAAATAACTAGTCTAACAGAAAAGGCCATTTATGATGAAATTTAAAATTTGAGCTTTGCTGCATCAGAATACAATGAGAGCTAACAGGATTATACACAATTTATGAAATAAATTTAACAATTTAACACTAAAAGTTCTCATGCTGATACAACAAAATGTTTTATAATGATCAGTTTTTAATGCTTTATTCATTACTTAAAAGAATATTCATTTAACGTAAACCACACAACAACAGCCATCAGGTCAAACATTCAGCTGGTTTTCTTACAGTTTGTTAGGAGTTATTTTTAATTTGAGTATGTTTATCAGATAAAATCTCACTACATTTGGCATATACACACACTGTGACAGTGGATTCACTCTACTGATGTACATATAAAATCCGCATGGTACATGCTCACTGGAGACAAAACAGCACACACCTGTCAAAAGGTCATTTTAATATAAGATGGTAAAACTATCTGCAAAACACATATAAGTTTTCCATAAACAGAATCATATCTGGACATCTGTTGCATAAGTTGTATTTTCCAAAGCTTACAATAAAGCAGCCGGGTATCAGCACTACTGGGCACCCACACTGGCTACTTATTTTATTAATGCAGACTGTCCATTAAATGCATAACATTCATACCACTTAAAACCTGGGTCAGGGGGAAGTCTCACTAAGACCAAGTCTGTACTACAGTTGCCCAGAAACAATTAAATCAGCTTTTAAAGCCTCTCAGGTATAACAAGATTTTAAAACATACTTCATGGAATGTTCTTCATGCATCATAGCAGCTCATACCTGTGATAGAACAAGCTTTTGGTTTTTTTGCCCTAACACTATTTTTATAAAAATTTATAAAAATAACACTTCAACTAAAATAAATATTTGGAATAATGATAATACAATTTAAATTTTTCTTTTAAAAAAGTATAGTGAAGGGAAAGCTAGGCGGCACAGTGAATAGAGCACTGGCCCTAGAGTCAGGAGGACCTGAGTTCAACTGTGACCTCAGACACTGAACACACTTACTAGCTGTGTGACCTTGGGCAAGTTACTTAACCCCAATTGCCTTGCCTTCTCCCCTCCCAATAAAAGGAAAAAAAAAGTCTAGTGAGACTCAGCAATGTCTGGGTAGTTATAATACTCTTCACCTGAAAATCCTAGAAGTATTTCTCCTACATGATCTAATATGATATATGCTTCCACATTCTGAACAAAGACTAGAATAATATTTCAGAACTAGAAGAGAACTTAAAGATCAAGTTTCTAGCATTTTAAAGATTAAAAAAAAGCCAGAGGCCCAGAGAAGTGGAACAATTTGTTCAATGAACAACTGTCAATTACAGAGGTAGGATCGGAACCATGTCTTCCAGAACAGGCTATTGTACTGGTAATTAATTTAAATTTGAAGATCCCTTTTCCTTATGTCAAATAAGCAGGTACTTAGCCCTTAGTCAAGCCATTGTGAAAGAGGCAGAGGGTGGGAACTCTGTCTCCTCTTGCTGACATAACAGGAAGGATTTGATTGAAACAGGAAGCCGATGCTGTGTGTGTGTAGGCAAGAAAAGTCCCAGAGAGGCAGAATCAGAATTTTGCTCCTGGTGGAGGAAGCAGAATTTTCTCCTGACAAGCTACTGGTGGAAGAATCGTGGAGACTGTAGTCAGCTGACAGACAGACAGACAGGCAGAGGGAGAAACAGAGAGACAGAGAGAGAGAGGGAGGGAGAGAGAAAAAAAGTGAGAGAGAGAGAGAGACAGAGAGAGAAAGAGAGAGAGAGAGAATCTCTCGGCAGCATCTGGAAGCTAGGCTGCTACTGGACTGAGAACTGAGTTGGAATTTTCTTGAAACCAGAACCTGATGAAGACTGAAGTTGCTGTCTGGAAGGCTGTTTGGAAGGCTGGAGTGGCTGCTGCCAGATTTCTTCTGGGTCCTAGGGCCAGCCGAACTGCCAGATGACTAAAGAAGCATGACTGGGATGCTAATACTTTGTTTGTTCCTTGGCTTGGTTGATCCTTGAGTTCCCAGGAACGGAAACTTGTGAAGGCTTTGAGTTCCCAGGAATGGAAACTGTGCTGGACCCTGTGAACTTCAGTGTGTAGCAGGAACTGCCCTAAGGACTGGACAAGGACTTGGGAGCTTTCTGCCTTTGCCCTTGGCAAATCCGGACAGTATACTAAAAAAGTAGAAACATTACCATTCCAATAAAGGTCCAATATTCACAGCTATGTTTTTTTCCAGTGGTAATGTATGGCTGTAAGAGTTGGACTATAAGCAAAGCTGAATGCCACAAAATTAATGTTTTTGATTTGTGGTGCTGGAGAAAACTTTTGAGAATCCCTTGGACATCAAGGAGATCAAATCAGTCAATACTTAAAAGAAATTAACTGACTATTCATTGGAAGGACAAATAACGAAAGTGAAGCTACCTTGGCCACATAATGAGAAGACAGGACTCCTTGGAAAAGACCCTGATGTTAGGAAAGACTGAAGGGAAAAGGAGAAAGGGACAGCCGTTAAGGTCAGCATTGAGAGAGCTGGTTCAGGTTTTTGAAAGAATTCACTTAAACCTTCTCTTTAGTCAATGGGAGCTTCATTGACACAAAAGTATACAGGCCTGAGATTTAGCAGGGAACTAAACAAAGGCATTGATCTAGGATAAGGACCAAACTTATATAGACAGAAAGCAATACAGCCTGTAGGATGATGATGTAATTTTAGGGTTTCTAATGGGGGTTGGAGATTTAGGGACAAGATAAGTCTTGCGAGATAAGGACATAGGATGAGGATGATGAATGACATAAAATAAGGGTAACAAGGGAATTTTTATGACCCAGGATGGGGGCAAGACAAAGACAAGGGGAAATTTTGTGGTATTTCAAGATAAAGAGAGACTTTAGGGCACCAGAGAATGAGCAACTCAACCCTTAGGACACCTCTGTACTTTAAGACACCTTCAGAGGATAAACCAGGGAAAGGGCAACTCAACCTTTAGGGCACCTCTGTATCCACATCATGGCAGAGGATGAGATAGAGAGATAACATCATGGAAGCAACAAACGTGGGCTTGGACAGACTTCAGGGGATAGTAAAGAATAGAAGGGCCTGGCATACTAGAGTTCATGAGGTCACAAAGAGTTAGACGTGACTAGACAACTGAACAACAAAATCCCACTTGGTGCAAATAACTGTAATATTTACAGTGTTTAATTATATATGTTGTCTTTAAGCATAAAATGGGGTTTCCCTGTTTGTCTCTCAAATTAATTCAATTAATATTTATTAAGTACCAGCTTTAAGTACAAGGCATTGTGCTACACCAGTGGTTCTCAACTTTCCTAATGCTGTGACCCTTTAATACTCGTATGTGGGCGTATCTGCATGTGGGCAGACCCGCCCGGAGACGGATAGAGGAGCAGTGCCTTGGTTCCTAAGACCATCGGAAATATGTGTTTTCCAATGGTCTTAGGCGACCCCTGTGACTCCTGTGAAAGGGTCATTTGACACCACCCCCCAAAGGGGTCGCGACCCACAGATTGAGAACCACTGTGCTACACAATGGGGAATATAAGAACAATTACATGTTATAAACAGTTTTTAAACATTTTAAAAATATTTTTTAAAAGTTTCAACTTCTAAATTCCATTTTCTCTCTCTCCCCATCCCCCCATCCTGAGACAGTTAGCAATCAGCTATATGTTATACATGTGCAATAACGTAAAACATTTCCATAGTAGTCATTTTGTACAAGAAAACTTGAATAAGAAAAAGAATGAAAGAAAGTAAAAAATAGCATGCTTTAGTCTGTATTCAAACAATATCAGTTCTTTCTCTGAAGGCAGATAGTATGCTTCATCATTGTATTGCTGAAAATAGCTAATTCATTCCTAATTCTTCATCGTTTAATATTGCTGTTGCTGCGTATAATATTCTGGTTCTGTTCATTTCACTTTGCATCAGTTTACATAAGTCTTTGAAGGTTTTTCTGAAATTATCTTGCTTGTCATTTCTTACAGCATCATAATATTCCATTACAATCATATACCACAACTTGTTTAGCCATTCTCTAACTAATGGATATCCCTTCAAGGTCCAATCCTTTGCCATCACAAAAAGAGCTCTTATAAATATTTTTGTATAAATGGGTCCTCCTCTCCTATCCCCTATCTTTTTTATGTCTTTGGGATATAGACCTAGATTGGTATTGCTGGATTAAAGGGTACGCACGGTTTTATAGCCCTTTGGGCAAAGTTCCAAATTGTTCTCCAGAATGGTTGGATCAGTTCACAACTCTACCAACAGTGGATTAGTGTCCCAGGTTTCCCACATCCCCTCCAACATTTATTTTCCTTTTCTGTCTTATTAGCCAATCTGATAGGTTTGAGGTGGTATCTCAGAGTTGTCTTAATTTGCATTTCTCTAATAAATAGTGACAACTGCGACTTTCTAAAGATTTCTGATAAAAAAGATTTTGATAGGTGGTCAGACTTGTTTCTTAGGAAAAGTATTTTGGAAGTTAAATAAAAAATGGCTTAGTAAGAAAAGAATATGGAAAAGGGAAGACCAATTAGGAGTCAATTAAAATAGCCTAGATATAAAGTGGTAAGGGCCTATGCCTGAGTAGAAGACATAACACAAAGATTGATTCAAGAGTACTGTACATGTAGAATTTGACAATACTTGGCAACTATTGGATGCAGGAGTTGAGGAAGAGGGAAGATTTAAGGATGGCTCTGAGACGGCAAACCTAGGTAAATAGACAAATGATGATGATACTCTTAATAGGAATGGGGAAGTTTGGAAAAGAGGTGGGTTGAGAGGAAAGGATTAAGATTGTTTTAGACAGAATGGAGATCTGTGTGTACATGACAGAAATTTTACTGTGACTTATTCAAAATCGTCAGTGTAATGCCTACTTTTTTAGATTCAACCAAAACATAACAACATTTATTTGGTTCCCTCTTTTACCTCTGTATGTGTCTTTCTACTGAAACCATATTTTTTTTCAGGAGGTGGCCAGCTGATTATTTCTACTTTCATTCTGTCCTCTAGTTCAAAGAAATCTAGGCAATTTTTAAAAAGATTTCCTCAAATATAAAGTCTAGGCTCTTTTATTGGTCTTAGCTTTTAGATAATCCAATGATTATTTAATCATCTGTCTTTGATCCTATTTTCTAAATTAGTGGGTTTTCTCCTATTTGTTCAGTCTTTTGACTTTGTTTTAGTTTTTTTTAGTTTTTTCTTAATGTCTCATGGAGTCACTGGTTTCTATTTGGTCCATTCTAATTTTCAAGTCTATTGTGTTTAAGTAAGGTTTAATACCTTTTACAACAAACTGTTAATTTAGTTTTCAATTCTTTCTTTCATAACTCTCACTTATTTTTCAATTTTTTTCCTCTGACTTTGCCATTTCATTTATAAAAACAACTTTTAAAAGACTCTTGCTTAATGTTTTTTAGTATCAAGTAATCAAAATAATTTTCTCTCTTATAATTGCCTCTCTCTCTCTCGTTTAGTTAAAAATACATTTCCTACTCATAGATGAGAAAGGTATATGCTCTCTTTTCTATTTTTTAAATGAAATTATGATTTTAACATAAAGGGTCACATATTCACTTAGAATGTATTGTGTAATAATGGTGTAAACTGACAATCTAAGCTTAATTTTTGCCAGCAGTTTTCTGGTTTTCCCAGCAGTTTTTATCAATAAAGATTTATTCCCCTAGGCGACCTATGTTTTCCATTTAATCAAACAATGGGTTCTTCAGTTCTACCATTTCTGATTCTCCTTTCTGTAGTTTCTGTTATTGGTCTCTATTTTTTAATCAATACTACATGTTTTGGATGATTTCTACTTTCTTATATAGTTTGACATGAGTGTTAATCTCTCTTTATTTCTACCTCTTTTCATCAATTCCCTAGATAGTCTATATCTTGTTTTTTCAAATAAATTTTCTTATTCTTTTACCAAGTTCTGGAAAGTATCCTCATGATAACTGGAACGTTATAGCATTAAAAGTGTAAATTAATTTTGGTAGTACTGTTTGTTTTTTTATTACCCTGGCATGGCCTAGCCATGAAGACTGACTATCCCTACAGTTATTTAAGTTGTTCTTTATTTCTTTTTTTCCTTTTAAAAACTTATTTTTAGTTTTCGACATTCATTTCCACAAGATTTTGAGTTACAACTGTTCTCCCAATCTTTCCCCTATTCCCCACCCCAAAACAGCAATTCCACTGAATGCCCTTTCCCCCAATCTGCTCTCTCTTATATCTTCCCCCATTTCCCCCTGTGATTTTCTAGTAGGTCAAGATGGATTTCTATGCCCCAGTACCTGTATATCTTATTTCCCAGTTGCATGTAAAAAACAATTTTTTTTAACATTTCTTTTTAAAACTTTGATTTCCAGATTCTTTGCCTTCTTCCCTCCTCACCCCCGCCCTCCCACTGGGAAGATAGGTTGTACATGTATAGTTACACAAAACGTTTCCATAGTAGATATATCGTGAAAGACTAACTGTATTTCCCTCCATCCTATCCCACCCCCCACTTATTCTATTTTCTACTTTGACACTGTCCATTTTCAAAAGTATGTGCTTTTAACTACTCTCTGCCCTCCCTTCTATCATCCTCCCTTTTATCTCTTTCCCCTCTATTTTCCTGTAGTGTAAGACACCCAATTGAGTATGTATGTTATTCCCTCCTTAAGCCAAATTCAATGAGAGTAAGGTTGACTCATTCCCTTTTGCCTTCCTGTTCTTCCTCTTCATTGTAACAAGTTTTCTCTTGCCTCTTTTATGAGATAATTTACCCTAACCTATCTCTCCATTCTCCTTCTCCCAATAAATTCCTCTCTCACCTCTTAATTTTATTTTTTAGACATCATCTCTTCCGATTCAACTGATCCTGTGCCCTCTGTCTATGTATACATGTACACATAT
>CM053582.1:421525402-421549955 GCA_028627135.1 Pseudochirops cupreus
CTGAGGTTGAATTTGAACCCAAGTCTTCCTGACTCCAAACCTGTGTTCAATATACTGCGCCACCTAGTGCCCAAAAAAGTTATAGCAACACTTTTTTGTTAGCAAAGTACAGGAAACAGTACCTGCTGTAGTTTTAATATATGGTGTTTGGCATAAGAAATTAAATGGGAATTTGGGGGGAGTTTTGCGGAAGCTGCAGATAATACACAAAGGCCAGCATATCACACAGAGCCTATGACCAAATATTTAAACCAATTTTACAATAAGGTACAGTAGTAATTCATTCTCTCATTGTTTACCAGTCAGAGTGGATTGCCACCCTCAGGAACACCCCTTTTCCAATATGCATATAAACCCACTGGGGCCATGATTATCTTTGTTCTAGGAGAGAGACAGCCAAAGACCATCCTTTTATTAAAATGTTGTCATTGTTAATAAAATGATTAGATTATCCCAAAATTATCTCTGGAAACTTTTTAAATCATCATAGTTGAATTGATCTAGGTGTGAGGTGATGAAGGAGGCCTCAGCTAAGGTGGTTGCTATGTGAATAGAGAGGAGGGGTTAGACATGAGAAATGCTGTGAAGACACCACCAGTAGGATATGACAATTGATTGCGTATGCAAGTGACAGAGAATAAGGAATCCAGACAATGCAGAGATTATAAAACTGAGACATGTGGGAGGATGGCAGTGCCTTTGACAGAAATAGGGAAGTTTGGAAGAGGGGAAATTTTAAGGGGAGAGTTCTCTCTGTCTCTTAAAAATTTCCCCTCTTCCAAACTTCTATAACTATAACAGCTATGCTAAGTTTAAGATCTGGAAAGACTCGTGTGAAATAACCAGACATCAGACCAACAATTTACATGAAAACCACTATGATGTAAAGGAAGACAATGTTGAGATATTTCAGAGTGTTCATTAATACAAGAACGGATCATCACTTCAGAACACTGATGGATGGTTCGGTACCTCCTGCCTCTTGTACACATGTGTAGAGTTAGGAGTATAGAGGCAGCTATGTGGAACAATGGTTAAAGTGTTCGGCTTGGAGTAAGGGAGACAAATTCAAATCCTGCCTCAGATATCCCTTAGCTGTGTGATCCTGGGTGAGTCACTTTTTTTCTGTTTGCCTCAGTTTCGTCAACTGTAAAATGGGGATAATAATAGTACCTCCCGCAACGGGTTGTTGTGAGGCTGCAATGAAATAATATTTATAATGAAGTATTTAGTACAGAAGTTGGCACATTGGGGGTACTGTATAAATGCTAGACATTATTAGAGTAAGACATATATTTCCAGACATGACTAATATGTGAAGTATTGTCAAGGATCTTTCCTTGGCAATACTTAGTTATTATAAGAGAACAAAGACTATAGGGGAGAGAGGGTGGGAGGGAAGGGATATGAAGTTAGTCATAAGTGACAGATGTAACAAAAAAGAGCCTATTAATGAATGTAAATAAGGTATTTGCTTCACTATTTTCATTTCAACTGATTTTCTGGGATATGTAGGCCAGTCTAGAAGTTAGTCAATAAACATTTATTAAGTGCCTACTGTGTGCTAGGCAATGTGGTAAGCACTAGGGATACCGAAAGACGTAAAAGACTGTCTCTGCCCTCAAGGAGCTTACAATCTAATGGGGGAGACACCTCACAAACAAATATGTACAAATAAGTTCTGTGAAGTATAGGAAATAACTAAAAGAGAAAAAGCACTAGAATTAAGAGAGGTTGGGGAAAAGAATAGAAGCAAAGGGATGTGCTAACTATTTGGCATCATGGTTCTTCCAGTTCCATATTTCTGTGATTTTTCTGTAATTTATTCTCTGTCCCTAGTTTTGTACCAGACTGTCAAACTTAGGTAGAAGACTTCCAGCGAAGAAGGGAATTGGGGGAGAGAGGTCAGTTAGGACTAAATGATATGACATTATTAAACACCCACAATGATCAAAGTATCATGCTCAGCCCTGGGGGAAGATACAAAGATTGATAGAACATGGTCCCTTTTTTTTTTTCTGACATGACCATTGTGGAAATAAGCGTTTTGGTTTTCTTTCATTCTCAATGTGGTGACAGCAGAATATTTGTGGGGGAAGACAAGAAGGTGGACTTTTGCTGATTAAAAAAAAATGAAATATAATTTTTAAAAATAGAACATGGTCCCTGACCTCAAGGAGTTTACAATCAAATGAGAGTGAAGACGGAAGATTACAAAGCAACATATAAGAGAAGGTTGTATAGAAAAGAATCAAGGGTTCTTAACCTGGAGTCCATGAAATTGTTTTTATAATATTTTGATAACTGTATTTCAATGTAATTGATTCCCTTTGTAATTCTATGTGTTTTATTTTATGCCCTTAAAAATATTATTCTGAGAAGGGGTCTATAGGCTTCGCCATACTGCCAAAGGGAGTCATTATATGATATATGGTTAAGAATCCTAGTTGTAAACACTATAGGAATTCTATGCCTTGTTCCAATTCTTATATAGTGTTTATAACTCTTTAACACATTTATCATGTAAAGTTGGATATATTATTATTATCTGTACTTGTGAATTCTTGTTTGTTCTTTGTAATGCAGATTTAAGTGAGACAGTTGCATAAAATTGTCAGTCTCATTCTGTCTCCCAGTTATTGAAGTCTAGTGGCAGAACCAAAGTCAGGATGACTGGTGATGGCCCAGGATGCAGTGGATGACCATGGCATCTTCAATGTTAGAGCTCCACAGCACTTGCTTCAGCCTCCTATATGGCCATTGGAACAAATTATTCTTATCCACCCTTTCCACTGAGGAAGTCTTCACATACTTGGGGTAAACATCCCCCTAATTCCCTGACATGCCTGAGACCTGTTGGTTACCCTCAACCTGGTGTAGTCAGTCTGCCTAGACAGTTTTTACCAGCATGTGGTCACTATGCACGCTATACTTTTTTAGAGTCACAGTTAAGAGTTGGGTGAAAGGTGGACCCCAAAGGTGGATGAGCAGGCCTGACCAGCCCTCACACCATAGCTGCTAGTCTTCTCTGAATACCCCATACACCCCACTTGTGACTTACTCCCCTACTCAACTACATGAGGGCAAAGATGGTCTTAGCTAAATTTTGTTCCTTCCCCAGCATCTGCAAACATAGTTGTCAAATGAAAGAAGGAGTCTAGAGAGAATTCCTAATCCAGGTTCTGCTACTAATTTGCAATGGGATGCTAGGTGGGTTAGTTGTCCCTCAACTAGCATTTATTAAGAGCTTAATTTGTCTCAGATACTGCTAAGCACAGGAAATACAAATGAGGGTGCAAAGAAAGGCAGTCTCTTCCCTAAGGAGGGGAATGGGAAGTAAGACAGAGTGTGCAAGGGGAGAAACAGGGCAGGGGCAGGATGGTAGAAAAAAAGGCTGGAGTGCTGTAGCCTGGAGAGGAGAGATGTAGTTGGCCTTGGCACCTCCTTAAATGGAAGTTCTGGAAGGGGCTGTCCCATCAGAGGGTGAAGCCCCAGGGGTATATGGTATTTCCATTGTGTGAATTCAAAGGCCTTGAGAATAAGCTTCCAGAGTGAAGAGCTTTCTGGAGCATGGTAGAGAGAGTCAATGAGTTTACCCCCCTTGGGCCTCAGTTTCCTTATCTATAAAATGATGGGGTTCGTTTTGATCATCTTTAAGGTGCCTTCCAGCTGTGATGATCTTTCACTGATGCTTTTCTGATCAAGTTCTTTAAATTATACCATCTAGAACTGGGTCATTGCCAGTCATTTTGGCTTCTGCCTTGCCACTGGATTCTGGAGAAGACAGTGAGGCTGATGATTTTGCCTAGCCCTGCCTCACTTAAATCCAATCCACTCGAAAGTCAAGAAATCACCTTCCAGATGTCATTGGTCCTTTTCAAGAGTGAAGGTGGAATACCATCTGGACCAGAGGTTCTCAACCTGAGGTCCATGGATAGAGGTCAGGAGGTCTGTGAATTTTAAAAAATATATATTTGATAACTATATTTCATTATAATTAGTTATCTCTGTAATCTTGTATATTTCATTTTGCACATGTAAAAACATGATTCCGAGAAGGGGTCTGTAAGCTTCATCACACAACCAAAGAGGTTCATAACACAAAAAGAGGCTAAGAATCAATAACCTAGGCAGATGTCCAGCCTGCCTACCTGATCTGTGGAATCTCATAATGTGCTCAAAGATTTAGTTTCAGCTGTGCTACTGTTCAGTTGAAAGTATTTTTCAAATCTGCTCCAGGGTGAGTTCGATGTCACAGGAATAAACACAAAGGGACACAGGAATCCTGATTTACCATAGGCTCAAGCCAATGCAGCTGCAGTCCTGAGCTGCCATGGTGAATATCATATCAGAATTGTTTACTCCATTGGTCTCCTTGCCCTTGGACAATTCCAAGGTTCCTTCGAAGGGAAGGAGATTCAGGGGAGGGAAGAACGGGTAAAATTCAAAAGGGCCAATCTGTGTGTGTTAGAAGCACTGCCTGTCCCAGGATGGAGTGGTCATTTAAATGAGATTTAGGGCTGACCCACCAATATTGATTACACATAGTAAGCCCCAGCTTACTAAGAGCTGGAGACAGGATGTTGCGCCTGGAATCAGATGCTGTCTCTGACGCTATAGTGTGACATTGGCTAAACATTCTAACCTTTCAGTTTCTTCATACAGAAATGAAGATAGTTGTGCCTTAGGTCTAATACCTACTTTGGAGGGTTGTTGGGAAAATAAAATTAAACAATGTCTATAATGCACTTTGCTAACTTTAAGGAGCTGTATAAATGGTGAGTTTTTATTATTATATATAACCCTCTAACCTTCCCAGTCTTCAGTTTACAACTGACTTATGTCTTGGAATCACAATGTTGGATTTGTCGGAGTCTATATTATACAGTGGAATGATCCATGGATCTAGATCCAGAAGACCTTGGTTTGAATTCTGGCTCTACTTGTTACTAACTAAACTGTACTAACTGCTTGTTACTACTACTTGTACCTGCTATACTAAGTGAATAACTATTTTACAATTAAGGAAATTGAGGCAGACAAAGGTGACTTGCCCAGGGTCACCCAGCTAACTTTGAGTAAATCGCCTGTATTCTCTGTTTACTTGTCAGTATTACTACTGATTACTAATAGTTAGCATTTATATAATGTTTTAAGGTTTTCAAATCACTTTACATATATTAACTCGTTTACTCCTCACAATGACCCTGTGAAGCAGGTGCTATTATTATTCCCATTTTACAGTTCAGGAAACTGAGGCAGATAAAAGTTAAGTGACTTTGCTACCAAGATCAGGAAGGAAGCACAAAACTGGGAAACAATTTTTACAACCAGTGTTTCTGATAAAGGCCTCATTTCTAAATATAGAGAACTGAGTCAAATTTACAAGAATACAAGTCATTCCCCAATTGATAACTGGTCAAAGGATAGGAACAGGCAGTTTTCAGAGGAAGAAAATAAAACTATCTATAGTCATATGAAAAAAAAATGCTCTAAATCACTATTGATTGGAAAAATGCAAATCAAAACAATTCTGAGGTACCACATTACACCTATAAGATTAGCTAACATGACAAAGCAGGCAATTGACAAATGTTGGAGAAAGTTGGAACACTAATTCATTGTTGATGGAGCTGTGAGTTGATCTAACCATTCTAGAGAGCAATTTGGAACTATGCCCAAAGGGCTATAAAAATGTGCCCCAGCAATCCCACTTCTAGGACCATATCCCAAAGACATCATAAAAATGGGAAAAGGACCCACAGGTACAAAAATAGTTGTAGCAGTTCTTTTTGTGGTGGCCAAGAACTGGAAATTGAGGGGATGCCCATCAATTGGGGAATGGCTGAACAAGCTGTGGTGTATGAATGTAATGGAATACTATTGTGCTATAAGAAATGATGAGAAGGCAGACTTCAGAAAAACTTAGAAAGACTTATATGAACTGATGCTGAATGAAGTGAGCAGAACCAGGAGAACATTGTACACAGTAACAGGAACATCGTCCAATGACTGACTTTGATAGACTTAGAAGTTCTCAGCAATGCAAGGACCTAAAACAACTCCAAGGGACTCGTGATGGAAAATGCCATCCATATCCAGAGAAAGAACTTTGGAATCTGAATACATGGAGAAGCAGACTATTTTCTTTTTTTGTTTTATTTTCTTTTTCTTTCTCATGGTTTCTCCCATTCTTTATAGTTCTTCTATATAATGTGGCTAATGTGAAAATATATCTAATAGGAATGTATATATAGAGAGCCTATATCAGATTGCATGCTGTCTTGTTCCCAAGAAAGAGGAAAGGGAGGGGGTGAAAATTTAAAACTTACGGAAGTGAATGTTGAAAACTAAAAATAAATAGATTAACTTTAAAAAAAAAAGTTAAGTGACTTGCTGTAGCACCAGTGCAATATTTACAGCACTCATGATCATGATAAAGACTGTGACTATAAGTATTGCATGATGTTCGATTGCAAAATATATCAAACTCTCCAGATAGAGGATAGAACTGAAGCATTTATTTAGACACCAGAAAACCAAATCCCAAAACCAGTAAGCCAATTCCATCATAATAACAAAGATATTCAGAAAATATAATAACACTGAAATTCACAGCGGTCCTTCAGCCTTCCCACAAACCAACACAAAATCAATATCTATTCAAGAGCCTATCTGACTCCTTGGCTGAGGTCCTCCTCTTTCCTCCACCATCTGGCTAGCTTTCCTGTGGGCTCTGCTTCCCTTCAGCAAACTCCTCCCACCACAAGCTCCATATGACTACATTCAGCCTATTAGAGGGCAGAGTTTATCTTCACAGCAGGGGAGGTCTTCAAACGCCCTCCTAGATCCATTAAGGGGCAGGGAAGATCTTCAAATTCCCATTCCCATTACACTTACCCATGATCACACAATTAATATGTGTCAGGTTGGATCTGAACTCGGATCTCCCTGCCTTCAGCCCCTGTTCTCTATCTTCTCTCTCCTCTAGCCTTTTCACCGTTTAGACACAGAGTACTTGAAGCCCTAGCCCGAACCACTATGAGGAAGAGTCTTGTATTTTTGGTTTCAATGCCATAATGTTTTCTCTTAATTGACTCAGCCTTCATCTTAAACTTATGGACCAAGATTCAACCCCTTCCAGTTTTAAATCAATATACCACATGTCTACCACAAGATGTTGACTCTTTCTCTTGTTTCTCATTTACAAATAAGAAAATACACAAGTCAGAAAGAAGTGATGATCTGTCACAATTTTATATCAAGGGTAAGACAGCTTTTTAAATATGACTTAAAGGATAGAGTTGGGGGCCCATTAGGTAGGGCAATGAATAGAGCACTGGCCCTGGAGTCAGAAGGACCTGAGTTCAAATGTGACCTGGGACACTTGATACACTTACTAGTTGTGTGACCTTGGGCAAGTCACTTAACCCCAATTGCTTTATCTTCCCCCCTCCAAAAAAAAAAAGAATAGAGTTGGAAGTAAATCCCAACCATCTGTAGGAAGAAAAGGGGAGGTAATAAGAGGAAATAATTGCTTTTCTCTGTCTCTCAGTCTTCTAGGAAAAAAAAACCTGACCACAGAACAGTTACAGTCATACCCATCAGGTATTTAGCAATTTGACTCAAAAGACTAGAGAGTGGGCATTTGAAAGAGGCTGGCCCCCTTAGGTGCTTCCTCTGCTGGTTGGAACCCTGGTGGGTGTGGCTCTCACTGTTGGGTTATTTATACCTAGCTGAGAGGGCTGAGCCAATTAAGAGAGAATATTATAGTATTGATGAATTAATAACATATAAACTTCCCAATAGCAGAGAAGATTAGACCACGTGGTTATAGGACCCCCATCTTGTTTTAGTCAGTGAACTAGCAATTATTAAACACTAACCATAGGATACACAAAGAAAGGCAAAAGACAGCCCTTGGTCTCAAGGAACTCACATTGTGATGGGGGAAATAGCATCCAAACAACTATGTACAAACAAAAAACATACAGGATAAATTGGAGATAATCACCAATCATGAATTCACAAGGGGGTTGGGCACTAGTGAGCCGAAGTATCTCCCCAATTGTTTCTCCGCACACATACTCATCAAATAGTGGGTGGTGACAAGATCGGCCAAATGGTAAGAGGAAGATGTGGTTTTGTGAAGAATGGCCATGCTCACATTCCAATGGCAAATGAAGCAATGAGTGCCCGCACCTTTCATTTTTGCCTTCCACCTTAAACCTTCAAACCTTGCCAGACAATACCACCACTTAGTTGCGTAGATAACTCTCAGATCTATGTATCCAGTCTTCATCTCACCCTTAAGTTTATAGTCTAATCTGGGCACATATATAAAAAAAGCAATTTACAAAATTAAAAAATTAGCCTAGTGTAGTTATATTTATATATTATAATAAGGAAGTTAAATAAAGGCATAATCCAAATGGGACTGAGAAGCTTACCATTTGAGGGAGCAGAGAATGCTCTCAATTTAAAAATACTTCTCCTACTGAGGACAGAAATTCTATCATTAACTCTTAATTCCTTTGGGTAAAGCCTTGACCTATATAAGAATGAAAATAACATTGAGAGGGTCAAGGCATTAACATGAATTGATCAGACTCCTTTCCTGCGTCCAATGAATGACTGGGATAATACTAAATCACTAAGCACACACAGGAGGTTGGAGATTCAGAGAGGAAAGAAAAGGATGCAGAAAGAAGGAATTTAAGTGAATATATGATTTGGAGGAGAAGGGGGAAGTATATCCTTTGATTCCAACGAAGTTGTAAACTTCTCTAGTGTCATCATCTTCCTTTGCTCACCCCTCCTACTTGCAAAAAGAATATTCTACTCACAGCTGGGCCTCAGTCTCCCCATATCTGACCAGAGTCCTAGGCTTAGGGGGCCACATAACTAATAATCAATGAAAAATAAACATTTATTAAGAGCCTATTTTGTGCCAGAGATTGTGTTAGGTGCTGAGAATATAAAGACAAAATTAAATTTCCCTGCCCTCAAGAAGCTTATATTCCAACCAAAGAGATAACATATATATTTATATATGTATATGTGTGTGTATACATACATATATACATATATATACATATACATGTATACATACACACACACATATATACTTCTGGTGAAGTATAACAGAAATTATTATAGCTATTTGTTTGTTGCCATAAAATGCATACTTGTCAATGTTTTTTGTTTACATTTTCTTTTGAGAGTAGGAAATAAATACCTACCACATACCTGATTCATACCTTGGGTACCATTATACTCCTCCTTCGGGGAGAACATATATATAGATATACATACATATATATGTATATGCACACACACACATAGATATAGATATATATATATAGATATCTATCTATCTATCTATCTATATATGTATATATTTATGTCTGATAATATAAACTCCTAATGGGTTCAAGGGATTGGGATACTTCTCCCTCTCCCTTTTTCCCCACTAAAAAACTTGTGCCCTGAACCAGTCAAAAGGCAGTTTGACCAACTGGAAAAAGGGTCAGACTCCTTTTTTTGTGCTCTTTGACTTGTTATATATCCTACCTTGGGGAAAATTTACTTAAGGGTTAGGTTTGGGCTCATGTTTAAGGAGGGTTCTCCCAAAGGGAGAAGTGTAAAGGTACCCAAGGTATTATATGAATCAGGTATGGGGTAGGTATTTGTTTTCTACCCTCAAAATAAAATCTAAACACAAAGCATGGACAAGCATGCATTTGATGGCAACAAACTTAAACAAACATCTGTAATAACTTCTGTTATACTTCACCAGAAGGTTGGTACCTAAACTTCATTTAAACATAAGGTACTTATAAGGAGACTCTCTGCTAAGCAGATATTTTGCATTTCACCTTGGTTCTGCACTGTCACCTTCCTTTCAGGTATTTGTTAGGCAAACCATGTCAAAGCTTGAACTCATCCTCTTATTGATGGTCACCTACTCCAAGAACACTATAGTAGCTGCCAAGGATTCCTCCCCTCACCACAAATTGGCTCCAACCAAAGGACTAGGGACTCCTGCATTTTGGAAGCTCACAAAATGACCTTTGAGACTTGGACATGTCCCTTCTCTTGGGATTAATACTAGTTTTCCTAAATTGAGAAAGAGAAAACACGAAGAGGTAGCCCTAAACCAGTTTTCTCTTGATTTGGCAGTACATGGGCTTTAACTGCTATAAGCTTGTGACAGCTGGGGAGGGAGGAGCTTGGGAAAATGTTGAGTGATCCCCCCACTCCCACTCCCACCCCTCCTTCCTGGGAAGTCTCAGAGCAACATGAGGTCCCCCAAACTGTTGAAAGAAGAAAAGATCAGGGATGGAGTCACTCCTTATTTTTAAAGGCTTTCTGAGTCACTGGCTTTTCCTGCTCAGAGGTCAGTAAGGAGTTTGCCTGATCATATCAAAGTCTCTTCATTGCTGAGTCATGAACAGGGCTAGCCGGAATCAGAAAGGGAAGTTCTGGCCATACTCTGTTCAAACCCACCTCCCTTCCCCAATTTTATGAGTATAAACTAGATACAAGGTTAAACAGCTAGAGGTGTGCGGGGAGCAGAAAAGGACTCCTGTCGGATGTAAAATTTGAGCTGAAACCAAATGGCCCACAATGCCATGATGAGGAAGAGGCCTAGGTAATATCTGACCTTCTCTGTCAACAGCTGACTCCAGTTAATCCTCCTCCCCAACAACCCCTAGCCTGATGAAGATATTCCAGTAACATTTCCAGGGATGTAAACTGCTTGGAAGAGCCCTCACACTCAGATTACAAACTGCTCTGTGGAGGGAGGTTGTGAAGCTGTTAAAAACAGAACAAAACAAACTCCCCCCCCCCAAAAAATCCTCAAGTCCTCTCACAAATCCTTGTATAATGAGTACACAAGCTCTCCCACAAATCCTAACAAGTACTGAAGAGGGCATACTTCAGAGTCAACAGGCATCACTAAAATATTTGCCAGCTTTTGCCTTGTATGGTATTGCTCTGAAATGTGCTTTATAACAGTAAAAAAAAATCTCCTGTTCTAATATGGGGAGAGGGGGCTGGGAAGGATGCTATGGAAAAATCAAGGGATGCATTCCTGAAAGTTGTAAGTTGTTAGCAAAACCTGTGTATTTGTGAATGTGTTGATCTCATTTTTTTTTCTTAAATCTTATCTTTCATTTCAAAGGGCATATAATATCAGCACAAAAAATCAGATTTATGGGAGACTGACTGGGTATTGTGAAATCAGACTACAGGCTTTTATGCAGGAATTTTGTCTTAATAGGAACCTAGAACTAGTTAAGGGGGATAGAAGACACATAGGCGAAGGGGGAAGGCTTTTTCCAGCTAAGGCCCAGGAGCCTCCAGGATGTCTCATACCTTGAGGTACAAATTTAGGGAACCTCCCTGGGAGATTCCCTCTCCTTTTCTTAGCTCTATCGACTAATTTCCTCGGCCCCAGCCTTCTCCCTCTACCTCTGCAATCTTTCTTCCAAAACTGAGTGAAATGAGCTTTAGGACCCTCCAATGAGGTGCCAAGTGGGAGGCATTACATCATCAGGATCGATTCTCATTGGCTCACCCTACTCTGCAGGAACAGCCCCTTGGCTTCAGGCTTCTGAAAGCCTCTTTCTGTGTTTGCCTAAGGTGAAGCTTCTTGGTTAGTACCTGCTTCTTATCTTAAGCTCTCCCCAAATACCTAAAAGTTTTACTTAACAGAAGTAAAAACAATCAAGGTGTCAGGTGCCAGGCCGAACAACCAAGCCACAAAATGAGACAGTTGTTTTCTTTGGAAAAAGTCCTGAGTGTGTCAGTTTTCTCCCCAAATACTCAACAATCCAGTGACATTGGTTTCTTTGCTGTTGCTCACACAAGATCTTCTAACTCCCAGCATTTTGGAGCTCCCTCCTAATCCCTGACCCCTGGCTTCCATCAATTCCAGCTAAAATCTCACCTACAAGAGACCTGTCTGGATCCCCCTTAATGCCTTCCCTCTATGATTATCCTCAATTCATCTTGTTTATACATTGTTTTAGACTAAGTAGTTGTTTGAATGTTGTCTCTTCCGTTAGACTGTGAGCTTCTTGTGATCAGGGACTGTCTTTCAGCTTTCTTTGTAAGCTCAGTTCTTAGCATAGTGCCAGCCCATAGTAGGTGTTTCATAAATGCTCGTTACATTTGTTGTGCACCTAATATGTAGACTTGCAAACTTGTTTCCTGCAGTTCATTAGGGGAAATTGTCATCTTGCGCTTAGTAGTTCCCTTCTCCACTCCTCGTATGTCTAAAAACTGTCCACCCTCACTAATTTTCCTCTTTTGTGTACTCATATTAGCCTAATGATAAGAACTGGGCTCCTAGGCCCAAGAGTCTGCAGCAGTTCTCTGTCTCCCTTCTCCACTGAGGCCGCTCTCCTTCTGACTAGGGAAACCTGCTCAATCAGAAGAGGGACCAGACTCCTTTTCTAACACTCCGACTTTCTGCCTTGGGAGACAATACTGTTTAGTAGAAAGAACACTGATTCTGGAGACAGAGGATCTGAGTTCAAATCCTATCAGTAAATATGTAACAAAATCCTGCCATGGAGTAAAACTTATTCAGTCTAATCTAGAACTAAAGGGCTTGCCTCCTATGGGTAAAATAAAATGGGAAGATTAGGAGAGGTAGGTTTGCCTTGATTACCTACATTTAAGTTTTATACAGAATGATCTTGGAAGAGACATCATAATTCTATGGGAGGTAGTCTCTACAGTAAAGTAAATAATGGTGATTGGTTTCAGTCTGCCCCCCTATAAATATCCTCACCCACAGGTAAGGTGCCAAAAAGGGAGGTAAATTTAGGAGAGGGACCCAGGATTATACTGCTTTAGGATTACAGCAAGGATCAAGGGTGATGAGGAGAGCAGACCCTTCTTCCCTCCCTCTTGGCAAGTTTCGGGTTAATAATATGTTAGATAAGTAAGTAATGTCCCTGCTGATCACCTCAGGTAGGCCAAGGAAAATTGTTGCAGGCTGACCTAATCATTCCTGGGTCTGCATCTCTTGATGGGGTTCTGAATAAGTCTATGACCTTTACCAAGACTTGCCTTCTCCCAAGAGTCTTTGTAAGGAGCTAGTTAAAGCAACATTCTGTAAGGCCAAGATGTTTCAAGATGCAGGATTAACTCACCCTCTTGGCACAACTTCTTCAATCCCTTTATCACATGAGCAATCCAAGAGTACTCCTAGTTCTATGATATAGCTGGCTGGTGGTTTGGGGAAAAGAAGGCTACAGATGAATGAATTAAAAAAAAAAAACCAAAAACATTTATTAAGCGTTTACCATGTGTTAAAAATTAGGCACACAAATACAAAAGCATGACAATCACTGCTCTCAAGGAGGGCATTCTAATAATTTGTTATTCAGTTGTTTTCAGTCATGTCCAACTCTTCACGACCCCATTTGGGGTTTTCTTGGCAAAGATACTGGAATGGTTTGCCATTTCCTTCTCCAACTCATTTTGCAGATGAGGAAACTGAGGCAAACAGGGCTAATGACTTGTCTAGGGTCACACAGCTAGCAAATGTCTGAGGCCAGATTTAAACTCAGGAAGATGAGTCTTCCTGACTCTGGGTCTGGCACTCTTATCTATTGTGCCATCTAACCAAAATTCTAATAAAGGGAGATTTTGCATATATACATATACACATACATGCACATGTGTATTATATGTACACATATATGTGCGTATTGTGTGTTCTGTATGTACGTGTAGTAGCTAGAGAGAGGTATTTGGTAGACCTACACACTCTTTCCAGAAGTAATGGCAGACTATGAATGCAACACAGCCTGGGAGAAAAGTGAGACATGGTTGATGCCAAATCTGAAATAGGGGGCCCTGGGAAGTGCTTATTCATCAGACCAGTGGAACCCCTGGGCAGGAGTTCTGGGATGAAAGAATTAAATCTTTAGGGACGTTATTTGTATGCCTCTGGACAGATTATAACTTCCTCAGCCCTCAGTTTGTTCATCTGTTGAAGTAGGAGGTTGAACTTCTGACTTTTACATCTGATTTCCAAGTTTATCAGGTTCTTCCTTGGGTTTAAGAAGTATAGCTTATGGCATATGCAAAGCTAAACTCAGAACATACAAAGAGTTTCTGTTAGGAGCCTGGCAAGCTAGTTTGCAATAATAGGTGGGGCATAGATTTACCTGTGAATATCCTCAAGGCAAGTTTGTACCCCTTTCTGTTAGCTGGCATTTGTTTACATTACATTACAATTTACTCATTATCTTGGTTCCCTCCCTCCTCCTTTCCCCATCAACCCTTTACTATTCCTAACTTTCCTAATACTGTAGACCAGTGGTTCTCAACATGTGGGTTATTTCAGTTTGTAACAATGAAAATACATCCTGCATATCAGATATTTACATTACGATCCATAACAGTAGCAAAATTACAGTTATGAAGTAGCAATGAAAATAATTTCATGGTTGGGGGTCACCACAACATGAGGAACTGTATTAAAGGGTAGCGGCATTAGGAAGGTTGAGAAGCACTGTTGTAGACCAAAAGTGAAGTGGGCATGGACTAAACCATATTAAAATGTAATTGGGAAATATTTAACAAAATAAATAAAAATATAATAAAACATAGATAATATGAATGTATGGTTTTCTAAGTCAATATGCAGCCTGCAGAGATCTTTATGTGTGGCTTAATGGACAATCTCCCCACCCCCCAGTTGAGTCTATTTGAATTTGGCACCACAACTGTAGACCATACTACCATCTTCCCAGTCACCAAGATTTACAAGGTGTCCTCCTCCACTAATTCTCTCACCCCTCAGATATAGTCATTTGCTAAATGCTGTCAATTCTACCATCACGACATCTATATATATCCCCTTCTGTCCTCTGACACTGTTACCATCCTGTGTGGGTCCTTGTCCCCTTGAAGAGGGTGGAAAGGGATGGATTTCTAGGAAATTCTTGGAGAGTTCTTTTTTAGTCTGAAAGAATTACCAGGCCCAAGTAATCTTGGCAGAAAAGTTTATTACGCTTTTCAGTGGGCAGGAAAAGGTTAAGGATAGCCTGCAAAGCGTAGGAACTAGGGATACTGATTATATAGTAACAAAATCATAAATCTGGTATCAATTATGCTAACTATGTGTACAAAGGTGGAGTTAGGGAGAAGTTTGGGAGTGATCAAATTTGAATGAGAAGTAACCAGCCTGTTAGCCATCAAAATCCTTTTGATAAGATGGATGTTGGGAAGCTGGACTAGTTGGGGTTTCAGGGTGAGTCTTACACAAAGCAAAGAGGTTAATGGCTGAACCTCACAAACTGATAATCCATTGAAGGATTCATAGTTCGAAGCTGGCCACTAAAACAAAAGAAGGTAAACATTTCTCTATCTAAGGAATGCTTTTAAAAAGATTAGCTATAGAGTCAGTGGTTTCAGGGAAAATGCTTTTAGGCTGGAGGCAGGGAAGAGATAGAGTTAATGCTTTACGGCTGGGGAGAAATGTGGCTTTTAACAACTTATTTGCAGAGGCCGTTATACATACTGATGGTACCTACATAGGTACTAGAACACAAAACTGAAGTTACAACAATGTCACAAGATTATAAAATCACCCCAAAATATTCAGAGGCACCTCGTCACCCTCACACCTAGTCTATTGCAGTAAGTGGGTCTCCTTGCCTCAAATCTCTCCCCGTTTCAATATCCATCCTCCACTCAACTGTCAAACTGATCTTCCTAAAGTGAAGGTCTATGTCCTACTATTAATAGGAGCCTGGCAAGCTAGTTTGCAATAATAGGTGGGGCATAGATCTACCTGTGAATACCCTCAACGCAAGTTTGTACCCCTCTCTGTTAGCTGGCATTTGTTTACATTACATTACAATTTATTCATTATCTTGGCTCCCCCCCTCCCTATAACCTACAAGATTAGATAGGAAATCCATTGTCTTTTAAAGTCCTTCATAACCTGGTTACCTTTTACCTTTACAATCTTCCTTCCTTCCTTTCTTCCTTCCTTCCTTCCTTCCTTCCACCTATTCTCTGATTGGGTGACACTGGCCTCCTTGCTGTTTCTCCCTCAAGACACACTTATCTTCCCACTCTAGACAGAGTGTCTAGGCTATCTTTTACACTTACAATGTTCTTCCTCAACTTTGTCTCTAAGCCCTAGCTTAAATCCCACTTTCCACAAGAAGCCTTTCTCAGTCTTTCCAGTCCTCCTTAACCTTATGCCTTTCCTCAGAAACTATCCCCAATTTATCTGGCTTATATCTTGTATGTACATAATTGTTTCCACATTGTCTCCCTCATTAGGGCAGGCTGAAGGGCACAGTGGATAGTGCGCCACAGGTAGAGTCAGGAAGACTCATCTTCCTGAGTTCATATTTGACCCCAGGCTCTTTACTAGCTGTGTGACCTTGGACAAGTCACATAACCAGTATCTTTGCTAAGAAAACACCAAAGGGGGTCTCAAAAAGCTAAACATATCTAAAAAAACTAAACAAAAAGAACAGAAACATGAGTTGTTACTGTAAAAATAACCAGAGGCACTGTTAGACCCTCATGTTTCTATGAGATTGTGACAGGTGATGGCCTCCACCATCTTAGTAAAGTAGATGGTGGCCCTTGATGAAACAGAAGGGGCTGGAGTAGAGTTGGCACATTGAAGAGAAAGGAGAAATTTCACAGAAATACAGAATCTCAGAATTGGAAGGATCTTCTGTTCAATTAATTATTGTTATTGTTGAGTTGTTTCAGTCATGTCCAACTCATGGTGTGACCCCATTTGGGATTTTCTTGACAAAGATACTAGAGTGGTTTGTCATTTCCTTCTCCAGATCATTTAACAGACGAGGAAATTGAGACCAATAGGAGTAAGTGACTTGCCCAGGGTCACACAGCTAGTGTGAGTCCTGATTTTAACTCAGGAAGATGAGTCTGCTTGAATCCAGGCCCAGGATTTTAACTAATGTGCCATCTAGTTGCCTGTCCAATCAACATTTGAAAAAAAATTTCCTCTATAACCCTGTCTGACCAAAATAGTCAACCAGCCTTGCTTTGTAGCATTCTCATGAGGTAGAATCCCACTGTCTCCTAAGACAGTTACATTTTATTTTTGGATAGCTCTAATATTAGCTCTTATAATCTCTAAGTAATTTTTCCTTACATCAAGCCTAAATTTATTCCTTTGCAATTTTAACCTATTATTTCTGGCTCTACTCTCTATGGCCCAGTAGAACAAGTCTAATCCCTTTTCCACGTGACAAACTTTCAAGTATAGGGTATTCCAAAAGTGTTAGTGCTTTAATGGCTTAGAACTGTATTGAGACTTTTGGGACACTTTGGATTCTTCACTAAAGAAGTCAGTTCCATCCAGGATCTACCATCTACATGCCTATATTACAATATTTATAGCAAATCTGGTACTTGAAGAAAAGATATATGTATGTTTATTGAAGTCACTTATTTTCAGAAAGATTAAAAGTCCAAGCTACACAAAACTCAAAAACTGTGTTAAAAGTTTGAATACGAAACTCTGAGATCCAACTGAAATGCCTAAACATTGAACCATACTAAGACTTTTGGGACACCCTCTACTTAAAGAGACATATGAATCTTCTTCTCTTTTTCTGGTTAAACATCCACATTCCTCATATGGCATGAAATTATTAACCCTCCTCAATCTGCTAATCACCGTCAGTTTAACAATATTTCTTCAAAACTGTGGCACCCAGAAGCCAAATACAATACTCCAGTTGTGGTCAGGTCTCACCAGGGTAGAATACAGTGGGAGTATCAGTTCCCTAGTCCTGGGCATCATACCTCTCTTATTGCCACCTAGGACTATAATCACTTTTTTGGCGACCATATCATAATATTGACTCATATTGAGCCTGTAGTCAGTCCACTAAGACCTCTAGATTGTTTTCAGATCAACTGCTGTTGAGCCATGTGTCCCTCACCTTTACTGTCAGGAAGACATAGGTTCAAGTCTCATCTCTGACATATATTGACTATTTGACCATGAGTAGGTCTCTCAGTGTCTAGGCAACTAAGACTACAAAGTGTAGAGAACCTACAACTGTAGAAAATTGGAGTTGGTGGAGGAAGTCCTTCATGAATTCTCTTAAGCTGATTAAATCATAGATCTGATTTTTAAAAATGTTGTTGCTTTTTTTTTTTAACAGAGTCATCTGGTATAGTGGGAAGAATGCTGGTCTCAGAGCCAAGAAAACCTGACCTAGAATTTTGTTTCATATTCAGCTGTTCAATACTGGACAAATCCTTGCCTCAGGAGAATCTTTAGGATTTAATCAAAGGATCCATACCCTGAGCAGAGGAAATTACAGATCCATTGAATTGTTTAATACATATCATCTCACTGAAGACCCTTTTCAATTCAGACTGTTAATCAGTTCTACCTCCTAGCTTGGTGTCATTTACAAATTTGAAAAGGGTGTCATCTATATAGCCATCATTGGTTACAAAATATATTTGTATATAATATAAATAATAAAATTAAATAATTGATATTAATTATATCATTGATATATCCTGTTATTATGTTTCATATAGAGATAAATGTGTGTATATATAAATATATGTATATATAATATATGTATATGTGTGCATATACTTACATATATTATATGTGCATATATGCACACACCCACACACATACACATGCGTGCACACATGTGTACAAGTGGCTGTATACACATACATGTGTGTGCACATATATAAACATGCATGCATGCATGCATACATATGAATGAAAAATAGCACAAGGCCAATCCAAATCCCTTGGACATGACTACTGACGGAGTCAATCTGAAATGAATAGACATGGACTGATGTGCAACCTGGCTGTGTGTCACTGAGAAGGCTTCTTCCCCTCTCCTTACTCTAGGAAATATTCCAAGTTGCAAAGCAGATGCTGACCTGCATTGGCAGGAGTTTTTCTTTTAGGAGATCCTTCTACAAATGAAGTCACCATTCCAGTCTCCATTCCTACCTGTGTATTTGTCGTTTCCCTCACCACTTCTGGCACCTAGTAGATGCTTAGGAAACAATGGAGGGATCCCCTTTAAATTCCAGGGCTAACTCATTTCAGCTACTGTCTGCCCATTTAACCAAGAAGCAACTGTACCCTTCTTCCTTGGTGGCAGTACAGACTTCTTGTTTCTGGGCAAAGTGCAGGTTATGGTTAAGACTGGGGCTAAAGCTTTTCTTAAATTTCACAATTCCCCTCCCTCTCCCCTCCAAGCAGGTGTTCTAATTCAGTGGATTAGAGAAACCAGACAAAAACATTGTGGGAGACAATCTGGCTCTACTCCATCAGGGTTTCTATAGCTGGAGGCTATTGGATGCAGGTGCATCTAGGGGAAAAACCAAGGAAAAGCCCTTATAGAGGGGTGAATGGATGCAAATCATCATCATAAGCCTGCACAGAAAACCTGCTTAAAATGAGCCCATGGCAAACCTAACTTCTCAACCCTGCTGAGTCATCTTTCTGAATTACCCAAATGTACTTCTGTAGTTTATCTCACCATGGTGCATTCTACAGATAGTAAGCATGTGACTCTTGAGTTCTTGAAATATCTGACCCAAGCCCCATGACAAAGTGATGGGGCCTAATCCTTCCTCTGTCTGAACTACTAACTTCAAAGTGCAAAACGCTATTTAAAATCTATTGTTCTCAACATGCAGAACTCTCTCAGGCCCCTTACCTTTGCCTAATCTATTTCCACGCTTTTCCTCTCCATCTTAAAACTGACCCACAGCTACAGGATCCTAGTTCCCTTACTGATAACCTCCCAGGATACTCAGAGACTTAAAGCATTTCCCCTGGTGTTCCCTCCTTCTGGCCCCTCCTTGCTTTCTCCTTCCCAGTATCCTCTCTCCCTCTCTCTATACGATTCTCTGATATTATATCATTTTTTCTTTCTTCCATTTGTCCTCTCTCTCTCTCTCTTTCTCTCATCCCTTCCACTTCCCTTCCTTTTTCCAGTGTGTTCACCCTTCCCATTGATCCTGTGTCTCTCTCTTCCATCTTTTTTTTATGTTGTTATTATTTTTTTATCCCATCTGTATTCTTGGTGTTCTCATTTTCTTTTGCCATGTTCCCTCCCTTCCCCATCTTTCTCCTCTATCTTTCAGCTCTTTCCCTATTCCTTCCCCTCTCACCCATATAACTCTCCTTATCTCATTTTCTCCCTTCCCTTTTTCCTCTGTATTTATTCTCTTTCCTCTTTTTCTCTCCCCTCTTATTTCACCCCCTCTTTTCCCCATGTTCCTTCTTTCTTCTTTTTCCTTCCCCTGTACTTCCTCTTACTACCTTCCTTTTCCTCCCCCTCTTGTGCCCCATCATTGCCCTTTCCTCTTCCTTCTTGGCTGCTCTCTCTTTCTCAAGTGTTCCCTCTCTTCTCCCTCAAGGTATTCCCAATTTCCCACCCCCGTGCTTTGCCTGCCTCATCCAGTAAAAGATCATTTACAAAGCCAGATTTGAAGGGAAGGAGCCAGGCTCATAGAGGACATGTACTCCACTGGCATTATTAGCACTCCTTTGTTAAGTACCCACAAGATCTTGTACCTATGGTTGTCAAGTTGATGTCTTTCAAAATATTGGCTTGGGGACACCAAGCCTATGTACTCTTAAGCTTGGCTCCCTTCCTGCAAGCATCCTGGGTTAGATTTGACCCAAAGGCTATGATTTTCACATACTTGTCAAACTTGTAAAACCTGAAAATCCAGAAATAAAATGCCAGCATAATTACTATTATTAACATTAAATACTTCCTACTTCTAAATTTATTGGCATGCTATCTATAGGTAATCTCACCTGCGATTTAGGGAAATTTTTACACACTGTTATTTATTTACTTGTCTCTGGGTTTTTGCTGTAGCAACTTTTCTAGGGTCTTAATTAATGGACATAGAATTATTATATCCTAGAACTGGAAGGAAATTTGAGAGGTCAGGTGTTAAAGGCTACTGCTTCTATATAGGTAAACATATAAACCAGTCAGCTCATAGGATTGATTTGTCTTTTCTTCTCCAAGCCCTAGTATACACTCTTTTTGTTAAATTTTAGTTATTTTCTATCATTTCTGTTCCCCCCTTGCTCAATTAAACCAGCAAGATGAGGATCTTATCTTTGTCCATTTCATCTTCACTCATTCGAGATGTTTCCGTTGTGGTCTGCATTCAACATTGGTATCCCAGAGATGTTTTGACATTCAAATGACCCTGGTGTGTGGGGATTGTGCCTGATACTTGGGGCACTGTATGCGGGTTGTGCAATGTAGATAGTCCAACTTAGCTTGGATGCTGCCTTCCTTAAGCCGATAGGAAGGCAGTGTGTCACTATAGAGTTATCCACCAAAGGAGCATGATATCTTAATCGTTCACTTCCTGGCATTCTAGTCAAGCCTTCAGACAAGTGGTCTCATCAGAGTCTATCTGGACTCTGATACTGATGGCCCCAGTAGCTATAAATGGCAGTGCTAAGCAATTTAAAACCCACACTGGCCCAGGTTCAGAATTTAGCTACATGGAACATTTCTCAATATTATTTAAAAAAAATAGGAGATCTATGGCTATGTCTTCAATTCACATTTGGGATATTCTAATTCTGTCAAGTGGCCTTCTACATTCACTGGAACAGTATACTGCGGCCATATATTTCATTAAATATCATGAAAATGGAAAAGAGGTTTAGTGCTCATACTTGTGAGCCTTCCTCCTCTAAAAATCTTCCCAATTCTTCCCACTTGCCCTTCCAAATATAGGGAAGAGGGGTTGATGTGAATGGGAATAATCCAGAACCACCCATTTCTAAAGATTATAGAAAGGATTAAGGAAGAGGTTGAATGTCTGGGTCCTGGGTTGGGGTGGGATGGGTGGGTGGGGCCAGCTAGGTGGTACAGGGGATAGAGTGCCAGGTCTAGAGAGTCTGGAAGACTCATCTGCCTGAGTTTTAAATCTGGCCTCAGACTCTTATTACCTGGGCAAGTGACCCTGGGCAAGTCACTTAACCTTGTTAGCTTCAGTTTTCTCATCTGTAAAATGAACCAGAGAAGGAAATGGCAAACCACTCCAGTATCTTGGCCAAGAAAACCCCAAATGGGGTCACAAAGAGTTGGACAAAACTGAAATGACTGAACAACAACGATGTATGTCTGGGACCCCTCTTGGGGTTAGGAATTATTAAAGGGAAGTGGGGGAAGGAAGCCCAGAGGGCAGAGATCTGTCTTCCTTTCGGTCTTGCCAGTTGATGGGATTTTCAACAGCTGTCAATCCCCTTGACTACAGATTCATCTTGATTATGCTAATTTCCATTGTCTTCTATATAAGGAGGATTGTTTAAACACTGGTCACTATGCTTGACTACCCCTCTCCCCACTCCTGACCGTTGTCAAGATGAGTCTTAGGCCATGGTAGCAGTGTTGCTCAGTAACTGTCCTTGCGCAATAGTTCCACTTTCAATGTCTTCATTTGTTTGCTATGGTAGTTCCTTGGTTTTGTCCTAGGTTTTGTCCTTTTTGTGACCAGAAAGCCTTTCTTTCTTTTTCTTTTTTTTGCTTTTTGGAAGGGGGAAGGCAGGGCAATTGGAGTTAAGTGACTTGCCCAAGGTCACAGGGCTAGTAAGTATTAACTGTCTGAGGTCATATTTGAACTCAGGTCCTCCTGACTCCAGGACTGGTGTTCTATTCACTGAGCGCACCTAGCCTCCCCAAGAAAGTCTTTCTTAAGGGTCATGTTGTTCCCATCTTGAGCTGTAGCAGCAACTGCAATCAGTGACTGCCACTGCCCACATGGCTATCAGGAAGTCCCTTTTAAAGCAATGGAAAGGAAAAAGGAAGCCCCAAGACTTATATGCATGCCCCCATACAGATCTCATCACTTCTGGTGTTTCACAATTTTGTGTCCACTTAGGGAACTTCTGGGAGGTTCCTTGGTTCCCCACAGAAATAAAGCATGCTATAGAAATATCACCTGCATTCCTAACACTGGTCTTCTAATGTCAGATAGATAAATCATATATTATATTTTTGAGTGGGTGGTTCAGAGAAGTATGGAGAGTGAGGAAGAGTAGAAGAGTGAAAGAAATAAGCATGGTCTGGTCACCTCATGAAGGTCCCAGTCAAAAGAGAGGACAGAGGTTGGAGACATTTCCAGGGTGTGAAGGCTGCCAGACAGAGATGGTTCCTATGTAGTTCTCCAGCATCGTGTCTCTATGCATGGAAGTGAATCTGTTTTCTTTAAGGCTATTATAGTATACAACAAACTTAACATGTTTTGATTCTGGGTCCAGGGAAGTGATAGACTGTATCAAGCCTTGCAAAGTTTGGAAAGGGTTCTTCATCAGAGGACTGGCCACTAGGTGATGAATTTTTCTGCTTCCAGCAACTCATAAAGATCATCTACCAGTAAGAGGTCATAATCTCTCTCCATAGAGAGAACACTCACACTGGTGAAATCATAAATCTTTTGAGACATTAAAGTAAGAACAAAGTTCCAATCCTGACAGAAATAAAGAAAGAGATTTTCTGGTGAAAGTTCTAGGCACTAGAGATCTACTGTCTCTTTAATTAAGATCAGAATTTCAAGGATCAGTCTGAATGAAATGCTGAGACTGGTATTAAGGAAGGAGTTATATGACTGGGACCTCTCAGAGTTAGAAATTATAATTATTTATTTATTTTTAAATTTATTTTTCCACTTAATAGTATTTTATTTTTTTTTGATTATGTGTAAAGATAGTTTTCAACATTCACTTTTATAAGATTTTGAGTTCCAAATTTTTTTCTCCCTTCCCCTTCCCCCCGACCAAGACACCAAGCAATCTGATATGGGCTATACATGCACAATTACATTAAACATATTTCCACATTAGTCATGTTGTAAAAGAAGAATCAGAACAAAAGAGAAAAACCATGAGAAAGAAAAAAAAGAGAAAGGAGTATGCTTTGATCTGTATTCAGACTCCACAGTTCTTTCTCTAGATGTGGATAGCATTTTCCAGCACTAGTATTTTGGAATTATCTTAGATCACTGTATTGCTGAGAAGAGCTGCATCTATCACAGTTGGTCATCACCAACGTTGCTGTTACTGTGTACAATGTTTGGGTTCTGCTCACTTCCCTCAGCATCAGTTCATGTAAGTCTTTTTACGTTTTTCTGAAATACACCTGCTCATCGTAGAATTTATATGTAAAGGAAAGTTTTGGTTCTTCATGTGTAAAATGGAGACAATAACACCTGGGGACAATAACTGTATCTTAGACTTGTTTTTTAAAGATTAAAGACTTTGGGCTAAGTGTGGGAGGCAAGGTCAGTGTATCAGCAAGCACCCTAGCATACCTAGGGCGGCTACTACCACAGGTTCTTAGATCTGCTTTTCTAAAGGAAAGCAACTCAAAATGGGTTAACAATCTTACTTTAATCAATCAAATATCATTTACCTAGTTCAGGGGGAAAAGTCGGCACCCTGAACTTCAGAGAATACAAACAGAAGTTACAAACAAACAGAAAAACAGAT
>CM053582.1:421550455-421694140 GCA_028627135.1 Pseudochirops cupreus
GGCTCCACATGACCACATTCAGCCTATTAGGGAACAGAGTATACTTTCAAATATCCAAGGGTCCTCAGAGTCACGTAGCCACTTTAGCAAAGGGCCTAGGGGCAGGGAAGATCTTCAGATTCCCATAACAGTCAGCTAGGTGCAATCAGAATTAGGAGTTCTTAGAGCTAAGGAAATAAACTCTTATTGATTTCGGAAGATCCACCACTGTCTCAGAGAAATGAGCACCTACCTGGTAAGGAGTAGTGACTAGGGGTGAGAGTCTGCCTTTTGAGACTGATATAATCTGTGTCCTGTCCCAGTCCTGATATAGACTGACTATGCCTGTGTCCTGTCCCAGCTCTGCTAGAATGGACTCATCCTGTCAGTCTCACTGTACCATAGATTTATCCTGCCCTTTACCATCCTTTTTCAGAAGACCATCTTTGCCTGTGGAATCTATCTCCCTCCCCATACTTACACGTTTTTCACAGTCTCTGCCTATAAAGATCCTTCAAGGTCCCAAATCAAGGACTCCCTCCTTAGTGAAACCTTCCCCGATTCCCCCAAGCCCAGGGTTATTTCTCCTTTTTCTTTAGATAGCAGATAATACTTTGTTCATGCCATTTTACTATATATTTGTGAAAACAAATCCACCAAATGTGCATTTTGTATTTTAACAACTCACATTTATAGCATTTAAGGGATACAACCTTCATGTGAGAAAGGTAAAGTATATATTATTGACCCTGTTTTTACAGTTGAAGCAATTGAGGCACGAGACGTTAAATGACCTCGTCGATGTTTCACATCTACTAAGTGTTAGAGTCTGTATTGGAATTCATCTCATGACTCAGAATCTGGAGTCCTTTCTCCTTCCTCTGTAGAAGTTGCGTTTTATCTTTATTACCTGGGCTTTAAAAAAATGTAATTTGCATCTGATTCAAGTTGAATTGTTACACATATTTTCTCTCTCCAGAGGTCCAGGGATTAATGGTGGGCACTTAATAACGTCTAGTTGACCGACTGATGATTGACTTCAGGACTGAGACTGACCACTTGTCTTATCTTTGACAAAGTAGTTGTCTAGCACATAACACATCTATCACTTTGAATTGAATTAGCAAGGCTCAATTCCAGTTCCTCTTCCTAGACCCCAGGTATATTTGCTAGCAGGAGTTCTTGACCTTTTTTGTAAGTCTAGTGCTTTCCCTTGTTAATTATTTCCTCTTTATAGAGTATACAGCTTGCCTTGTATATATTGTTGCATGTTGTCTCCCCTATTAGATTAAAAGCTTCTTGAGGGCAGGGAATATCTTTTGCCTCTTTGTATCCCTAGTGCTTTGCTCAGTGACGGGCACATAGTTGTTCCAAGTTTTGTTTCAAAGATGAGCCATGAATTCATGGGGTAATGTCTTGATTTGTGTGTGAATTAGATTTGCACAAATTCTTCACTCTTGCTTTCTCTTCCAGAGTAGCTGAAGTCCAGTGGCAGGACAAAAGTCAAGACGATTGTGGAAGACCTGGGATGCAGTGCATCTTCGACATCTGACAAAGCTCTAAGCCATGGGTGGGGAACCTCTGGCCTCAAGGCCACATGTGGCCTTCTAGGTCCTTAGGTGGGGCCTTTCAACTGAGTCCAAGTTTTACAGAACAAATCCTTTTATTTAGGGGATTTGTTCTGTGAAGTTTGGATTCAGTCAGAGGGCACACCTGGACCTAGAGGACCTAGGAGGGCCACATGTGGCCTCAAGGCCACAGGTTCCCCACCTAGCTCTAAGCTCTCCACAGCATCTGCTTAAGGTGTCTTCATTGCTGTTAAAACGAACTCTTCTCATCTGCCCATTCTGCTGGGGGAAATCTTCACAAGTTTGGGGTAGACATCACCCTAATTCACTGCTAGGTTTGAGGCCTGTCAGTTACTCTCAACCTGGTTTAGCCCATGATGATTTACTGGAGTGTGGTCTCTGTGCATGCTGCAGCCACAGGGGAGAGTTGGCTGACAGGTGGACAACAGTGATGGATGAACCTGAAAAGGGCTTGGAAAGCCCTCACCCCAGAGGTGCTAGTTCTCCCTGAACACCCCATACACCCCACTATCACATTGTAGATGCTTAACAAATGATTAATGAATTGAATTGAGTTCCTTGTGCGCAGGGGAGTGCTTTTTGCCTCCTTCTGCATTCCTGACGCTTTGCACGGTGCTTGTTATACTATTCAGTCTTCTCTGATTCTTCCTGACTCCTCAGATCATACTCTCCACACAGTTTTCTTGGCCAAAATGCTGGAGTGGTTTGCCATTTCCTTCTCCAGTTAAGTGACTTGCTCAGGGTGACACAGCTAGTATCTGAGCTGAATTTGAACTCAGGTCTTCCTGACTCCAGCCCCAGTTCTCTATCCACTGAGTCAGCTAGCTGCTGCCTCCTTGGAGCTATTGTTGTGCTTAATAAATGTGGATTAATTTTGTCATGGACCCCTTTGGCAGTTTGGTGAATTCTATGGACCCCTTCTCACAGGTATGTTTTTAAATGCGTAAATTAAAATACTGAGGAATACAAAGGAAGCCAATTTTATTGAAATAAATTTATAAAAAATTTTAAAATTAAAAACATATAAAACTATTTAACACCCCCCCCCTCCAAAAAAAAAAAGGCTTAAGTTCATGTCCTGCCTATGACTCCAGGTTAAGAATCTGCGTTTAGGAGGCGTGCTTCTGTGGAAATTCTCTGCACAATCTCACACCTTAGCCCTCTCTCCTTCCCTCCCCTCCCAGCCCGTCTCCAGACTTGGGACCTCCTCCTCCCCCCAGGCGCCCCGCGGGGTCTCGGCCGGCGCTGCGGTCCCGCCCCTGGCCGGCAGGGGTCGCTGCCCGGGCCGCCGCCACTGCCGCCGCTCTCCCCGCCCGCCCCTCGCCCCCCCCTTCGCTCCGCTCCGCTCCCGTTACGCCGCGGAGCCGGGAGCCCGGAGCGGGAGCCGGGAGCCCGCGGCTGCGGCGGCGGCGGCGTCTGGGCCTGCGGGGCCAGGGCCGGGGAGCCCGGGGCCCGAGGCCCGACGCCTGAGATGGCGACCAAGAAGGCGGGCTCGCGGCTGGAGACGGAGATCGAGCGCTGCCGCTCCGAGTGCCAGTGGGAGCGGATCCCCGAGCTCTGCAAGCAGCTGTCGGCCAAGCTCATCGCCAACGGTGCGGCTGCGGGCGGGGGGCCGGGGCCGGGCCGGGCCGGGCGGGGAGGCCCCTCAGCCCAGGCCGGGCAGGGCCCAGCCGAGCCTGAGGCTGAAGAGCGGACGGGGACCGGGGAGAGACGGGGTGGGGGGCCTCGTTGGGAGGGGGAGGTGTGCGGGGCATGGTGGGGTCATAAGAAGTGTGTGCATGGGGGGGGTCACGGGAGTGTGTGCACGGGGTCACATAGGGAGACAGGGAGTGTGCATGGGGTCATGGGCATGTGTGCATGAGGGGGTCACTGGGAGAAAGGGAGTGTGTACGTGGAAGAATAACAGGAGTGTGTGCATGGGGAGGTCACAGGAGTGTGGAATGGGGGGAATGTGTGCGTAACAGGTCACAGGGGAATAGGGAGTGTGCATGAGGGGGGTCACACAAGGAGACCGGGAGTGTGTGCATGGGGAGGTCGCAGAGACAGGGCAATATGTGCATGGAGACAGGGAGTATGTATGGGAGGTCACCCAGGGAGTAAGGGAGTGTGTCTGTGGGGGAGATGAAGAGACGGGGAGACGGACAGTGTGTATGGGGGAGGGTTATGCAGGGGGACAGGAAATGTGTGTGAATGAGAGGTCACGCAGGGAGACATGGCCTTGTGCATGGGAGGATCACACAGGAAGCATGTGCATGTAGGGGGTCACAGGAAACAGGGCTGTGTGCATGGGAGGATCACTAGGGAAGATGGGGAGTGTGTGCATCAAGTGTTCATGGGTGTCCCGGGCAGTGCACTTGGGGGTCACAAAGAATGTGTTCCTGGGATTGGTCTTATAAAGTGAACTTTAGGGGATGGTCATAGGGAGCCCAGGAATTTAATCAGGAATATCATGGCCATGTGCATGGAAATCACTGGCAGTCAAGGAGTATTCAAGGGTGACATAGGGAGATAAGGAATGTGTTTGCGAAGGAGTTACTGGGAGTCCTGGAATGTCTATGAGAAGAGGCTACTTGGAGTCAGAGTGAACTTGGGGCCACAGGAAATAGGGGAGTGCATGTGGGTGTCGTAGGGAGTCTTTTATATTTTGATTCTTGGTACCACATTTTAGGATGGACACTCAAAAACTGGTATCATAGATGTGCAGACAGGTTGGTAAAGGGACAAGAGACTATGCCATATGAGGATCCACTGAAGGATGTAGGGGTGCTTAGCCTGAAAAAGAGAGGACTGGGGGTGTCTTGGATGGGAAGGGACATGAAAACTGGCTTCAAATATCTGAAAGGCTGTCATGTGGAAGAGCAATTGGACTTGTTCTGCCTGGCCCCAGAGGGCAGAACTAGGAACAGTGAATGGGTAGACAGGCACAGATTGAGGTTTGATACCTGAAAAAAACTTTCTCATAATTAAAGCTAACCAAAACTGGAATGGGCTTGCCCAGGAGATAGTGAGTTCTGTAGTCCATTGAGATCCATCTACTTGTTGGGGTATGTTGTAATGTAGAGGGTGATCTTGGTCAGGTATGCGAAGGACTACATGATCTTTTGAGTTTCTTCCAACTCTGATTCTGTGTGTGTGTGTGTGTGTGTGTGTGTGTGTGTGTGTGTGTGTGAGTGTGTGACTTGGAGACAGACTCCATGCATGGGGGTCATTGGGAATCTAGGCTTGTTCATGGTGGCCTCATGGTGCATGTGTATGTGTCCAGCAGTGTGTTATGGAGGTTTTGTTTCTAGGGCACAAGGAAGCAGGCTGTGTGTATGACTTTCAGTGTTTGCATGGCTAACATAAGATGTAAGGGTGTGTGTATGATGTGATTTATTATTCATGGAGGTCACTGGTAGAGGATTTGCACGGAAGATCAGGCTGTTCACAACTTTTGTATCTTGGTTTCACTGAGAAATTGATGTCTGAGCTTCCTAAGGATGTGTATTGTCTATTTAGGACCATAGAGATCCCTGGGAAGGGAGGGTATGTGCACTGGTAAGTGGTAGCTTTGAGTGTTTATGAAGGTTACTGGGAGGTCAAAGGTGTATGTATGTGTGTGTGTGTGTGTGTGTGTGTGTGTGTATATATATATATATATATATATACATACATATATATATATACACACACATACAGTATAGATAAAGAAGGTCACTCAGAGGTCAGGGTGTATGTGCATGAAGGTTTCTGGGAGACTATATGCATGGGATGGGGATAGAGTTGCCAGAAAAGTAAAGACTCATGAGAGACTCTGGCAGCATATGTAAAGGTCATAGAGAGTGTATAGGTTTTATATATACGGGTTAGAGGTCATTAGGAAGTCAGGGTGTGTTATATGATAATTACAGGGAGTCAGGACTTTTGTATAGGAGACAGAACAGGTCCGGATTTGTATATAGTAGAAATCCAGTGTATGTACAAGTTATATACATAGGACTTCACAGGAAATGAGAACATTTATAGCAGGGGCTGGGTCACATTATGCCTGGAGTCAGTGTGTATATGATGTTATAGAGAGTATGCATGGGGAGGGTTGCTGAATCAGGATATGTGCATGGTACAACATCATAGCCAACTAGGGTTGTATTTGTGGGAGTGGGTCATGGGGAGTCATGGTCGTGTGCCCGGAGGCTGGGTCACAGGGAGTCAAGGAATGTCTGTGAGGATTATAGAGAATTACAATACGTGTATGGAGTGGCCAGACTTTGTTTCTGAAGGTCGCAGAGAATAAAGATATGTACTTGGGAGGGAGTGGTGTTTAGTTTACACATGTAGAGGCTTTCTTATGAGACATTATAGGGTTTGTATATGGAAACTCAGGATATATTTGTATTGAGCCTGTGGAGAGAAAACAATGGACAGAGAGCCTTAGGACAACTATATAATATAAGCCACTTATGTGGCTTTGAAAAAGTAAGTGTCAGTAAGCATTTATGAAGTGCTGACTACGTTCCAGGCATTGTGCTAAGTGCTGGGGATACAAAAAAAGGCAAAGGATGGTCCCTGCTCTCCAGGATTGCGCAGTCGAATGGGGGAGACAACATGCAAACAACTATGTATGTCATATATAAGATATACAGTGTGTTTGTGTCAGGGTTTAGGTTGGTGTATGATACTTAGAAGGGAGTCAGAGTGTGTATTTAGTAGGAGAATGACAGGTTTGGTGGGTCTTTGATGGCCTGCCTTGATGATTTACTTAAAAATTAATTGAATTTAAACTTGTACCATGTAGAATCAGTACTGGATTGACAATCCAATTCCAGAGCAAAGCTCTAAATGAGCATATCTGCTTATGAAACAAGTATTGCTAATATTTGCAAATCAGAATTATTTTTGGTGAGTGCATGACAGTATTGCATCAGGAAAGGACAGATCCATCCATTGCTTTTTATCCTACTTTTTAGCCCTTAAAATGATAGAGAACTCTAAGGGAAGCAGTCTTTGCTTCAGTGTTCTTCCCAAATAAGGCCTAGTGTCAATGACCTATTTCTCATTGTACAGTTCATTCTCCTGTGGTAAATTTCATTGACCAGAACCTTGGTTTTAGTCACTCTCACTTGTGCTGCTGCATGGGACCATTTTTGGAGTTACTGTGTCAGCAGAACTATAACTATGAAATGGGGGGGGGGGAGTTAGAAGTCAGGTAGATTGGTTTAAAACAAAGTTGTGCATTTTCTTGTTTGTGTGACCTAACTCTCAGTCACATAATACTGCCTTCTGTTGTATAGTGCTGTATAGTGTTCAGAGCACTTTCACATTTGGGATCTCATTTGGTCAGTCCCTTTAGGTAAGCAAGACAGATACTGTTATTAGGATGAGTGTTAGACTTGGAGTCAGAACACAAAGAAGAGATAAAACTCTATTCATTTAATCATACCATAATATCAACTCAAATTTCCACAGTATTCTAGGTTTTACACTTCTCTCATAGCAACTCTTGGAGGGGTATTGTTATTCCCATTTTCCAGATGGGGAACCTGTAGCCCTGAGATGTTTAAGTAATTTGCAGAAGTTTGTATATCTAATAGCGTATCATAGCTAGTTTGGGTCTTTTTTAATATGAGGAGTTTGCCTTTAATCATTTGACTCCTTTATTAAGGAATCTAGGCAGAGGTCTGAAGAACTGAGGGAGGGCTAAATATAGCCCCAAGACAGATCTTTAAATTATCTGTAGATTTCCATTTTTACTATGGTTATAGTCCTCTTAACTAAGGCTGATGAGGGCGGGGTGGGAAGTTCTGCAGGATGTCTGTATATTTGCATATGTGGGTTAGTGTGTTTCTGAGGAGGTAGTTGTTTGAACTAAAAAGACTGTCTGCTAAACCTTTACTTTGATGGTAAGAGATCACTGGGACTTGGAAGGATCAAAGAGATTGTTTAGTAAGATTGAAAAAAAAAGACAAAGAAACCAAATCACCCCATTCCACCAATTAAATAAAAGCTCTACTTAAGAGAGAAGCAAGTGGTAGAAGGAGGAGGTTATGAGGCAGAAGCAGGAAAACAAAAAGGCACGACTCAGCTGGCAGTATTTCTTCCCAGTCTTATCAGTAAATACTTTTAGAACGCTAAGGGTGAACCAGTCATCCGACTAAGGGACTGTTTCCCGTTTGAAACAGTCTTTTAAACTTAACCATTTGCAACTTAAATAAAGTAAAGGGATTTAAGTTTGGCCAATTTCATAATTGTCTTAAATGAATGCATAGTATTGCATAAAGGACCCTTTCAAAACAGCATTTGTAACTGCTTCAAATGGGAATGGATTGCATCACCCAGTCTGTATCACTATTAATTCTTAATCTTTACTAAGGATATTCTGAGGCTATCGGAACACATTACTTTATCTTTGCTATGTTTTAGATGAGTTGTTTAGACTAATTTTGCCAGGATTTAGATAGGTACAGAAAAAGGCGGTTACAAGCTGAAAAGTGGAACCCAGGAATCGAAAGAATGATAGCTCTCTGCTCCATTGCTGGTTCATTGGCCCTTATAATTCCCCTTCCCCCAGCTTTATTTTTTCAAAGCAGTTATTGTATGAAAGGCTAAAGATAAACTATAACTGATGCAGGATAAGGAAAATTAAAAGGAGTGAATAAAGACTAGAAAGCGCTCAAGGTTAATTGACTAGAGCAGGAATTGGAAGTGTTAAGGTGTGCTTGCCAAAGATGGCCAGGAGATATTTGTTAATGCGACACTAGCCTGTTGCTGCTGCTCTGGCTCACTCTGTATTGCTGATGAGAGCTGTCACCAACCTCTAGAATTATTGAAGAGTATTGACGACACACATTTATATATCGATTTAAAGTTTGCAAACCAATTACCTGACAGCAGCCCTTAGTGTGCATTGTACAAATATCATTAGCCCCATTTTAGAGAGTAGCAAAGTGAGGCGAAGAGTTTTGTAAGCATCAGAACTGATATTTATACCTTGACTCCTGGTATGGCTCTCTCTGGTAGAACTACAAGTGTTAGATAATTTGTTCCAACACCATTTAAAGATAAGAAAACTGAGATCCAAAGGAATTGGGTTGCCTGCTTAAGGTTACTTCACTGGATAATAGATAAGACTAAAACCCAGGTCTCCTGACTCTGATTTTGGTGGTCTTTTGGCCATACTCACTGTAGGTCAAGGAAATGGGGATAGGATGGAAAAGTACTTCCAGAGAGTTTCTTGGTATGGATATCCCCCCTCAAATTCATCCTTAATTTGTGTGAGTCAAAGTTCCTCATCCTCTTCCTGTAAATAGTCTCCACTTCATCCTCCAATAGAAAGAATTAGCAAGATTACCACCACTTCCTCTTCCTTGTCTGGGTAATCCAGGAGTATGGAGGTTGATGGTTTCACAAGTTCTCATTTGGGGTTTTTTCCTATTTTTGAAAAGAAATGAAATTTTTTCCATTAATATGTGTTGCATAGATATTAAGACTCTAGTATGGTTTCTTTGTTTTTATTTCCTTCTTTTCCATGTCTTCCCATAGATTCATCAAAGGCAATCTACTTGACTTGCCTTCCTCAATTTCTCCTGACCAGTAAAACCCTCAGGATATCTATATACCTCTTACCTCTCTTACTTTTGCAGCCTTACTAGCTTTTCTTTTTCCATCAAATATTTTCTTGATAGCATCTTTTACTCCATTTCTTCAAGGTCCATAGCTGTTCAGAGGAGTTAGGCCTAGTTATATACACAGGAAAAAGAATTCACATTGCCAGATTATAACCTAAGGAGAATGGGCAACCTATAGTGGTGTTCATCAGTATATAAATCTTGGACAGGTAGGTTCAGATGGCCAATGAATTGGATCTGAAATTAAACAGGAAACTAGGCTGGATTACCTTCAAAAGACTCTGAAACTCCTTTAACAACTCAAATTTCTCACGGTACCCAAGGCACACCCTTTTAGTATTTAATGTTCTAGAAACCAATATTGTATGGTTTTGAGTCACTGAGCATTAGTCTCTAAAGGGTTAAAAAAGAATATTGTACAGAAGGCAATGGAGAGGCATTTGGTGGGTTTCAGCAGGTTGCAATATATATATGTTTACATATATACATATAATATATACATCAAGTAAACTTATGAATCACTGCTCAAAATTCAGTTTTGTCTTAACTCATTAAATATCAAATAAACCTCCTATGAGCAGACCACAAAGATAAGTGATATATAGTAGTACTAGCCCTCAGGGAGTGAACATGTACAACCAAATGAGTGTGATACAATATAATGTGTTAAGCACAAATTAGAGATACAGATAGGGCTAAAATAAAATAATGGGTGGGAGTAGATTAAAGAATCATAAATTTAGAACTGGAAGGGACCTTAGAGTTTATCAAGTCCGTCCTCTCTCATTTAACAAATGTGGTAACAAAACCCCAGAGAGCCTTGCCAGAGGGGGTAAAGCAAGGCTTCAGGGGAGAGTGCCCCCTGAATGGGACCTCGAAGGACTTCACAGTCATCAGATCGTAGTTGTGGAGATGGAAGGTGCCTCACAGGCCATCTATTCCATCCTCTCATTTTATATGTGGTCCAGGGAGCATAAATGTCTTGCTCCAGGGCCCATGAGTCATAATCACCCACTCTAGGATTTGAACAGGTCCTCTGATTTTGGAATCAGTGTTCGCTGTGCCAAACTAGGTAGAGATTGAGGGGTAGTACTTTTCAGGTCTTGTTTTCCTGTAAACTCAGAGTTCACCATTCATCACTAAGGGCTCAGTGTGTGGATTATGGCATCCATAGGTTCAGTTATCATCTCTGTGCAGAAGACTCCCAGATCTAATATTCTTCCTGAGCTTCGGTTCTACATCACTAACTGCCTATTGGACATTTTGAACTGGATGTCCTGTAGGCATCCCAAATTCAGTATATCCAAAAGGGCTCTCGTTATACAGGATGTCCCAGAAATCTTAGGGCAGTTTTAAAGGTCAATTAGCTTAAAGCTGCCCTAAGACTTTTGGGACACCCTGTATTATTTTCTCTTCCTCCTGATCCTCCTCTTTTCTGAACTTCCCTAATATTGTGGAGGGCATCACCTCCCAGCCACTTTGTTGTCCTCCACTTCTTAGCCTCCACTCCTCGCATACATAGTAGTATCCCAGTTAAGGCCTTTACCACTTTTTGACTGGATTATTGAATTAGCCTTATGTTCTGTCTCCCTGCCTCAAGTCTCTCCTCACTCAATCCATTCTCCACACAGCTACTAAAGGGATTTTCCTAACATAGAGAGCTGTCCAGGTTAACACCCCCTATCCTCCATTTAGTAAACTTCTGTGGCTCCCAGAAGTACTCTGCGACCTCACTCCTTGTTTTCTTGTCGTCTCGTACTTCACTTTCTTCCGTGTGTTCTCTGGTCTAGCTATACCACCGTTCTTGCCATTCTTCATCAATGAGGCTCTCTCTCTGGTCTTAGCGCCTTTGCACTCATGCCCGGAATGCTCTCTATTCTCTTAGAATCCTGAGTTTCCTTCAAGATCCGGTTTAAGTGACACCTTCTGTGTTGTCCCTGGTCTCTGCTTCCTCGGTCTGTGTTCCGCCTTTGCTATACCTTTTGTATCAGCTTACATATCTGCATATGTGTGTCTATGTATGTGCTGCCTCCCCAGTGAGAGTGTTAGCGCCTTGAGGTCAGAGAGCGCTGCTGCTTTGTCTTTGTATTCCCCTCTCTTAGCATGGTGCTTAGCATATACCAAGTATTTAATAAATACTTACTGATAGAGTTACCCTTGTTTTCAGGTCCTTGCTAGGATGAGAGGTAGTGATTTTGGTTTATCTGGGCCCTTTCTCAATATTCACCTTTTTGAGGTGTATGACTGACAGTAGAATCTCTGTGTGGAAGGAGGAAGGCCACTCTCTCTTCCTGGGCCTCCATTTTCTCATCTGTAAAATGAGGGAGTGTAGACTCTATAATCCTTAAGGTCCCTTCCTGCTCTAAAACCTATGATTTAGTAGTCCAGTTTGACAGGAGTGAAAAGTGCTTGAAGGAAAAATCCATCACCAAAGGTAGATTGTGGAGGGGCTTATAGGACAGCACAAGAAATTTGTTTTTTATCTTCCATGCACTTTGTGATCCAGCGGCACTGGTCTGCTTGCTGTTCCCTGCACAGTAAACTCCATCTCTTGACTGTGGGCATTTTCACTGGTTGTCCTTCATGCCTGGAATGTTCTCCTTCCTGCTCCCTGTCTCTAGGCTTCCTTGAAGTGCCAGCTAAAATCCCCTTTCCTAATCCTTCTTTATGCAAGTGTGCTTTCTCTCTTTGTCTGTCTCTCTTTCTATCTCTGTCTGTCTCTGTTGATTATTTCCAATTAATCCTTTACGGCGTTTTTGTACATAGTTATTTCATCTTGTCTCCCTCATTAGATGGTGAATTCCTTGAGAGCAAGGACTGTTTTCTCCCTTTTTTTCCCATCCCCATTGGTTAGTACAGTGCCTGACATGCTTAATTAATGTTTATTGTATGGAGCCACTGAAGGTTTTTGAGCCAGGAAGTAACTTAACTAGACTTGGTTAATATAGCAACAGTGATGGATGGATTAGAAAGAGAAGAGACTATAGGAAGGAGACAGGAGAGAAAGATTTACATTCTAAACTTTTCTCTCTTAGGAAGGAGACAAGGAGAATTCATTAGTACAAGCAGGACTTCTTCCTTTGGGGACCCGTTTTCACATTGTGCCCATTGGTGTTGCACGGCCTGAGGGCATGTGCCGCACAAAGTACACGTGCTGTGTGTTCAGAGCCACGGTTGCATTGAAGTTGTCCTGCAACATGGGCAAGTGCTGCCAGAAACATCTCCGATGCGTTATGTGTTTGATTTTTAATTCATTTTTGGTTATTGTTCAGAAACCTTTTACTGTTGCCAAATTTTTCATGACCTACAGTTTAAGAAGGGCTGTGTACAGCATGGTAGAAGAATTATGGCTTTCTACAACAGTCGGGCTGCTAGCAGACAAATACAATGAGGGAGTGGATGTTTTGAGACTAAAATGTAGGTTTAGCATGTGATTCTTACTATTAGCTGTTATGATTTATTTTTGTTATTTATTTATAAATATGATGATAAGATCTACAATCTAGACCCAGGGGTCTAAGGTACTGTGCCCTCTCCCTCTTCTGCTAAGGAGCCCTTCTGCTATGGACTCAAGTATGTGGTGACCAAGCTTAGTTCCTCCATCCTTCTTCCAGGTAGTCAGATTCTTTGTCTTGTAATCTTTGGCTTTTTATGTCCTTGCTCTGGCAGCCTGTAGAGAAATGATTTATAAATTAGGTTTGACTTATGTCTAGTCTGCCACGAGGAGGAAAGTAGAAAGGTACTCAGTGTATAAAAATGAATTAGATATGAAACAGCTGTTTATTTCCTCTAACACAAAAAGAATGCTCAATGCAGACAAGACTCACAAGTGTACATTGACAGAAAGAAGGATTTGGTAACTTATAACTATTGTCAAACTCTTCCAAGAAGTTCTGTTTCTATCAAAACAGAAAGCGCTTGGTGAGATTTCTGAATAGACATTTTGCATTTTGCTGGGCTCTGTGCTGTCCAAACAACTCTCTAGATCTGTGTTTTCTGGCAAATCAGGCAAAAGCTTGGGCTCATTTCTTATATTATAGTGGTCACCTCAAATGCAGAAACCTTCCTTGTCTGCCAGTCTGCTTTGAGCAGTGGACCCAGGATCTCCAGATCTCTTAAACTCCCAAGATTGCCTCCAAGCCTGAATGCTTCCATTTTGGGATTGATATTGCTTATGGAAGGAACACAGAGCAAAAGAGGGGAGGGAGCCAGAGACCCAGGCTCAGACTTGTCTAGCTTAGCCCCCTTTTGCCACTACCTCTTGGGAGGAGTTATCAAGGCTTCTGGGAAGGCAGCAGCTTTTTCTTCCCCACCCCTCTAGGACTAGATGTTCATAGTCCTGACATAATCTGATGAGAGGGTAACTTTTCTTTCAAAGATCCAGTGATTCAGTGGCTTTTCTTGCTCAGGTGGCCTGTAAAATGATTGTTTTGTCATTCCAAAGAACTCAAGTCCTTTAGGACTGAGCTCTTTGCCTGGAAGTGGAAAGGGCCCAGGTTCTGTAGCTTGTAGGGTGTGCTCCTGTCCATCCTTTGCTACATGAGAATGATTATCTGAAATAGGGAGGCTGTGAAACTTTCTGCTCAAAGGGGCTAATATTTTCACATATTCAGGTATAAAGATTGGAAAGTTTCTGTTTTTTCTCTCTCTGTAACTGGACTTCTATTTCTTTATATAACCTTCACTTTGTCGTCATAGTCCTTAGATGGGAGTCAACCTGGTTGGAGAAACAGGACTGGGGAGACTTGATGTCGTGGTTAAAAACCTAAACCTGTTTTTGTCTGGGTCTTTTTTGGATAGTCGAATTACAGAAATGGAGAGTATAAAAGAAAACTGAACCAGCCTTAACAAAGAGCACAAGTCTCTTTTTTGGCTCTGTTGAAGGTTTTTTCCCTTTCAGAATGGTTTATCTATGTAGTCATGTTCAGTTGCCAGAGACCTGAGATCTTTGTCTAGGAGTATTGAATTTACTTAAAGCCATTAGACTTCCACAGGGATGACATCTGCTTTGAGAGATTTCATTGCTCTGATTTAAATCTGATTTTGAGATATTTTAATTATGACCCGATGGAAGAAGTTGTAACTCACAAGTATGAAAAAAAGTTCTTTAGGAGCAAAGATTATTGTAAAAAATGTAACCAAACTAGAGCGGGAATAAAATGATTCTGGCATTTTCTAGTAGCTGATATCATTGTAAACTTTGTATTATTGTTATTTCAGAACCTCCATATTTCTTAGCAGAGGGAAAGGTAACCTGGTAACCAGGGCCTTCTCAAGAGTGGAATGAGCAAGAAAGAACAGCCTCATAAAGCAGTCATTTTTAGTTTGGAAAATTTTTAATTGTCAGTTTCTTCTTCTTGTAATGAGCTGAAATCTGCTGCCCTGAAATTCCTACCTTCTGTTCCTCTTTCTCACCTTTGTGGCCACGGGATGTAAATCTATCCTATAAAATATCACAGACTCTCCTAAGTCCTTGTACTTTGACCCTCTCACGTGAGATTTTAGAACGGGGAGCTGTGAGACTGCGTTAGAGAGGGCATTGCTCACCATGTTTCCATGAATTGACTTACTATTTAATAGTGACTGATGCCTCCATTTACATCAGTTATGCATTATGGGTCCCTCTGACATTTTGGTGAAGCCTGAGCCCTTTCTCAGAATGTTTTTAAATGCATAAAATACATAGGATTACAAAGTAAACCACTTATCTTGAAATATACTTATCAAAATATATTTTAAAAAACAGGCTCTTTGCCTCTAGGTTAAGAACCTCTGATGTAGAGGAATTTAAATATCATTGGGATTAGTAGGGTAATGGATAAGTGTGATTAGTTCTTTGAAGGGCGTGTGATCTTCATTTCAGCCGTTGGGCATGAGACAGGAGGCTATACCCGCTCCTGGAAAGATTTAGGAAGATGTCTGTCAGGATTGGGACATCTCACTGAGGAAGGTTAGTCCAGGTGGTTTAGTGTCCTTATTTATTGTTCTTTGGGAAGGATTTTCAGCCAGTTGGGAGAGAGCAGGATCCTTAGAGTCATTGGAACAAAGCATGTAGGTGTGATCTGACTTCACTTTCCAGTTTGTTTCCCCATGCTCTCTAATCTTAACTTTTAACTTTGCCTGGGATTGGCTTTTTGGTTTTCCCTTGACATGCTTTGTTTCCGTGTCTGTAAGAACCAGGGTCTGTGTCTTAGCTATTATTGTATCCTCTGTATTAGGTAAAGTGCACAGAATAGTTTCTTAAACTTAATAATTGCTTGTCAAGTTGAATGACCTTTGCTCATGCCCTTCCTCCTGGCAATAATACCCTCCCTTCTTTGCTCATCCAAATTCTACCCATCTTCCAAGACTCTTCTCCCCAAAGACTTCCTGGACTGTTCCCACTGTTGTGGATTGTTTAATCAATCTTCTGACCCCTTTTAGCACTGAATGACTGTGCCACTCATTTGGCACTTAATCATGTACTTTAAGGATACCGGCCATTTGGATTTTCCTTTTACCAATGGTAGCTCTGTCAAAAAAAACCCAAAACATTATGTGGCCAGTACTCTTTGGTAATGAATATCTCCGAATTTAACTAGGTTTGTCCTTTAACAACAACAGATTAATAAGAGAAATTGAGCTTACTTTAAAATACTTTTATTCAGTTACAAAGAGTGCTTATTTATCTACTTATGTAACAGTCTGCAGCAATTAAATATAAAAGACTAATAATTTAAACTATTAAAAAATAAGGATGGGATGGATAATGATATATAGCCCCTCGATGTTTACATTAGTGCTTCAAACTCTACAGGCATACCTTGGAGATATTGCCGCTTAGGTTCTAGACTACCACAATGAAACAAATATTGCAATAAAGCAAGTCATGTGAATTTTCTTTGGTTTCCCAGCACATATAAAACTTAGGTTTACACTGTACTTTAGTCTAGTATGTGTGCAAAAATACTATCTCTATAAAACAATGCACATGCCTTAATTAAAAGTACTTTATTGCTAAAAAATGCTCACCATCACCTGAGCTTTCAGTGAGTTATAATCTTTTTTTTGCCTTTTTTTTTTGGAGGGGGGAAGGTAGGGCAATTGGGGTTAAGTGACTTGCCCAAGGTCACATAGCTAGTTTTGTGTTAAAGTGTCTGAGGTTGGATTTGAACTCAGGTACTCCAGGGCCAATGCTCTATTCACTGCGCCACTTAGCTGCCCCTAGTGAGTTATAATCTTTTTGGTGGTGGAGTGTTTTGCCTTAATGTTGATGGCTGCTGACTGATCAGGATGGTGGTTGCTGAAGGTTGGGGAGGCTGTGGCAATTTCTTAAAATAAGGCAGCAGTGAAGTTTGCCATGTCTATTGACTCTTCCATTCACTTGAATGCTTAGAGACAATGATGGGGTTGTTAATTGACCTAATTTCAATATTGTTGTGTCTCAGGAACGCCCTACGGGTGCTGAGCATGTCAGAACACATGCAGCATTTATGGATTAAGTTCTCTGTCTCATAATGGGCATTTGTGATGCCCCAAAACAATTAAAATAATAATATTAAAGATCATTGATCACATATCACCATGACAGATATAGTAATAATGACAAAATTTGAAGTATTATGAGAATTACCTAAATGTGATACAGAGACATAATGTGAGCATATGCCATTGGAAAAATGATGCTGATAGACTGTTCCATTCAAGGTTGCCACAAACCTTCAAAAGCCACTATCTTCAAATCACAGTATAGTGAAGGACAATAAGACAGGGTGTTCCTGTACATTTCTAAAACTAAGTTTGTTGTGTTTTCTCTCTCTCTGCTCCTTTTCACTTCTTTATTCTTTGTTTTTCCTCCCAACAACCATGTGAGGCACATGGTAATGTATTATTTTCCCCTAGATGAGAGAACTGAGACACAGGAATTAAATGATTATTCATTATCACGAAGCTTGCAAGTGTTGGAATTAGGACTTAACCCTGTTTTCTAACTCTGAGACTAGTGTTTTTTTTCCATCATATCAGTTCATTTGCTGCAAGCCCAATATTGAAGCCATTCTAGCCTGATAAAAGTTGGTAGAACTTGTGCTTTAATGCTGTGCCCTTTGGAAAACCTAGTTACTTGCTTATCATGCTGAAATTTAGGAGTATTTAAATGGTAGGTCCCATCCTGTGTTGTCTTTTATTGTTTTTTGTTTTGCTGTTCTTTTGTGATGTCTCCTCAATGCCCCCCAAAGCTCACTGAAGTTAAGGAACTAGGCCTGATGTAAGTCTTTGTGTCTCATAGTGTGTAGCAGAGTGCTAGGCTCATTGAAGTGGTTCAGTAAGTACTCATTGGCCTTCATTGAACAGGTCCAGTCTGAATTGACTGTGATATTTTATTCATGGTCCTCAACTTGGTGGTGTGCAAAAGGAATTTGAGGCCAACTATACCGTTGCCTCACTGACCAGCAGTAGCACCTTGTGTCCCTGACATTCAGCCAGCAATTTCATTTGGTCCTTAGGAAATGGTGTTGGCTCCTCTGATTCAGGGCAGATTCGTGTGGGAGGCTTCAAGCTACTCTGGGTGACCTCATGCTTGGCAGGCAGTTGGAGCTTATGGCCTGTTTCAGTTGTTTAGAGGCCAGCTTTTCCCTTCTAAGGAGCCAAGGTATTTTCCCTTGCTGGGAAGGTGTTTGCTGATTTGTTTAGAAATCAGCTCCAACTGTGACAAATGAAAGAGTGAGTTTCCCTTGGCAAAAAAGGTTAGATGGCCTTCGTACAAAACAGATGGGTCAGCCACAAACCACAGAAAATCAGGCTGAGGGCAGAAGTGTCCTTGAGGACACTGCCCTAGGCATCTGTGTCATCACTCTGTTCTGTGATGGTGAGGAAGTGGAATTGGGGGGGGGGGGACGGGGAGGTCCGAGGTCTTTGGGGAAGCAAACCAAGTTTTGATTATTTAGTAGTTGCCCGAGGTTAGGGAGTATTTTCACTTCTTAAAGAGGCCTATTCATTGAATGGGCTTACCTCACTGTAAGTTAGTACCTGAAAAGGCCTTAGCCTAAAAGGGCCACGGTCTCCCATGGCATCCTGGTTCATCACCAGTCATCCTGATATCCGGTCACTGGACCCAGATGGCTCTGGAGGAGAAAGTGAGGTGGTGACCTTGCACAGCCCTCCCTCCCTCAAATCAGAGTTAACAGGAAGTCTTGTCATCATCTCCCTGATGCCACCGTCCTCTTGGAAAACGAAGGACAAGCACAGCAGTAAGGGAGTGTTTATTTAGTAGCTGGGAGCATAGAAATCAGAACACTTGGGCTTTTAGGTCTAGATTTGTCAGAGATTGATTTTTGTGCAGGCTACTTCAGCTCTAGTAAAATGGAAAGACCACTGGCATTGGGCCCCAGTATTTATTAGCTATGTGACCCTGGAGAAGTCATTTGATTTTTCTGAGTCTGAGTTTCCTCACCAGCAAAGTGGGGATGATAATACTTACAGGTTTTATCTCAAGGTGATCAGTCTTTCCAGGGTTTTTCCCTTCGTTCTCTAACCCCAGACTCTACTTTGGCTAAGATGCCTGGGTTGTGAAGAAAGTGTTTTGTAAACCTTAAAATGCTGTTGAAACATTATCATTATTATTATTACCATCACTCTCTCAAGAGAGTGAGTTGAGTGACAAGTTTTGCTAGAATAATTGCTGTGTGTTTGTATACGTTCTTTGAATGTTAGTGTGCTAGATGCTATAGTATATTTAAAAACCAATAAGAATCAAGGGGCCCACACAGTGCTTTCCTTTTAGAGCTTGCTGTCAGAGTGGATGAAAGGCCAGACCTGGAGTCTGGAATCCAGCCTCAAACACTTACTAGTGTGTAACCCTGGACAGATCATTTAACCTCTGCTGCGGTTCCACCATCTGTAGAATGGAGATGATAATGGCACCTACCTCTCAGGGCTGTTGTGAGGGTAAAATGGGGTATTATGCGTAAAGATCTTTGCAAGCCATAGAGCATTGTGTACATTCTAGCTATTAGCTATCGTTGCTTTCTAATTGCACTACATCTATCACAGATGGATAATAGAGTGCAACGCACAAAGCCTGTGGGTCCACAGTACGGTAATGATGGTCAGAATGGGTTTAATTAGGGGAGGCTTCTAGGAAGATCTGAGTTTTGAATGGGATCCTGAAAGATGTGACAGATTTGAATTGGCAAAGAAAAAGGAAGACTTTTAAGGTTCAGCGAAAGCACTATATGCATGTAAGGTCAAATTAATTTTCTTTTAAAAGATTTTAAATTAGATTGTACGCTTCTTGAGGGCTGAAAAATTCGTCTTTCTCATGCTTATCTCCTTCTCCATTCCCCCCACCCCCACTCCCTCCTTCCTTTAACTTGGGGCATTACATCTAGTAGGCTTCAGTGCATGTTTGTGGAATGAATGATTGTTTTTATTAACAGAGCTATAGAAGTAGAAATGAGCAAGTTGTGGGGATGACAGCAACTGAAGAAGAAAGAGTATTTGAATTATAGACTCAGAGTTTTATAATTAGAAAGGACGTTAGTACAGCCCTTTCCTTTTACAAATGAAGAACCTGAAGTTGAGACATTAAATGATTTGGCCCAGGTTTGTTGTTTGTTGTTCAGTAGTTTTCAGTCGTGTCCAACTCTTTGTGACCCCATTTGGGGCTTTCCTGGCAAAGATAATGGGGTGTTTGCCATTTCTTTCTCCAGCTCATTTTGCAGATAAGGAAACTGAGGCAAAGTTAAGTGACTTGTCCAGGGTCACACAACTAGTATGTGTCTGAGGCCAGGCTTGAACTCAGGAAGATGAATCTTCTAGGCCTGGCACTCAGATTAATGAGAGGAGGGCCTAAAACCAGGTCTCCTAATAGGAAGATCTCTTCCCTTTCTCTGTGATTGCCACAGTGTCTTATATGTAGTAATCTGTTAATTAAATTTAATTGCTGCCTCTTTCAAAACACTGTAATCAACCAATACACACTCATTTAAGCACCTACTGTGTGCCAACCACCAACCATTATAGCCAAGAGCTATAATGATGGTCATTGTAAGGACCTGGTGAAGGAGCTTGGGACACGTAGCTTGGAGAAGACTGGTTTGAGAGAAAGATCATTCGTTATCTTGAAGTAATTGAAGGCCTGTCAATTAGAGGAGAGATTAGATTTGTTCTTCTTTACCCCTCCAGGTACAATTACTGTTGAAGCAAAGAGTGGAAGTTTTTTTGGGACTGGTTTGGCTCGTTGTAAGCCAGAACAATCTGCCTGGTAGAACTGGAGCTCTCTGAAAGGGTACTTCCTGCCAGGCCTGAACGGCTCCTGGGTAGGGGAACCTTGGGCCCTCTAGGATCCCACATGCAGCGCTTTGACGGAATCCAAACTTCATAGAACAAGTCCCCTAAATAAAAGGATTTGTTCTATAAAACTTGAACTCAGTCAAAGGACCACAGCCAAGGACCTGAAAGGCCATATGTAGTCTGGAGGCCACAACTTCCCCATGTGGCTCCAGAGGTCTCTTCCTGCTCTGAGATTCTGTGATTCATGACTAGAATGAAGTAGGAGAGCTGTGGGGTTGTTGATTAATTGTGAAAGGCAGAGAGGAGAGTCTGGAAAGTAGACTGAGCTCCTTTACCAAAGCTCCAGCTCCTGAGCTTTAGTGAATGGGTAAAATAAACCCAACAACAAAAATGAAATGCTGTGCAAATATAAAGATTATTGATATAAATAGCATAGGGACTTGGCCAGGCCTCTTGAGGGTCTTGTGGACTTGAGTTTTGGCTTTTGAGGTTTCTGGAATTCAAAGTGATTTCAAGTTGTCTTCTGATGCATTTTTTTCTCCAGGAACTGAGGAGTACCCCCTGAAAAAGTGGCTCTTCCTGTGTTGGTGGGTGTGAGTGTGGGCCATGACCATATGTTGCTTTACATATGTTATTAAAACCAGTAAAAAGTTTCCCTGGCTGGGAGAAATGAATCATGACTCCTCCCTTCTCCCCCTACCCCCAGTCAAGGGTTGTTATGGAGCTTAATGGGAATCTCAGTATAGGTACTTGGGGCGGGGGGTGGGGGGGGGGGAGGTGGGAGCACCTCAGCTGAAAGGGATTCTGGGGAAGCATGGAGAGCAGGCCCTGGCTGCATGTAGCCAGATTTTAAAATCCTGTGTTTCAGCTGTTCAGCTAGGGGGGGTAAATTAAGATTCTCAGTGTCTTAACTCAGCATCCTGTTGTTCACCCATTACTAAACCACCCTTGAATTTTTCCTTGACCTAGTTGCCCTGGACTTGATGGTGTTCTTTGTTTTAACTTGGCATCCTCTTGGGACTTTGCTGCTGCCTCAGGCCCATTTAGCTCCAAGAACAAAGATCATTGTTCCAATCTTCACTTTCACTTCAAGCCTAACTCTTGTTTGCCCTTTTAATTCCATGGCCAACTTTTTTCTGTGGCCACTAACTTATTTTTGCTTATACTATGATAGATGACTTGTTGGACCCCTACTTTATTGGGTTCTCATTTAATTCCAATCAGTATTAATCAGTTTGATATGATTCCATAGGGATAGTGATTAGAAGTTCTGATAGGCCTCAGAGCTGTGAACTGCAGATTGTAAGTACACTTGCTTAATCATAGGAAATTAACTAGAGCAGTGGTTCTCAACCTGTGGGTTGTGACTCCTTTGGGGGTCAAACGGGATCACCTAAGACCATGGGAAAACAGATATTAAAGGGTTGCGGCATTAGGAAGGTTGAGAACCACTGAACTAGAGGATGTCTACTTTTTCCTTGTTGTGGTGACCAAGCCCAGCAAGATAGAGGTGATTCACTTACATGGAAAGCCCCCAGCTATTTTTCTTGCATTCCATGTTATCCCTCTATTGCCCAACATGGGGAGATGACCATGAGTACTTGGCCAGTGAGTGACCCTGGCCCATGTAGATGTTTTGACGTGTGTTTATCAGCCCAGCCCATAAGTATGCTCATGGACTTAGTAGGACCTCCCCAAAGGTCAGGATAGGTCTGTTAAGATCTCACTAGCCTATTTGTCCACCAGTGGGATTCTGTATTTTGTATAGACCCTTCTAGAGGGTCAAAGGCAAGGGTTCTCCATCAATAAGACTCCATTTTTGGTCTTCTGTACCTGTATTGTCTGGGTATCAATCAAGCATTGTAAACCTAATGTCCTTGAGGAAGTGGGCACGTACGTCTGATTATCAGAAGGAATGACTCCAGAAGTTTGAGGGAGGGGCTCTAAAGCCAACCAGATTTTTTGTTTTGTTATGTTTTCAGCATTCATTTAAAAAAATATTTTGAGTTTCAAATTTTTTCTTCTTTCCTCCTTCCCATCCCCTCTTTATATAGGTTACATAGTTTATATAGATTATACATGTGCAATCGTGGAAACATTTCCACATTAGTCATGTTGTGAAAGATGAAGAAGAACAAAAGAGAAAAGCCACCAAAAAAAAAAAGTGAAAATTGTGTGCTTCCATCTGCATTCAGACTCCGTAGTGCTTTCTCTGGATGTGGATAGCATTTTCCATCCCGAGTCTTGGAATTGTCTTAGATCGTTGTGTTGCTGAGAAGAGCTAAATCAGTCATAGTTGTTCATCACACAGTGTTGCTGTTACTGTGTACAACCTTCTTCTGGTTCTGGTTCACTCAGCATCAGTTCATGTAACTCCAGTTTTTCTGAAATCTGTCTGTTCACCATTTCTTATAGCACAATAGTATTCCATTACATTCATATACCACAGCTTGTTCAGTTATTCCCCATTTGATGAGCATTCCCTCAATTTTTAATTCTCTGCCGCCATAAAAAAGAGTTGCTATAAATATTTTTGTACATTTAGGTCCTTTTCCCTGTTTTATACAGACCTAGTAGTGGTGTTGCTATATCAAAGGGTAGGCTCAGTTTTATAGTCCTTTGGCCATAGTTCCAGATTGCTCTCCACATCAGTTCGCAACTCCATCCACAATGCATTAGTGTCCCAGTTTTCCCACATCTTCTTCAACATTTATCATTTTCCTATTTGCATTTCTTTAATCCATGATTTAGAGCATTTTTTTCGTATGACTGTAGATAACTTTAATTTCTTCATTAGCCAATGGGTTGTGAAAAGGAAGAGAAATCTGGCTGGAGATGGATGGTCAGTATGGGGTAAGAAAAGAACTGCCACTGTTTTCTGAGTAACTCTATGTGCTGTTTCACAAAGACGGAAGTTGTCAGCTTCCCGATTAGAGATTTTTTGAGGATAAGATTTCTGTGCTCCATAATTTGTAATGTTACCATTTGTTTCTCTTGATAAGTTTGTTTTATTTTACCTTTTTTTTTTTTATCTTGGAAAAACCCAATTTCTATCTCTGGGGGAGCCACAGGACAAGCATTGAGTAAGCCATACTGAATTAGGGAAAGACTGGTAAATAAAAAATGGGGTACACCTAAATAGTTTTATTGGTACTCTCATGTACAGGTTGATAACAGAATAATAGAATAGAATAACCTCAGTTAGTATTGGTGTGTATCTGGTGACTGTCCTTTCCCGGAGTTCCATTTCCTGGATTAGTGGAGAGAGGATTCAATTTGAAGCAGAGAACCTGGGCTCAGATTCCAGCTCTGCTTTTTATTTCCTGTATGACTTTGGGCAAATCACATTACTTCTTTGGTCCTCAGTTTCCACCTCTGTAAAATTAGACTTTTGGACTAGTCATTTAGAATCTTTTCTAACTCTAAATCCCATTTTTTTTTAATAAAAAGAAAGATTTTGCTACTACAGATATCTCGGTGTAACCGTGCCATGAGGTTCTCAGGCCATAGCAGAACATCAACTGTGGCAGTTTTTTAAAGGTACAAAGTTTAGGAATAAGAATGATATCTCTTACCCTGAATCCCTTCACAGGCAGCAAGCCTCTTACCTTGAACTAGGCTGTGGATTGAATAGTTGGTTTAAGAACAAAGATTGAATGCAGAGTGGACCACCCCTTCCTGCCTTTCACTGCTTACAAATGTTTGTTCAAAGCAGGACCCCACCCATTTCCCAAATCCCCTCATCACTTTGCTTTTTTGTGGCAGGATTTCCCTTTCACTAGAATGTTACCTAGCCTTGGATGGTCAGGTTGGGGTGGGTGTGACTTCTTCTTAGGAGACCACCCATATGGGCCAGAATTGAGACTGTTTTCCCTTTCTTCTCTTTTGAATGTAGCTCTTTAAGTCCAGGGCCCTGGGATTTATAGCTAGAAGGGATTTTTAGAGACTTCCTAGTAGAGTGGTTCTTGGACATTTTGGTCAAGTAGCCCTTTTGTTAAAAAATTATTGAGGACCCCTTAATATTCTTAAATTAGTGAGGACCCCAAAGACCTTTTGTTTGGATTATGCCTATCACTATTATTTGTCTTAGAATGAAAACTGATAACATTTTAAAATATTTGTTAATTTAAAAATAACAATAAACCCCATTACATGCTAACATAAATAACTTTTTAAAATGAAGATTAACTATATTTTTTAAAAAAATTAGTGAGAAGAGTAGAATTGCAAGATCTTTTTACTGTTTGGCTTAATCGAAAACAGATTCTCTTATCTGCTTCTGCAGTCAGTCTATTGAGAAATGTTATTTTGGTTGAAGTATATGCAGGCCTCAAACAGATACGTAGTTTGAAAAGGGAGTATTTTAATAGGCAAATAATGTCTTAGCATTATTATGAAAATAGTGTCTGCAGACCACACTTGAAAACCGCTGATGAGCCCATTACCCTCATTTTACAGTTGAAGAACCTGAAGCAGGCATAACTTGTCCAAAGTCAAACGAAAAGTAAATTGAATCCAAATTCAAACTCAGGTCCTTTGAGTTCTAATTCACTGGTTTTTTTCTTCACTGTGTCACACTGTTCTTTGACCCTACTTGTTTAATATTCTAGAAAATTGATGTTTTACACTTTTTTCAGGAGCCCTTTTTTGGTTTACTCATCCTCAGTCCTTCAGACATTAGTAAGTTCTGTTTATGGATGAGCACTGGTCTGCATTAAACTTTTACCCATTAGTAAAACTTTTACTTAAGTTCACTGAACATATATTAACCACCTACTTACTATGTGCAAGGGGCATAGTCTTTCCCAGCCTGGCATAGTGGATAGAGAGTTGGTCGCAGAGTCAGACGACATATTAGTTTTGACCACTGGCAAATCCGTTAACTCAGTTTCTTTCTTGGTATATAAAGCGGGGATTATACTTCTTTCTTTTTCAAGGGTTATTGTAAGGCTCAAATGAGCTGAGATATTTAAAGTGCTTAGCAGACTTTAAAATACTATATAAATGTCAGTCATTAAAAAAATTTAAATATGAACTAGAAAATAATCTGTATATATGATTATTTACATATTCAAAGAAGGCCAGAAAAAATATATAGCTTTATATATATATATATGAATATTATATAATGTAGATATCAATATTTATTTGATCCACACTTAATAAATACTCAAGTTAGGTAAATTAAGCTATATTTAATTAATATATAGGGTAAATTATATATTTAGTACATATGTATAATTTGATTTAGCTTGCTGCTACCAACATTGCCCTGCTTATTTATGTCCCTTTCTAAACTTATTTATTTTCTCTTCTTTGTTTTTTAAAAACTGTTAATTGAAGTTTTCTTCCCTTTTTTTGTATCACTATCACTACTCCTCACTGTTCCCCTAAAAAAGCTCTTTCTTGTGCAAGTTGTCAAGCAAAATAATGGTGATCATAAGTATGAACTAGCATTTATTTAGTACTTGAAGATTTGCAAAGCGCTTTATTGATACATACGATCTCTTTTGAGATAACAACAACCCTATGATGTAGGTGCTATTATTTCCCCCATTTTACAGAGGAGAAAACAGGCAGACAGACAGTAGTTCACAGAGCTGGTAAGTTTCTGAGGCAGGATTCGAACTCTCCGTTGTGCCACCGGTTTGTTTGGTGTGGGAATGTCTGTCTTATTCTTTGCCTACAGTCCATCCATCACCTCTTCATCAAGACGTGTGAGGTGTTGGTTCTCCTGGGGTCCTGATTAGTCGTTGCAGTTGTCAGTTCTTAAGCCTTTTAGACTTTTCATTCACAGAGTCGTGTTCTCCTGTCTCTGCTCACTTTATGTCAGTTCTTATAGATCTTTTCAGGTTTCTCTGAATTCATCCCTTTTGTCATTTCTTAGAGCATAATGATACTATTAGTACATTTCTGTACCATAATTTACTTAGCCTTTCTCTAATTTATGGGCATCTCCCCCCATTCGCACATGGATTCTTGCTCTTTGACTCTGACCCCTTTAGGGGGTTTGTGCCTAGTAGTGGTCAGAAGATAGAAACAGGTTAAGAACATGTTGTGCGTGTTCCGTGTTGCTTCAGAATGGTTCTAGCGTTGTGTTAGTGTGCCGGCCCAGCACAGTCTCTCGGCCAAATTGATTTTCCTTTTTTTGTCAATCTATGAATGTCAAGTGGAACCTCAAAATTATTTTAATTTGCATGTCTCTTATTATTACTGAATTGGAGTCTCTTTTCATTAGTTCTTGATAACTAACCCTGAGAACTACCTATTCACATCTTTTGACCATTTATTTATTAGTTAATGACTTGTTCTTAACACATCTGTATCAATTTCCTATATATTTTAGGTATCAGAGAAATTTGCTGCAAATATTTTTCACAGGTAATACTTTCCCCTTCTAACTATAGTGCTTTTGTTTTTGCAAAAAACTTTACTGTTTTATGTAACTGAAAATTTCGGTTTCATTTCCTTTGTTGGCCTCTGCCCCCTTTTGGTCAGCATTTTCCGTGTCTGTCACTAGACGGTGTCCCCTGTCCTTCTGCAGTTTAATCATGGATGTGAACTTTTATATCTCAGTCATTTGGAGCTTATTTTGCTGTACATACGGCATGAGAGATCGTTCTCAGCCTGATTTCTCACAGACTGCTCTCCGGCTTCCGCAGCAGTTTTTGACAGATAATAAACCCTTGCTCGGGCACTCAGTGTCTTTAGGTTGATTAAACTCTGTGTTCATTTGCTTCTCAGTTTTGCTTATCTGATTTGTTCCATAACCAACTTAACTTTTTTGGCCAGTGCCGGACCCCTGCTGACCCCGGCTTTGCGGCGCGGTTCGCGGCGCGGTTCGGTGTCCGGCACTGGCACGCCTTCTTCCCACTTTTTTCCTGCCATGTTTTCCTTTGTGATTCTTGACTTCCTGTTCCTCCAGATGAATTTTGTTATTTTTCCTAGTTTTATAAAGTAATCTTTTAGTACTTCGATTAGTATAACACTGAAGCTGTAAATTAATTTAGGTGGTCTTGTTTTATTTTTCTTCAATTGTTTGTCTTTATTTCTGTAAAGGGTATTTTGTAGTTATGTTGTTATAATTCCTATGTGTCTCTTGGTATGTAGATTCCCAAATATTTTATGCAATTCTGTAGTCATTTTGCATGGAATTTTTCTTTTGAAAATCTCTCTTTGCTTGGTTTTGTTGGTACAAAAAGATATGATTTTTTTTTTGGTGTTTATTTTATTTCTTGCTACTTTATGGGGAATTATTGATTTAATTTTTAGTTGAATCTCTGAAGTTCTCTAAATTGACTCCTCAATTATCTACAAAATGATAACTTTGTTTCTTCTTTGCCTCTTCCCTTGATTTGTAAAGTTATTTGATTGCAGTAGCTAGTATTTTTAGAACTAGATCAAGTAAGAGATGCTAACAGTGAATATCCTTTGTTTTACCCTTGTTCCTATTGGAAAAGCCACTAGTAGTTCTCCGTTATTGGTCAGTGCTCTCCCTTGGTTTTAGAGAGCTGTTTGCCATACTTAGGAAAGATCTATTTATTCTTGTTCTTTTTAGTGCTAATCCTGACAGGCCTCAGTGGGTTGTTGGGGATCATTTTGGTCTCAGGCCTGTCTTTCTGTTGACTACCAGTGCTCGAGGTAGTGCAGAGTTCTTTTCAGTGACTCATGGAAGCTGGATCTTCCCTTGCTTATTTTTTGACAAGTGAGGGACCTGTTACTGAAGCTCACATTGGCTTGATGTGCCTAGAGCCCCTATTCAGAGTGCTGGCTGATTTCAGGTCCATTTGTGAGAATTCACTCTGTATCTTCTCCTTCCTTCTTCAAAGGCTTCTGAATTTATTTGAACTAGCACTGGCTTCCCTGAATCAGTTTTTACCAGCCTTTGTCCTCTCTAGATTTTTTTTACTTTAGTTATGGATTGGATGAAGTATCTTATTTCTGAGTGTTTTCTGACTTATCATTGGTCTTTCTGGGGCCATTTTTATCTTTTGGAGTTTCTGTAGGAGAGCTGGACATCTCTACTGCTGCCTTTAATGTTGCTATCTTATCTGGAAGCCCTAAAATGTTTTCTTAAATAAGTTAGCCTTTTGTTTTTTATAGTCTAGTAATTTTCCAATATTACCTCCCTTCACCTTGTTGAAGCCATCATTGTGATGTCAAAACACAGTTGAGCAAATCTGAATGAATGACAGATTTATAGCATATACTTCATTCCATCTATATAAGCCTCTACCTGACAGTTGAGAGGAAACAGGTTTCATTATCTTTTCTCTGGGATCAGTATTGGTCATTGTGGTTATTTCTTTTGCAATGAAAACTTCTTAGAATGGCTTTCAGGCAACAGACACACTACCTGCTATTACTAGGCCTATTCTTGAAGCCTTTCCAGCTTGGCACGGCAATTTTAGGTAGGACCTTTGGCATAGTTTTGGAGAACCCAGAGCCACCTCTGAGATAATAGTGATAAGAACAATAACTTATCTTTAAGGTTTACAAAGTGCTTTTCTGTAAACAATATTTTAAGGTACAGATATGTTATCATTTTTATACGATTTTGCAGATGAGAATGCTGAAGTACTAGTAGTGTTGATTTGGAGTCAAAAGACATAAGTTCAAGAACCAGCTTCTTCGTTTACCAATTTTGTGACTGTGGGCAAGTTACTTAATCACCCAAAACCTTAGTTTCCTAATCTGTAAAATGGGCATGGTAGCACTTATATGACTTCCTCACAGAGTTGTTGTAAGAAACCCTTAAACATTATATAAATGTGAGCTGCTACTTTTTGGGGGGAGGGGGATTGGGACCTGTGCTGTCATCATTAGTGTGGGGGGATCTTCCCATGTGGAAACTCCCTCCACCAATGGACTTCAACTTAAGAGTCTTGGAGAATTATCTATGACAGAACAGACGTGTGTCAGAGTCAGAACTTGAACCCACTTGTTCTTGCCTCCCAAGGCTAGTTCTCTATCCACTCTACCATACTGCTTCTCACCATCAGTGCCTTTTCAGTAAATGACTATGTTAGACAGTTGCTTGAGGGTCTAAGAAGAGGGAGTATGTGTTAAGGGCAGCATTTCACCTCAGGTTATCCTGAATCTAAGGCCAGCTCTCTGTCCTCTGTGCCGTCTTACTTGTCATACTTTTCCTTTCCTTAACATCTTTTCCCCCATCTATGTACCTATATGACATCATACAATATAAACACGATAAGTAATTATTGCTACTAGTACTATAACAGTCTTTACTAAAGAACAAAATTCATTATCCAGTGGCTACCTTTTCAACCTTATCCAAGATAAAAGTACCAAGAGGTCCTCATTATAAGATATCACCTGCAAGGTTTCATCCATTAGTCATAGAACACGAGAATAATGTGGTACTACTGAGTGGACTTGTTTTTTTCTCTCTTAGGTATCTCTTTCATCAATCCTCCAGTTTTCCAATGTGCATCATGAAACCAGTTCTCTGACCCTGATTAACCTTTCATTTTGTTTCTCATAGATGATATGGCTGAGCTGCTCCTTGGGGAATCCAAACTAGAACAGTTCCTGAAAGAAAACCCATTTAAACAGGGGACCAGTCCTCGAGGTCCTAGGCCAAAACTGACAGAGGTTCGGAAACACCTGACTGCTGCACTAGATCGAGGGAATCTCAAGGTATTTTGGGACTCTGAAGGAAGGTAGAAAAAAATGGGAGGGGACAGACTGGTGGGACTGAGAGTTCTACAAAGTTTGGAATTTCCAAGAGTCCTCTAATTCCGGTGCTTTAAGAAAACCAAGAGGAGCGAAGGGAAGCAGCTAAAAATTTTTTTATGCAGCCTAGCCATTTAATGTTACTTTTCCGCTAGAAACAAGATTTTATTTCCTGGATTTGTTGGAGCCACTGATTCTACTGTGTTAGCTTCATAGCTTACCAATCACCCTGTGGGCAGTGTGGCCTGAGAAGTATCCCTTAGACTGGATTAAAATTAATTGATTCATAGCCCATTCAAATTGTATGAGAATTTAAGTGAAACCTAGACCATGTCTCATTTTACTGTTGAGGAAACTGAAGCCCAGGTTGGTGAAGTGACTTGCCCAAGGTTGTAGAAGTATTGTGTCAGAGCAGGGTTATTTTTTAAGTCACTTTACTTTAGATTCTTCAAAGTCATATTATCTGGCAAAACCATGCTGTTCTTTCCTGATTACTTGACATAAAACTGAAACTATCACAGAGTTCAAGTTAAGACTGCTGTTTTAGTGAAAGATGGAAGTTGATCATAAGTTTTACTTACAAAACAATTTCTTATCTTAGAGAATAAATAGCTCATGCATAGCAATGAACTCATCTGGCACCCAAGGTACATGGGAGTATTTACACTATTAAAAAATGGTATCTGAGGGGTGGCTAGGTGGCACAGTGAATAGAGTACTGGCTCTGGAGTCAGGAAGACTTGCGTTCAAATCCGGCCTCAGACACTTAACAGCTGTGTGACCTTGGGCAAGTCACTTAACCCCAATTGCCTTGCCTTCCCCCCTCCAGAAAGGAAAAAAAAAATGGTACCTGGTATTCCAAATAGTGTACAGTCAGAGGATGAAATTTCTGTTGATGTTAGTGTTGAACCTGATGGCCCTCTAATCTGATGTTACCATTTTTTCCTTTTTTTCCCTATCTTCTTGTTTCTACCTTCCTCCTTGCCTAAGATGCTTCCTTTTGTGCCTTCTGTTCCTGTTCCTAGCAGAACCCTAAGTTTTTCCTTTTTCTTTTCACATAATGAATTCCTCCCTTCCTGGATCCTTTTCCCTTTTGCTTCTGAAGTTGAATTTTATCTGTTGCTCCAGTGGCAGCAAAATGGACAGAATGGCATCAGAAAGGTCTGGGTTTGAGTCCTGCCTCTTTATATTTACCAGCAGTATAACCATGGGTAAATATAGTCATTGTGAGGCTCAGATGAGGGAATATATGTGAAGTACATTTCAGACTCTTAATGGTTATAGACACGTCATCTGTTATTATTGTTCATATGATAGACTTTATTCTGGCCCCCCAAATGTTGTCTTGGTGGTTTTCATATAAGTTCTCATTAAAACCACCATATAAACTGTGATCACATCTCAACTCTTCTTTGGGGCTTTTATTTTCTTCAGCATGTCATCTGCATTGACAGTCATTCTTCCCTTGAAAATGTCGAGATTGTATCTTTTAACCCCAGTGATTTCTTTTTCTCTTTTCTTTTTGACTTTTCTCTTTTATGAATTCTGGAAACATGCTCAAACCTGCTCCTGACTTAGCTTTGTGACCTTGAACAAGTAATTCTGCCTCCCTAGCCTTTAATTTCCTTGTGTGTAAGTGGATGATTTACGCCAGATGGTCTCCAGAGTAACTTCCGCTTCCTAGGTATGCGGCTCTAATTCTTCCTGCTGGGTCCCTTTACGCTTTATCATTTTGCTAATTCTTTTTCTTTCTGTTCTTAGAGAACTCTGTTGTTTATAGCATAATTATAATGAGGAATCAACCCTATCGTATTCCCTTAGTTTCAGTCTATTACATATGGTATAGGTTCATCAAATACCTGACTTCCATCTTTAAAATATGTGGTAGTTTCCATAGGTAGGATGAAGCAGAGTGGATGGCCTAGAATAAATACATTTTTAACCTTGGAAACATACTTCAAATCACATTACCTTGTAGGACATCATTTTATCTTGTTTTCTAGAGGCTTCTGGGAAGCATTTCCCCTCCCTACAACCCCAGTAGATTGTAAACTTATTGAGGGCAGGATTTAATTTTGTTTTTTTGTCTTTGTATCTCCAGATCTGAGTATATTAACTTGTATATGATAGACATTTAATAAAAGTTTTTTTTAAAGGGTTTATTGATGCCTTTTATTTTTTTATGCCATAGATATTTTCCCGTAATTTCCTTCTCCTACTCTACATTGTCACAAAGAGAAGCTGTTAAGCAAAACCAGCTAACATAGAGACTACTTCTGATGGCTGTTAGAAGAGCCAACATTAGGCCCCCGTTGCCCCCTATTTTTCTATCAAGATGAGGGAGGTGTTTTATCTACTATCGTCTTGAACCAGTTATCATTGCCTTCAGTCCATAAGTTATAAGCCAATTGCTCATCTGCATTAGTGGAAGGAATTTCTAGACTGGGAGTTCCCTTAACCAGTGAAATCTTAGATCCTAACAACAAAAAATCATTGTGCATATTCTCTTGGTTCTTCTTTCTTCACTTTGTATTGGTTTATACATCTTCTCACATTTCTCAAGATTTCTCCTATTCCTTTTTCATGGTACAATAATATTTTATCACATTCATATGCCATATTTTACTTAGCCATCCCTTGATTGATAGAAATTCTTGGAGAATTGGAAAAATTCATGCTAATTTAACTTAAGCATTGAATTCTGGCCTTTATCTCTTCTCCTCGTTAACCTTTTTTCACACCAGTAAGTACTGTTTCTCTCCTTTATTCAAAGTACACAGAGGTAGCGAGATGTAGCTATGCTTTCTGACATCCCTCCAGCCACTTCTCACTCTTCCTTATATCAGAGATTAATGCTTTTCTTTCAACAGTGTTGATCATTTCCACTTAATTTATAGTCACTTTTTACTTTCTGGACTCTATAAGAGGCAGTGTTGTACATTAGAGGAAGCTTTGGATTTGGAGTCAGAAGGACCTATTTTGAGCTAGATACTTATTTTGTAGTGTATCCAAGCAGATAGGTGACAGTTGAAGACTAAAAGCTTTGGGGCAATGGCCACAACACAGAGGGCTCAGTTTTCAGACCTTGCTTAAGGTTCACAGATACTTTGTTGTTCCTTTCTTTGAAATGCTGGAGAAATACTAGAGATGCTATAGGAAGGGAAGATATAATTAGGAAAAACCATCCAGAAACTGGGTAGGTTCTGATAAGATTATAGATTTAGAGATAGAAGAGATCTCAGGGGTCATTTAGTCCAAGCCTCTCCTTTGCAGAGCAGGGAACACATTCAATGAGCTTTACTAACCTCAGAGATGAAGCAACTTGCCCCAGGGTCACATAGCTAGGTACTGGTTTGATGAGGAATTTCAGGTTATCCTTGACTCCAAGTCCTTCACCCAGTGTGCCACAGTGCTTCTCCCTTGCTAACACTAAGACGTGGAAAAAATGAATGAAAAAACTAGAAAGGAGAGGCACAGTAGATTTCATATCTTTTTAGTCTGTTGGCAGCTTAGAACAGTGGAAAGAGCAGTCTGTTGGTGTTGAGGTTTGGGGTTTAGGGGCGCTTGAGACCCCAAAATACCAACACACCGGGTCCTGCTGAATGAATTTGACTCATCTTCTCTCAGCCAAAGTAAAGCAAAGTTTATTAAAGATTCGCCATAATGAGTGGACTCTTAAGGAGCCTAAGTATTTGTGACTCTTATATTGGACAAGCGGGCCAGAATAATCTGACACAGAGGGAGTCTGCTCTGGATTAATCTCAGACCCTTCTTGGAGGCAAGGTGGAGCTTATATACAGAAAGAATTGTGGGAGAGATCTAGGGGTGGTCTGGAGGAGGGGTTTGGGGAGGGTCTTGAGGAGGCTTTAAGGAGGATGTTTGATGGAACTGAGGTCAGACCCCAAGAATGCAATTAAGGGTGGGAAATAGCTGAAGGCTACCTGGAGATGACAGACAAGGGAGGGCTAGGCTAGTTTAAGGGTAACAGATTTGGGTATAGATGTTTTGATAGGATCAAGGAGTTGGAAGTAGCTAGACAGTGGAAGGTTAGAATAGGTTAAGAGTATCAGATTTGGGCCTAGCTATAATGAAAGGCTTGTGGCCTCAGGCAAATGCCTCATCAAGTGAGAAGATTCAGACTTCAAGGGGTTTCCCAGAGCCTGTACCTCATTATTGGGACCCAGGAGCCCTGGGCTGTCCTGAAAATAGTCTCCTGTGCTGCAGGTTCTGGGCTCGTTGCTGCTGTGCCCTTGGCTTTGCCACTAATAAGCAGGGGAACCTTGGGTGGTGACGCCCTTTCTGGAAGTCATTTGCCTCATCCATAAAATTAGTAGATTAGGCCAGAGAGCCCCTAAGACGCTGTCACATTTAACTGCTTTGACTCTTCACACTATGATTTTTATCAGCTTGGTTTCCATTACGTCTCCTCTGTTTTCTGTTAAGTTTTGAGTATGTGGACTTGGAGCTTACTTATTTTCATGACTACTAGATTCTGATTTGGGTAGACATCATGTGCTAGAGTAGAACCAGCATGGTTTGGACCCAAAAGACTTCAGTGGTTCTAAGGCTCTGTGCACTTTCTGCTTCAGGCAAGCAGGACTACTGGCGACTACTGGCTGTTCTTGAATTCTGTGTTGTGTGCATTTGCACAATTTTATTTGTGCTTCTTGGGCAGCTTAATGGCCTAGCGGATAGAGTGCGAGCTTGGAGTTAGAAAGACTCATCTAGCCTCAGACACTTATAGCTCTGTGATCCTGGGCAAGTCACTTAACCTTTGTCTGCCTCAGTTTCCTGATCTGTAAAAAGAGCTGGAGAAGGAAATGGCAAACCACTCCAGTGTCTTTGCCAAGAAAACCCCAGGTGGCATCATGAAGAGTTGGATATAATTGAAATGACTGAACTGATCTGCTTCTCAGAATCTTTTATCTTCCTTTGATACTTTGTTCAAATGCTCATCTCCTCCATGAAACCTTCTTTGCCTTCCCCCTTGTTAATGCCCTTTCTCTTTTCAAATAATCTTTTATCTCTATCTCTACATATGTAATAAGTATCCTTTTAATTGATCCACATTTATTAAGGACCTGCTATGTATGAGGCACTGTACTAAGTGCTGGGGATACAAAAAGAGGCAAAAAACCAGTACTTGCTCTGAAGGGGCTTCTAATTTAATGGGGGAGACAGCATGTAAACAATTATGGAGCCAGCTGTAGACAGGATAAATGGGAAATAATTAACAGAGAGAGGGCACTAGAATTAAGATGGATTGAAAGGCTTCTTGTAAAAGATTGGATTTTAATTGGGACTTAAAGGATGTCAGGAAGGCTTTCAGTAAGGTGGAGGTAAGGAGTGGAGCCTTCCAGACTTGGGAGCCAGCCAGAGAAAATGCCTGGAGCCTAGAGATGGAGGGCCTTGCTTGTTCAATGAATAGGAGGCCTGTGTCGCTCAGTGAGGAGTAGATGGTGGGTAGTAAAGCGGAAGAGGATTGGAATGGGAGGAGCTTTCTGTGCATTATAGATTCTGTGAGGGTAGGGACCATTTCATTCTTTAGACCTTGTACCTCTAGCACTTGGCACAGCATAGGACACTGTGCTTAATAAAGGTTGAAATTCAGGTCAGTAATTTAATAAATGTTCATTGAAAGCCTACTCTATGAACAGCATCATGCTAGCTGCCGAAGGAAAAATAAAATTTTGATGAGAGATTGTCTTTAAGTGTTCAAGTCCTAGTTACGATTCTTGCTAGCTCTCTGACCCTGGGCAAGTTATTTAAGCTCTGAGATTCAGTTCCCCTATCTGTAAATGAGATGACAACAACTATACTACCTGCTTCGTAGGGTTCATAATGCACCTGTTCATAATCATGGATGTGACAATATTTAGCAATAATGAGAACAATAAGTTTACCTGTCATTTCCAAATATAATTCAGGTTTCTTACATGGAAAGCATCATTTCTTGTCTCAGCCTGAGGCCACTGTTTATTACTACTCTTCCATCTTTCCCCTATGTAATGTTTTTAGGATTATATATTTTAGAAAGGACCTTAGAGGTCCTTAGAAGTTATTTGGTCCAACATCCTCATATTTTTTTAAATTAATTTTTTTTAGTTACCAAGGATTTTTTTCCCCTTGTCTCCTCCACCCCCATTGGAAAAACAGACATGCATAATCAAGCAAAACAAATTCCTGGATTGCCATGTCTAAAGACACGTTTCATTTTGTGTGTTTATTCCATCCTCTCTGTGTCAGAAGGTGTTCTTCATCTTCTGTCACCTGGAATCATGGTTGGTCATTGTGTTGGTCAGAACTATTAAGTCTTTCAAAATTGTTCTTTTTTACAATATTGTTGTGATAGTATAAATTGTTCTACTTCTGCTCCAGTCTACATCACTTCATACAAGTCTTCCCAGCCAGCTTCCTCATTTTATAGATGAGGAAACTTTGCCAAGGGAGGTAAGTAATTTGCTGAAGGTCTCCCATAGGTAGGAGGTATCGAGGCCAGGATTTGATCTCCTCTCTCTGACTCCAAATTCCTTGCTTTCTCCACTATATTTTGTTTCCCTTTAGTTGCCTTTTGTTTGCTTACCCCATCTTTGAGAATGTCACCTCTTAAACTTGAAGAAACTGCAAAGTAAGATAACTTCTCTTTGGGAAATACTGGAGACAATTTCTGCAGCAACTTCCCTATCTTATATCAGTAGCCATTAATAACTTGTTGCTCACTTTTGTTGATAATGCAGATTTTGTGCCTATATGGAGGTTTGTAAGATAAATAAAGAAAACTTAGCTTTAGTTCCAAGAAGGGCTAGACTTGGGTGTGGAATTTGTTTCCTGCTGTGAAGTAGCTGGCTTGCTTACTTTTCTTCCTTAGCCAGTGATTAGGATGTAGAGTCATGGGGGTGCAGGTGAGGGGGAAGAGAGAAGGGAGGGGGATGGATTATGGACTAGAGGATGAGGGAGGAAGCAGATATTTTCAAGGTGTCAAGAGGACAGTGCTTAGTTACAATAGCTGGTACATATGGCACTTTAAGGTTTATAAAATGCTTTACATACATAATTTATTTTCAGTCCTTTCAGGTAGTTATTTACAGGTGTTATTATTCCCATTTTATAGATGAAGAAACTGAAGCCCATAGAGATGAAGAGGCCTGAGGTGACCTGTTTAGGAAGGATCAAAGGCAGGAAGTAAGGCTGTTCTTAGCTTTAGCCCAGGGCCTAAGAGTGGAGAACTTGGGCTGAAAGGACTGAAAGAGTTCACTGAAAATAAACATTGGCTCCCATTGCATCTCATCTCTCTGAGTCACAGAGGCCTTCAGTGGAAAGAGTGCTGGCTTTAGGGGCAGAGGACTTAGATTTGAGCCTTGGCTCTTCCTCTTCCTCCCTGGTGACTGTCTTAGTCTATAAAATGAGGAGGGTGGTTTTGGAAGATGTGACCTTAAGTCCCTTCATTTTCTAAGTCCTCTTTCAATGGTAGCTGCTCCTTCTTGGTGAGCATCATCAGGTGTAAGGAAGACTAAATGAATCAGTTGATGGATAGATTACTTTGTGAGAATGTCCCTTGTTCTTTTCCTTAATGAGGGATCCATTCTGCCCTCAACCCAGACTGTGTCTGGTGCCCATTGGTGAACTATGGTGCATATCAGCCACTGCTGCCTTGGATGGTTGGGCCAGAAGGAAGCCGTACATGTAATCTTTCAGGAAAATGGATTTTCTCTCCTTTTCCTTCTAGTCAGAATTCTTACAAGAATCCAATTTGATCATGGCCAAGTTGAACTTCGTGGAAGGGGATTACAAAGAAGCGCTCAACATTTATGATAGGGTGGGCCTGGATGACTTGACGCTGACGGGAGTTCCACCTTACAGGTTGCGACTGATTGCTGAAGCATTTTCTACCAAAGGTGAGAGAGACCCTTTGATTTCTCCTCTTTTTAAAGTTCTCTTTCAGGAGTGATATTTGGAATGCTAGGAAAGCGTTTCACACCTTTTCTTTGGCACTTCTGTTTTTCTCTGGTGATTCATACTAGCCCTGACACAACGTCTCTTCCCTATGCTTCCAGTGCCTTGGGAAAAATTGTTACGTTGGTTGCTCGTTCATTCAGTTCATTGTTCTAAAATGAACTCATCATCGTAGAGTCAGAGTTCTAGAGCTGGAAAGAACAGCAATCCCCCTGTTTCAAAACAATTAATGTGAGTATTAAGTGCTGTCAGAATCCAGAGGAAGATCACTTTGGGACCAAGGTCCTGAGGGAAGGCTTCATGGGTGAGTGGGGACTTGATCTGGAATATATAGGGTAGGTAGGACTTTCACAGATTAAGCAGAGGATGGGAGATATTCCAGGGGGGAGGAGTAGGGTACCATAGATCATGTTGAAGGATGACTGGCAGGCGGTGTCCATTCAGTTTCTCTGGGTCCACAAAACCACATAGGGGACATAGAGTTGTGAGAGAACAGCATAGCGGCTGAGAGGGGGTGGATTTAAGTGTTGCTGACTCTCTCATCACCTCCTGTGTAATGGGGGAGAAATGACTAATGAGCCAAGGTATGAGGTAAGAGAAGCTGTGTGGTTCAGTGGAATAAACCTGGCCTTAAAGTCTGAGTTCTTGGGTTCTAGGCCTAACTACCACTTACTAGCTATGTGACCTTGGCCAGCCTAGAAGATAACAAGACCTCAGGGCTGAGAAATGCTTCAGAGCCCATGTGCCTGTGGTCTAGCTTGGATCTCTACAAACATTCTCTCTGTCACATCAACAAATAATTACCTAGCCTTTGTTTCAAGACCATGAAGGAGAATGAGCTTCCAAAGGCAACCTGTTCCTTTGTAGAATTATAATTGTTAGGATTTTTATCCTTAATATTGAATCTTTTTTTATCCTTAAAATTGAATCTCGATTTGTCTCTCTTAAACTTCTATCTAGACTATTGCTTTTAGTTCTACCCTCTGGAACCAAATAGAACCAGTCTAATACTGCTTCCATGTGACACCCCTTCACATAAGTCATCTACAGGCTAAAAACCTCATTTTTTGTATATTTCTGTATATTGGAACATGGAATGGCCTTGGCTCTTCCTAGTCTTTATTATGGTGCTGCTTAAGTCACTTTGACCTCTCCGAGCTTTGATTTCCCAATTTTTAAAATGAGGATAACTGTATTTCTATTAACTGGCCAAAAAAGTTGAAAGATTGTTGTGTGTTAGATAAACTCAACAGATTTTATGAGATTACAAGATTTAGAACTCCAAAGGACCTTCAAGACATTGTCAAAGCCAATTCTGTCATTTTAGAGATTGAGGAAATTGGGAACTAGAATGGTGAAGTGCCTTGTTCTAGGTCACATAGGGAGTAAGTAAGAAAGTAAGGATTTGTTCCCAGGGTTTTCTGGCTTTTGGTCCAGTGGTTTTTCTTCTACATCTTGATAATTCTTCTTACATAATGTTCATCATGTCCATTCTCTTGATGCTATGCTTGTAAATATTCAGATATTCAGTTTGGCTAATGGCAATCCCACCCATCCATTCCACCCACTCTGTGCCTCTGCCATTGGCCTGAGGCCTGTCACTAGGAGTTTGTTCTGCTGATTTACTGGCATATTCCTAAAAAGGTTTATGCCACAAGCTTGGCAAGAGCTATGTCTGTCAAAAAATGGGTAAAGTGTACCATTTGAAAGGATTGATTTAGCATCCAACAAGACTAAGAATGCAGCTCCACAATGTTTTAGGGAAGCTGGCCTTGAAACCTTCTGATCCACAGCAGACTCTGCCTCTGGTGGAGAAGCAGACTGGAGTTGGGGGTAACTACATGTGATTCTCAGCTGAGAACTATTGGAAACACCAGCATAGAGGTGAGAGGAGCTATTTTATAATGCCATGTGATATAATGCCTGTCAATACTTTGTGAAATTTCTAAGGCTTTTCAATGACATAGGGTGGGGATGATAGCTTTGTTGTATTACTATCACTTTTTCTTTTATGGATAGCTTTTCAGTGCTAAGTGGGAGATGGGGGATGTGTAGCCCCCTCCATATATTTATGCATATATATGTACATGTATAAATATGAAATTTTATGAGTAGCTTTGGGAAGCAGCTGTAGAATCCTGTGGTTTCTGATCAGCTTAAGTAATTGGGGATGGGTCATAATAATCTTCATAATCTTCATCAGCACTGTGATTTGGTTTGTCAACTCCTATTTATGTTTCTAATACCAAAAGTAACAAGTGAAATCACCGTTGAGTCTAAGAAGCATTTATTAGGGATTTAAAGGATTATAGATACTTATAGACATAAGTAAACATATATATGTATATAAATAGATATATGTTTATATGTAACAAATATATTTCACATATATAGCATTTTTACATAGTGTACATGTGTTGATGTTGCTTGTATGATTGTAAAACAATAACTAGAGTTATAGTAATACAACAAGGATGCTTGCTACTTCATTAAAAGGCCATGGGTCATGCATACTGTGCATGAGTAAAGCTCTTGTGGTACTGAAAGGAGGGTGCTGTCATATCCATACTCAAGTCTTCCCTCTCAGCTGGGACTCTGTGTGTAGATCCCCTGGATTCTAGTCTATCTAAGGCATAGTCAGCTTTGGATTGATAGAGATACAAGGTGAGGCATTGGACAGACTGGTGACCTCTGCCTGAAAGGCTTCACTAGGCTTGCTGGAGCTGAGATCTTGAGGTCTTCCTAGAGAATGTGGTGACCCCCAAATAGATCTTTCAGATACTGACTTTGCCAGTTTATTGACCCAGTTTGTGCTGTGTTTGCAGAATAGACTTACTAAAGCCGTGTGGCTTTAGTGAACCACCTATCAGGTGATAATGCTTAGCTCTTGAAGCATAGCAGGAGGAAATGGCTGGGTGGTATTTTCCCATTGGCTAAATTAAATACTTTAGTGTTACAGATATAATAGTAGTAGAACAATATTAAGTATATTGCAAACCTGTTTGGTTTATCTGATTAATACATACTGTCTGATTCAGTTTGTAAACTCCCAGAAGCCCAGGACCATATCTGATCAAATATAGGCTAAACTCTGACTAAAAAGCACTGAGAGAAAAATAAAGCATTTGATAAATGCTTTTTGCTGTTTGTGATATATCAAGTAGGTTCCACTAAAGGTGGAACTCCCTCCGTCATCTGATCAATCTGCTAAGCTTTCTTGTGTGTTTGAGAAAGACATGCTGCTTTCTGGTGGACAGGGACAGTATCTCCATTGTTAAAAGAAATTTCCTCTTTGGGAGTTCCCTAAACAAGTGAAATCCACCATTCTGTACCAAGAGAGAAAAACATGGAAGAGGGAGAGTCCTGGAAAATGAGACTGCAATGAGATAAGACATTAGGGAAGATGAACTGCTGAACAGAGTTTTCTTGGTTCCGCTCACTTCACTCAGCATCAGTTCATGCAAGTCTTTCCATGTTTTTCTGAAGTCTGCCTGCTCACCGTTTCTTATGGAACAATAATAGTATTCAATTACATTTATATACTGCAACTTGTTCAGTCATTCTCCAATTGATGGGCATCCCTTCAATTTCCAATTCTTGGTCACCACGAAAAGAGCTGCTATAAATATTTTTGTATGTATGGATCCTTTCTCCTTTTTTATGATCTCTTTAGGATACCAACCTAGTAGTGATATTGCCAGATCAAAGGGCACAGTTTGGTTGCTCTTTGGGAATAGTTCCAAATTACTCTCCATAATAGTTGCATCAGTTCACAACTCTACCAACAATGCATTAGTGTTCCACTTTTCCCACATCTTCTCCAACACTGATCATTTTCGTGTTTTGTCATGTTAGCCAGCCTGATAGGTGTGATGTCATACCTTAAAGTTGTTTTAATTTGCATTTCTCTAATCAATAGTAATTTAGAGCATTTTTTCATATGATTACAGATAACTTTAATTTCTTCACCTGTTCATATCCTTTGACCATTTCAATAAATTTATTGTGTGGTAGGCACTATTCTGGGAATACAAATACAGAATGGATCAGTCATTATCCTCTTGCTTCTGTAAGGTGAGACATATCCATGTATTATATACAAAATAAATATAAGGTAAAGTTTTTTTACAGGAAGGTTCTAGCAACTGGGTGTGATCAGGAAAGGCTTCATGTGGAAAGTGGGTCTTAGGCTGAGCTTTGAAGGAAATAGAGATTCTAAGAAGCAGAAGTTAGGAGAAAGCTGCATTGTAGGCATGGGGCCAGTGCAAGAGATGCAGTGTTTTGTATCAGGAGCTGCCAGGTCAGTTTGACTGGATCATTGTGTCTGTGTAGGGGAATAATTCATAATAAGGGTAGATTGGAATCAGGCTGTAAGGGCTTTAAAAACCAAACCCAGGAGATTGTGTTTGATCCTAGAGGCAGTCTTGAGTCAGTGAAATTTATTCAGTAGAGCAGTGTTGTGGTCAGACTTTACTCTAGGGCCATCATTTCGGATGCTGTGTGAAGCTTAGTTTGCAGAGGGGAGGAACTTAAGGATGGGAGACCAATGAGGAGGTTGTTGCATCACTCCAGGTGCAAGCTGATAAGGGCCTCCACTAAGTGGCTGAGTAGAGAGAAGATCGTGCCCACATTCGCTTATCATATGCTTTTCTAATGCAAATCTCCAACAAATGTTATTATCAGCCACTCATTTTATAGATGAAGAAACGGAAGCTCATGGTAAGTTAGGACAAGGCAGACTTTGACACATTTAAATGAATTAAGTGGTGTTAGGCTGGGCTTATCTGTCTAGACAAGAATGGGTTTCATGTACTTATTGACATGAATTTCATTTTAAAAAGCTCAGTATCAGGAATTGTACTTGTGAGAGCATAGATTTGAGAGACCATTGAGAGATACTTACAATAGAATGAAAGTCCTAGCCTTTAGTTTTGCCCCTGGGTGCAGTTTCTCTGATGGCTTTAAATACAGTGTTTTTGAATGTGCTGGTTTCCTCACCTTAGTTTTGAGGCTTTTCCTTCAGTTTGGAGTATAGCATATAGGCAGTGAAGTTAGTTTTTAATTCAGTATTTCTTAAGCATCTCTTGTGTGTAGAATACTGTTCGGCACTAGGAGAGAGACAGGAAATTTAGATAACATATGATCCCTGTCCTACCTTCACAAACTGCCTGTAGCTGCTTGGTTTTCAGGGCTACCCATATGCCCAACAAGTGTTTAGCCAAAGGGCATGGCTTGCTTGTTATGTCAGTTCCTTCTCTCTAGAGTTGGGCTCTGAACTTCTCATTCTGTAAGTTTACCTGGTTCATTAATAGTTTGGGCAACGAACTGTTTGTCACACTCAACCTGAGGACTGAATCATTTCATAAAGATAGTAGAGGAAATATTTGAGTATATGCAAAATATTTGAGCCCAGTTAGTCATGGTAGCTATACTTTGGGCCCCAGAATCCTGGATTCTGAGTTCTGTAACAGTCTTGTCCAATTTCCCTTCAATGGGGGCTCTCACACCCTTCTTCTAGGCTCTTTAGAGGAGGAAAAATCTGATGGGGCAGCATCAGCTGATCCAGAGCAGCTGTTATAGTGGTAATGAGTAATCTGAAAGGGTTAACAGTCTTGAGTTGTTCCAGTTCCATATTAGAATTGTACATATGTACATATGTATGTACAACTTAGGGGATTGTCTTTTAGCTCTACCTTTCCTACCATACATTTTCAGTTTCCTTTGCTGGATAATTATCTACAGCCTGCCTTACTTATACTCATCAAGGCTCTACCCTGGACCCTCTTTTCTCTCTATACTTTTGTGATCATGGTGATCTCATCAGTTCTTATGGGTTCAATTGTCCTCTTTATGCAGATTATTCACAAACTTCTATATCCATCTCTGTTGTTTCTCCTGACTGCCAAGTCCCATATCTCCAGATGCCTGCTGGACAGCTTCACTTGGATGTCCGTTGTTATATTTATATCTACATATGGAAAGAAGAATAATTGCAAAATGAGATGTGCATCTATTAGAGAACATAGAAACCAGCTGTTGCTATAAGATAGGTTGGAGGAGAAAGAACAAATGTGCCATCCATCTTCAGTCATTCCAAATAAAGATTCACTGTGATTAGTCATGGGTGTAAGTCTGTCCTTGGCCCAAGTATATTTAATTCTTTTGAGGAACTTTAAACTTTAAAACATGTATTACTGATCACACTGTACTTGGATATGTTGATATATTTGAATTTTCAGTCTTTGTACAGGTGCTACTCAAGGGCTGTTAGCGTCTTAGACCTAGACTTTGGGAGAGAGAATGGATTTGTTGTTCTTGCTACTGACAACTTAGGGACTGTTTTTTAGCTTGGAGGAACTCACCAGCCACCCACATTATTTTGTTCTCTGAGATTGTGCTTAGCCAAGGGCTGGGAGTGATATGTACTGAAACAAGGCAAAGCGACAGCTTGGATTCCTTGAGATTTTAGTGGGGGAGGGATAGTGAGAAGAAGGGAGGAAGATTTCTGAGTTGTTTCGTAATGTCCTGGAAGGAGAAGGTTAAAATGGTGGGGTTTCAAATCCCATACTGGTCAGATGAAAGAAAGCGGGTCGAGCCACATCAGCAGATGGATCCCAGATTCAGAAGAAGAAGTTTAGGCGGTTGAGTGTATTTCTGTCGTGATATCTTTGGGACTTTATTGGTGTAAGAGCATTATTTGTAATTTCATTTAATTTATAGTGTCTGTTGACAATTTTTTTTTGTTTTTAGAGGGGGAAGGGCTGGGAAATTGGGGTTAAGTGACTTGCCCAAGGTCACACAGCTAGTAAGTGTTATGTGTCTTAGACCAAATTTGAACTCGGGTCCTCCTGACTCCAGGGCTGGTTCTCTATTCACTGTGCCACCTAGCCACCCCGACTATTGACAGTTTTTAAGGGGGGGGAAGATAATTCCATATTAGGAAAAAGAAAGACTATAATTTTTAATTTTTATTTTTTTTTGCTTTTTGGAGGGCAGTTGGGGTTAAGTGACTTCCCCAAGGTCACACAACTAGTTTTTGGGTTAAGTGTCTAAGGCCGTATTTGAACTCAGGTCCTCCTGACTCCAGGTCCAGTGCTCTATTCACTGTGCCACCTAGCTACCCCAAGACTTTAATTTTTAAGCTTGAGTAAATGAACACATAAAACTTTTATATGGTGCCTGAAGTTTTGTCAGAATGATCTGGTGTCTCATTTGCCCATGAGCAGCTAGATGATTCAGTGGATAGAGCACCAGGGCTGAAATTAGGAAGGCTCAAATTAAAATCTGGCCTCAGATGCTTATTAGCTGTGTGGGCAAGTCATTTAATCTCTGTTTATAACCCACTGGAGAAGGACATGGCAACTGCTCCAGTATCTTTGCCTTGGACAGTATGGTTCATGGGGTGACGAAGAGTTGGGCACGCTGAATGAGTGAACAACAACAGATAAACATGCAGAACTTTTACATGGTGCCTCAAGTTCTGTCCTAGTGACCTGGGGTCTCATTTGCCCTTAGTTTTTGGCTGGTACCTGCAGACACAATGAAAAATACAATGCTTGTCACTCGCATGATTCAGAGATTGTTAAGAACAGAGTTGGCGCTGGATGGATGAGAAGACTGTTTAATGAATTTTAAGCTTTAAGATTTAGAACATTCATTTGGATCAAGCTCAGGGAATCCTAACCAGTGACTAGCTCAGTTATCTTGTGACACGTATTGTGCTGAGCACTGAGGGCACAGAGAAAGACAAAAACATCTCTGCCCTCAGGGAACTCATATAGTAGTGGAAGAAGCAATATGTAAAGGACCAAGTATTTGTGATATGCATATCTATATAGATATGCATATCTATACATGTACCTACATACACGGACTTGAGGGAAGGGAATCTGAAAGGAGAAAACAGTAGGTGGGGGGACTAGGAAAAGCTTTCTGCATCAGGTGCGCTTTGAGCTGAATCTGGAAGGGAGATACAAACTAAGAGGCAGAGGTGCTGGGGAAGAGCCTTTCTGGTGTGGGGGATGGTCAGCATGTGGACACAAGATGGACGGTTGTCTTTCTTGTCATTTGCAGGTGATGATACTTGGAAATGCAAGTAGATCACTGTGACTGGGCAGAGTGTACGGAGGGCAGTAAGGTATAAGGAGCCAGGCTGTGAAGCGTTTTATATGCCAAACAGGATTTTAGATTTCATTCTGGAGGTAATAGGGAGCCATCAAAATTTACTGGGTGGGATAGGTGTGTGTGTGCACACGTGTGTGTGTGTGCATGCACATGTACATGCACACATGTGAGTATGTGTGACATGGTTAGACTGCTCTTTAGGAAGATTAATTTGGCAACTGAATAGAGGATGGACTGAAGAGGGGAGAGATTGGAGGTAAGGAAACCAGTTAGGAGGTTAGTCCAGATACTGGAGACTTGTGCTATGTTGTTAGCTGTGTGAGTAGAAACAAGGGAGTGGATAGGAGACATGATGTGAACATAGCACAGGATTTGGTGGTAGATGGGTTATATGGATATGAGCTATATTTCAGTCAATCAGCGAGCATCCATCTAGTAAGCACCTACTATGTGCCAGACGCTGAGTATGCGAATGCAATCCCTACCTGCAGGGAGCTTCCCCTGGACTGGAGGAGACAAGTTGACTTACAAATACATCCAGCTGGAAGCATCAAGCATCCTGACCCAGGAGTTAGGGGAAAAGCAGTGTTTGCTCTGAAATAAACGGCATATTGGTCAAATGCCAAAGTGAAGGACATCTCTGAAGAGAGAGAACTTTGGAGGAAGTGCTTAGATGGCTGTGAATACCTAACAACACCTGTCTGGAAATACCAGAGCTGTAGTCAGATGATCTCTAGTCATTCCCACTCCCTCCAGCTTGAGAATTCAGTGTCTTCACACACCCACAGACGCAATGTTAGATGCTGTGATTCAGCCCCTGAGCTAGAAACCTAATACACTGGTAATGTTGGTTTTGAAAAGATATCTGTGAGGTAGCTGGAATGCTGTTTGCTTGTGTACTTTCTGTTCCTGCCTTCTTATGTGACCATGGACACGTTTGCACCCTTCTGGTCCTTACATTACTCATTTTAGACTAGATGATATCTTAAAATTTATTTTTAATTTTTTCCATTTTTAACATCGCTGGCTTAATAAGAAAAATAAACCAAACCCAAATCATATCTAACTGTATATGCAACATTTTGTACCATAGTCCTCTGCTTCTGAACCAAGTGTAGTAGCTGGGTGATTAATATTCTTTTCTCTGGAACAAGATTTTTTAAATTGCATTTTTATATGATCCTCTGGTTAACTTTTCATTTGACTCTAAAATTCTGTGGTTACTTCCCTCTCCACTTATCCTCACCCCAGGTACTCTAAAAAGACTAAATCAGATTTTATTTCAGAGCAAGTAAAGTGAGTGGCATGCTTTAAGAGGCTAAAAGAATAGATTTCTAGCTGAGGTGACATTTTAGCCTGAATTTCAGTCAAAGTATAATCTCAGTCTGTCAATGATTGTGAATATGATAATGGATCTTTTCTGGTTGATCAGAACTGGTGGAAAAAGCTTGAGGGCCTAGAGGGTTTGTGGGAGAGGGAGATACATCTCTAATGATAAGGAACAGGGTCCGAAAGAAGAGGCTGGGGACTAATAACGCAGGTTTTCCTAGAATCAGTTCTTGACAGAAATTATCACTGAGGTATTTTACCCTGTTACAAGATATCCTGAAAAGAACACTGCTTGGAGGCAGCAGATGCGATAATGTTGGTTCTGCTACTTAATAACTGGGGGACACATTGGGCATATTTCTCAATGCCTTTCAGCCTCTTATTTTCTTATCTGTAAATGGAGGTAATAATACTTGGAATGCCTACCTTTTAGGAACTTTGGGAAGAAATATACTTTAATGCTCCAGTTAAACCTTTGATCTTATCAGCATACCTTTCCAATAGTACAGGTTGAAACCCATATATTCCTATTTTCCTTTGTAATTTTTATTCACATTTTCCTATAAATCCTTCATAGAGGATCTTCCCACTGTGTTGGAAGCATTCTTCTGGGGCTGTTCAGGTTCCAGGGGCACCAGTGTAGTGTGCCGGCCATCTGTTACCTTTCTCTCTTCCTGCATGACTAACCTACCTCCTCCAGTCACACATTTCTTTTTAGGCCACTTTTTGTTTCCAAGTTAGTAATAATATGCTGAAGCTTATATGCCCATCATGTGCCTCTACGTAGCCTGTTGGGTCACCTGCAATTTCGATTTTTCAGAAATTGTGGTGGTGACTCATTATTCAGCCCTGTCATACCAATGAAATAATAATCATGTTAAAAAGATGGATGTTAGTTGTCAGGTAACAAGTTGATATCATTGAATGGGCTGTACAATTTGCCAAATGTCATCTACTTGCCCTATTCTTGTTAAATTATGAACCCAATTTATTGTTCACATGTGATACCTGACCAAGAGACACATACTGAGGAACAACTTAATAGATTGCCCCTCCAGCTATGTGTCCTAGTCTGTGCGACTGGTGTTCTTCCACTGTTTGTTTTTTCCTGTGTGGATTGATGGAATGGTCTCCTATTCAGTACAATATCACCCTACATATAGGAATATCTAGGAGACTTCATTGTTCCTAGAGAAATCCCTTTCATTTGGACTTTTTTCATGATACTCTCCTTAACAGAGGCAAGCATACATCTATTTTATGCTTTATTTCCTTGAACAAAATAAATCTTGGTGGTTATATTCATCAAGAAATCTTGTATGATTTTAACATACGTATTAGATATGTCTTTTTGGAGAAAAAAATTTTAAGATTGCATTTTGCTTGAGTTAATTTTTTTAATGGTGTAAAGCCATGCACGAGCAGCTTTCCAGAGGATTGTTGCTGTGAACAGCTTTCAAGGTTCTGATTACATAATATAGTGAGCTCTCTATTCAATAATAAATCAGAGCAAAACATTCATAGAAAATCAAAATACAGCATTCACAATGTTATAACTTATCACAGAAAATCAAAATACAGCATTCCCCATGTCGCAGCTCAACAACTTATCACTAAAATGGCCACATAGTTTTCACCAAAATGGTCACATAATTTTCAAAAAAGTCGATTCATTTGGTCAATCACAAAATCCTTAATTCAATCACAAATTACAAAAGTCAAAGTTCCCCACCCCTAGGTCACAATAAATCATAATCTTCTTAGTCAGCACACAGTATCCAAGTAAAGTCTTCTTTCAGCTTGACTCGAGGCTGGCTCTCAGCTTCCATTGTTCCTCTTCTATGGTTCCAGCTCCAATCGTCAGCTAGGTTCAAAGGCAGGAAGCTCCCAATTCCTTGTCCGGTTCTTCGTCCAGTTCCTGTTCCATATTGAAGTTCACATTGTCCAATCCACTTCAAGTCCTTCACAGTTCCAGTTTCTGGGAAGACAAAGCTTGACAGAGCCACAGTAATATTCATATCCATTGCTGGCACCATCATCAATTCAGTATCTGCATGTGAAATCAACTCAGACCCACCAGCAAGGTCTGAGAACTTAACACAAATCATCAACATAGAAATCAACACAGACCCACAAACAAGGTCCAAGAGGTCAGCATAAATCATCAGTAAAGTCCCAGGACCCCCAAAACCCTCCTCCGGGACTTCTGTAAACATACAATCAGAAAATCCTCTTCTAGGGCTTCTGTCTAGTAAGGTCCCAGCGCTTCTGTACAAAGTATCACAAACAAACATTAATACAGATAGAACAGACATACAGAGTGCTGGGATACCGCAAGTTTTCTCCTTGACTGCCCCCACAAGAGTCCTCTTCTCAGTTTTGCTGTCTCTAGACCAGTCCTCTCCTTATGTATAGTCATTAGCTCCTCCCTTTCCTGTTGCAGGAGTTCATGAGTTCTAGGGTTTACAAGTTGTGGGGTTCACATGTTCTGTTTCTTAACAAACTTGATACCAGGCTCAAAAGAAACTTGAACTGAAACAAGATGTTAATTCAATAGCTGAAACAAGGTGTGAACTACTTCTGTGCTTGCCGTTACAAATGGTCAGAGCAATACAGTGACATTTTGTGTTTTCTACACATCAGTCAGTTAATTAATGGTGAAGAGGCCATTTATTGTGGAGAATCATTTGCCAACATGTGCTTATTCCTTTTCATATTTCCATGATGGTTGCCTTTGATATTTGTGATTTTTTTTGGTAAAGATTTTATTGAGATAGAAAAGGAAGTCTATGAGTCAGTAGATATCATTGTCCTCTAAATTCCCTTTTTTAGGTCACAGTACCATCTGTTATTTTTTCCAGTCATTTGGAACCTTCTTTTCAAATAATTTCTTCATTTATTTCCGTCGTGTCTGACTCTTCATGATTCCATTTGGAGTTTTCTTGGCAAAGATATTGGAGTGGTTTGCCATTTCCTTCTCCAGCTCAGTTTTATAGATGAGGAACTGAGGCAAACAAGGTTAAGTGACTTTCTCAGGGTCACACAACTAGTAAATGTCTGAGGCCAGATTTGAACACAGGTCTTCCTACTTGAATAAGTGTCACACGGTCACTTCTGTGCTTAAGGAACGTTTACTTTAGTAATTGTAGACTGGATTAAAGTGGTCAGTAAAGGAACTTACATGCGTTAAGGAACCAAACTAGGAAGCAAACAAGTAGGCAGACTAAAAGCGAACTGAGGGAGTATTTTGATGAGAATTAAGGAGGAGAAGGGAGTGGTAGTGAGCAGTATAGCAGGTTCACATTCTCCCATAAATCCTCACGGGAAGATTTACAGGATCAGGACTGTGAAAGGGCTGAAAGATATTCCAGTTAAGGGATAACAGGCTACTTCGGAATGAGGAGTTTCAGGTGAGTGATGAGATCAGGGAGAGTGGAGTCAGGGAGCATAGACAACTTTTTCTAAGAGTTTGGTGGAGACAGGAAGGAGAGACTTAGGACAATAGCCTGAGGGGACTGTAGGATCTTTTTTTTGGAGGGGGAAGGCTAGGCAGTTGGGGTTAAGTGACTCACCCAAGGTCACACAGCTAGTAAGTTTGTCAAGTGTTCTGAGGCTGGATTTCAACTCAGGTCCTCCTGACTGCAGGCTCTGTGCTTTATGTGCTGTACCACCTGTAAACAAACAGAGCTTCTACCAGATGCTGAGGGGCCCTGTCTTCCATGTAGCTGGCCTTCCTGGCTTCCTTTAAGTCCTAACTAAAACCCCATCTTCTGTAGGAAACCTTTCCTAACTTCTCTTAATCCCAGTGCTTTCCCTCCGTTATTTCCTATTTATCCTATATATACTTGCTTTGTATGTTATATTTGTGTGTTGTCCCCCTCATTAGATTGTAAGTTCCTTGAGGGCAGGGACTTTTTTTTTTGCTTCTTTTTTCATCCCCAGTACTTAGCACAATGCCTTAGCACATAGTAGGCTCTTAATAAACATTTATTGATGAATTGAAGTAGTGTCCAAACTCGAATTCTTAGCACCCTTTGTTGTTGCTTGATCACCATCATTAGAAAAGCAAAAGTAACTAAAATGCCACATATTGGTCAACAGTTATCGTTATGCAGCTGCAATACTGTGCGTGATTTTATGGAGATTAAAAAAATATAGGGATAGTGTCTTAGAACAAGGTGTCAAACATGATGCCTAAAGCTTTTTTTTAATTAAAAAAAATTTTTTTTAGGCAAACAGGGTTAAGTGATTTGCTCAGGGTCACACAGCTAGTAAGTATCTGAGACTGGCTTTGAACTCAGGTTGTCCTGACTCCAGGGCCTCTATCCAGTGTACCACTAGTTGCACCAGCACAGCATTTTAAAATATACTCAGAACCAGATTTAAATGTAAGTGAGAAATACATAACAAAATAAATAAAAATATAATAAGACATAGATAATGTTAACATATGGTATTCTAAATCATTATGTACCTGCAGGAATCCACATGTATGGTTTAGTGGTGTGGGGAGGGAACTACACCACTATGAATTTTTCTTGAAATGAAAAAAAGGACTAATGTATTTCATCTGTTTAGTGGCTAGTACAAGTGATCTTTTTTTGGTAAGTCCACATCCATGCTAGGAGGGGGAAATGTTTACTTAGCCTCTGAGTAAGTGTCTCAGGGAGCTCCCTATGGCCATAAGGTACAGAACAGTCAGTCCTCAGTGGAGGAGAGCTTTTTTTCTCCTGGAGTTCCTTATGCCAGTGACATCATAGACTAGTCAAGGGGAAAAAAAGAGAAAAGAAAGAGAGAGGCCATTCACAAAAGGTTAGGTGTCCAGATGAGGTTTATTGAAATGAAATTTCTATAGCCCCCAAGTCTTCAGCAGGAGTTGAGATAAGGGATACCACAAGTTCTTGGGCCTATCTCAAGGTGAACTTCCACCAACTCTCTGGGCACCTGGAATATCAGATCAGCTGGATGGATGGGACGAGGCAGCAAAGATATCTTCTTAGCTTCTCTTTTTTATGTAGGAAAGGTCTGACTTATAATGAATAAATGAAAAAACATTTGTTAAGTGCTTATTATGTTCTATTGTGCCAACTGCTGGGGATACGTATAGAAAAAGTCAGGGCCTCTCAGGGTGCTTTTGTGCTAATAGGGGAAGACAACACATAGAGATAAATGGTAGCCAGTGATGTGTCATGGTCAGAAAAGTCACAAGGCAGACAGGATGATCTATAGGACAATCAATTGACGTTCCCTTTCTAAAAGTTTGGGCACCATTGATTTGATACTGTATCAGTGAAATGGCCCATTTCTACTTGTTTTCCATGGGTTCTAGGGTATTGTTTGGTTTAGAAAGTAATGTGTTGTTACCTTCAACCCCCAGATCTATATTTTGGGATCTTTGAGCACTGTAATTATTAAGATGTAAAGCTTATGGCCTGGCTGGACTCGACTTACTGCACACAAGTTTATTAGCTCATAAAGGCTAACACTAAACATTCACGGTAAAACAAAAAACAAAGATGACACCACCAGTGTAGGCTATCACTTTCTATGCTTTTATCACCTCATATCTAGACTATTGTAGTAGCCTTGAGGAAAGGTCACGTGTTTAAAGAAATAATGGAATTTTTCATTTATTGACATCCCTTAGAAATGTGACTTTAGATTAGCTTGAGAAAAGCAATAGTTATTATGTAGGTATGTCTGTTATACAGGAAGATGGTATCACTAACCTAGTACTAAGAGTACTTGGGGGTTGAGCTCTTTTTTTTCCACACAGTGTGAGCTATTAGTCACACTCTCTTGATTGTAATATTGTTGGCTGGGGTAGGGTGTACTCTCTGTGGCTGCAGGGGGGAGATTTTCCTTATGTAAAGCTAACATTTGGATCCATGACCTAGAAATATTAAATTGACTAGCTCCACCAAATGGCCTTATTACTACAGACTCCTATATGTTTTGCTCCCCTTATTTCCTCCTTCCTCACTAATGTCACATATACAGGGGACTCCTCTAGGAAAGGCAAAAGAATATGCCTTTGTGAAAAAAAAATTCCAATAACATGCAAAAATTTTTAACATTCGTTTTTTAAAAAATTTTTTTTACTTTTAGTTTACAACATTAAGTTCCACAACTTTTTGAGTTCTAAATTTCCCCTTCCCTCCTCCTCCCCCATGGTGGCATGCAATCTGATATGGGTTCTACATATCGCTTCTCATTAAACATAGGTTGTAAAGAAGAATTATAACCAATGTAATAAGCAACTAAGAAGGAGAAACAAAGCAAAACCAAAAGAAAAGAAAAAAAGAGAGAGAGCAAGTAGTTTGCTTCAGTCTACATTCAGACTCTGTAATTCTTTCTCTGGATGTGGATAACCTTGAGTTCCAAGTTCTTCTACCCACCCCCCCCTCCCCCTGCCCCAGCAAAAGAATGGTTTTTTATTAATCGTATTTTCAGTTCATAATTTTATCTCTCCTATTGGCCTCCCCCCACTCCATTCGCTGAGAAAACAAGGAAAATAAAACCCTAAAAAATATGAATAGTCAAGCAAAACAAATTCCTACATTAGCCACGTCCAAAAAAGAAAAAAAAGGCTCCAGTTTGTAACTCTTTAGGTCATCGCCTTTTTAGCTGGAGGTGTTTAGCTTGTTTCATCAGCTGTCCTCTCTCATTGTGACTGATCATTGTGTATACCAGTGGTCCCAAGTCCTTTTTTTAAAGTTGATTTATGGTTTTTTTTTTTAAAATTCAGTTTTATTTTCAGTTCCAAATTCTTTTTTTTCCTTCCTCTCTAGCCCCCAATGAGAAGGCAAAGAAAAGTAAAACCCATTACAAATATGTATAGATATATGAAACACATTTCTTCATTAGCTGTATTCTAAATTCCTGTCTTTCAAAGTTATCTTTATATTTTTGTTACTATGTAAATTTTTCTTTTGTTTCTGTTTACTTTATCATTTCATACAAGCCTTTCCAGATTTTTCTAAATTTTTCTAAATCATAACTTTTATCTTTTCTTATAGTACTCCATCACTTTGATATATCATAGCCTTTTCAGTCATTCCCCAATTGAGAGACACCTGCTCAGTTTCCAGTTCTTTGCCATTAGGAAAAGAAATAACACACACACACACACACACACACACACACACACACACACACACACGCACACACACAAAATATACATATTTGTATATCTGAGTCCTTTTTTTCTTTCTTTGATCTCTGTAGGATATAGACCTAGTAGAAGTGGATCAAAGTTTAATAGCTTTTTGGGTTTAGTTCCAAATTGCTTTCCAGAATAGCTAGACCACTTCATAGTGCTATCAATTGTGTATTAATGTACCTGTTTTCTTACATCTCCTTCAGCATGTTATTTCCCATTTTTGTCAGCTTTGACAGTCTAATACATGTGAAGTAGTATTTCAGAGTTGTTTTGATTTGTGATTTTCTAATTATTAGTTTTTTATATGGCTATTGATAGTTTGGATTTTTTCTTCTGAAAACTGCCTGATCAAATCCTTTGACTTTTTATCAATTGGGGAATGGCTTCTAAAAAGAATATGCTTTGCACAGTTACAGACACATTGTATCTGTGATGACTAACTTTAATAGACTGGACTCCTCTCAACAATGCAACTCTATAACTCCAAAAGACTCATGATGGAAAAGGGTTATCCACATCTGAGAAAGAACTAGAGTCTGAATGCAGATTGAAGCAAACTACTTGCTCTCCCTCTTTTTTGTTTTATTTTGTTCCTTCTTTCTCATTGTTTATTCCATTGGTTATAATTCTTCTTTACAACTTGACTAATGTTTAATGTGAAGATATTTGCAGAACTTATATCGGATTGCATGCCACCATGGGGGGAGGGGCGATGAGAGGGAGAGGAAGAAAATTTGGAACTCAAGGGATTGTGGAACTGAATGTTGTAAACTAAAAGTAAATGAATAAAAAAAAAATAACAGTTAAGAAAAAAAAAAAGTTCCTTTGAGAAGGAACTCTTTTGCATATACCAAGTGATACCTGAGAGATCTCAAGATACATAGTTTTGACTTTTGGTTGTGAATCAGATCTGATGCCTGTCAGTAGTATCTTAGGTTGGAAAAATCATCTTTCAAGCAGGAAGTATAAATCACTATTTGTAAAAGAGAAGAGCCTTTCTCTAAATCAGAATTGTAGGCATACTTCCCCATGATGCCCCATGGTTGGGCTTCTAAGTTTACCAATATGCATCTGTATTCTCTTATCCCTGTTCTGCGACTAACACCTTGTGTGACCTTGTCATTTCACCTTTGTAGACCTCTTTTTTCACATTTATAAAATGAGAGGATTGTCCAGCTCTAAATTTTGTAATTTCTATGATTGGGAGAAGGATACACACCAGTTTTGCTTTCTTCACCATCTTCTGCCCTTCCACCTTCACCATCTACTGCCTTCTGTGGTGAAGAAGGCCAGTTGAAAGACATACTCCACTAACCTTTATGTAACTTAAAATAAATGGGGCACACTGTAGTATTCTTCTGGTGATGACTACCGCCTCAGAAGAATCACAATTACAGATGGCCCACAGGCCTATGGTAAGATGCATAATGGATGTAAATAGCTACTGTGTGCTGCAGTGACAACGTTTAAGTTGTTGTTGGTCATCCTTTGTTCCCAAAGAGGACTTATGCCTTCAGCAGGGTGATATGTTGACTTGCAAGTGAATTGGATTTAAGTGATGCAGAGCTGTACAAAGTCATCAGCCTCACTCTTTCCTCCAGAGTCATTGGAATCCAGTGGCAAGACATAAGTCAAGATGACTGGCTGTGGCCCAGGATGCAGTGAGAGACCTTGGCCTTTTTAAGCTAAGTCTTTCCCAGGTCTCAGTTTGTCTGAGGCTATGCCCATTCTGTAATTAAGGCTAGGTAAGAATTGAGGCAAAAGATGGCCTAGTTTGCTTTCACAAAAGAGGGGAAGACCCTCAGAATTTCTGGTGGAACTGAAACAATTGCTATTTACACTCACTCTGAGCCATCAAAGCTCAGACATTGAACAGGTGAGGTTTTGCCAAACAAGTACCCAAAAGACAAAAGGACTCCAGCAACTCTGGAGGCAAGGAATAATTTTGCTGTTTCCTACCAGGAGTGTGCCCTCTGCATTTCTGTCTCTACCATGTAAAATTGATTTTTATCCCTAGTGGAAAAAGTGAAAGGGTTAGAGGAACATATTTCTACTTTCAGAATTATCAGTGACAGTGAAGTTTTCCATGAAAGGAGGGGAGCAGTTCTTTTTTAACACACATATATTCTTTATTCCATATCTGGAATAAAGCAGCTTCATGTGTTCTGTGAAATGATGATATTAATGCACAGGTGTCATCAGGCGAAGAATTATCCAGGAATAGCAAGCAGGAGAAAAGGAATGGTAGTTGCTGACTCTTTGCTGAATAATACTGAAGCAGCTCTGTAGAACTGATAAAAACAGAAAGGTATACTGACTTCCAAGCTTATGTATCCAAAAAGTTGAAGACCAGTACCCATTTCTGGTGAATCATGTGGGGGCAAACAATAAGGTAATGCCAGAGGGAACCTAGAAAGCATTGCTAAGGATTTTAAAGTGTGGAGCAAAAAAACCCCGAATACCCTGGGGACAGACCTTGTATATTTGGTTGGTTCATAGTGTCTGACTCTTTGTGACCCCTTTTGGGGTTTTCTTGGCAGAGACTAGAGTGGTTTGCCCCATTGTCTTCCTTCCTCCTCCCCCACTTTTTTTTTTAACATAACAAGTAAGGAACTTTATTTTTTTTGGTGAGGCATTTGGGGTTGAGTGACTTGTGTTGACATTTTTTTTTCCGACTCATTTTACAGATGAGGAAACTGAAACAAACAGGGGTAAGTGACTTGCCCAGGGTCAAACAGCTAGTGTCTGAGGTCAGATTTGAACTCAGGAAGAAGAACCTTTCTGACTCCAAGCCAGGCACTCTCTCTGCTGCACCATCTGTCTACCCCAACTGTTATTTTTCTTACTTTTGCCTGTTAAAGGAAAGAGATTCAGAAAAGAGACGTAGATTTCGGAGGTCAACTGACCAAGTACTTGGTGTCTTGAGAACATCATTTGGATTTGGAGATTACAGCTTAAAGTATAGGAATGAGGGAGAGCCCTTGACAGGAGATTGAGTTTATCTAGTACAGATTTGTCTGAATGTATTTCCTTAGAAACTTGCAGATTTGATCAAGAAGGCTTTTAACTTAAGAGAAAGGAAGTGTTAACAAACTTTCCACTTAGATGTGATAAATCTGATCTATGGAGAGTAGCTGGTATAACACAGTAGGAAGACTTAGCAAAGAGAGGACCAGTGTGTGCAGGAGAACAGTATTGAAGAGGACCCATAATAAGATTCAGGTCTCAGGTGTCTGTATGCAAACTGTGCATAGTACAGTCAACTAGAGATCTTAATTCATGTGAGCAAATTCATAGGCAATATGAAATATTGTTGAAATGTTGCAGAATGGGACCTATGTTTGGAATTTTGCAGAGGTTCTAGAGCAGTGGTTCTCAACCTGTGGGTTATGTTCAATTTGTAACAATGAAAATACATCCTGCATATCAGATATTTACATTATGATTCATAACAGTAGCAAAATTACAGTTATGAAGTAGCAGCAAAAATAATTTTATGGTTGGGGTTCACCACAACATGAGGAACTGTATTAAAGGGTTGTGACATTAGGAAAGTTGAGAACCACTGGTCTAGAGGGAACCGGATAGATAAAAGATGAGCTAGAATGGCATTTTACATTCATATTCACATTTAAAATTATCATTATTTTAATTGTTAATAATCATATTTGGATTCCATAAGTATAAACTCACATCCGGTTTCTATTTCCTACCTTGCCCCCAATGTAGTTGGTACCTTAGGAAGGATAGAGAATATATGTTCAGGAAAGAAGACCATTTCAGAAGTAAAGCACAGAGCTGTTCAGATACAGAAGGTTTTTTTTTTTAATGTTAAATTTTGTTTTTCATATTTAGAAGTAAGGTTTTCAGACTTCTTTAAGAACTTGCTACATGGTTGCCAGAATCCAAAGCAAAAGATCTTTCCTGTGATTTCTTTAAATTAATAACTTCAGAGGCCAAAGCCAGCACTAGCTTATATTTAATGAAATCTTGAAATGAATGCATAGTTTCTCAAGAAATTGTTGAAAGTTAGTGCTGTTTCCTTTGACTGGTGTTAAAAAAAAGAAGTCTGGGTGGCTAGGTGGCACAGTGAATAGAGCACTGGCCCTGGAGTCAGGAGGACCTGAGTTCAAATTTGGCCTCAGACACTTAACACAAAAACTAGCCATTTGACTTTGGACAAGTCACTTAACCCCAATTGCCCTCCAAAAAACAAACAAAAAGAAGTCCACTGGTTCTTTGGTTAAAAAAACAAAAAGCAATCCACAGGAAGGGTGTGTGTGTGTGGTGTGTGTGTGTGTGTGTGTGTGTGTGTGTGTGTGTGTGTGTGTGTGTGTGTGTGTGTGTGTGTATGTGTGTGTTTTGAGTGGTTAAAAAAAAACACCACAAAACAAGAATCCGATTCAAAGGAAGTCTGCAGGCCTGGTTCGAGCTTTGATCTTTGAAAAAGACTAAATATAATTGAAGGATAGAATCAAACTAATAAAGTAATTATGTCTGCATCTTCTGCCTTTATCCTTATACCTTCTTCCATCATATGACCACATCCTTTCCGTGGATCAAATTTTGGCCCAAACCTTTGGCTGCAGGGATGTTAATTATCACCAGGGGTCAGTGTGATTCTGTTTTCTAATCAGTTAAGGCTTTTATTGGGTGCCTGTCCTTTACAGAGCTTGTACTAAGCACTGTCCGTGCCCCACAATTCTTGGCTTTGTTACAGTTTGAAGTTTGAACATTAGACTATGGAGGTCACTGAGCTGATGCAGTTGCAGTGGAACTCAAGAGTCCAGCCTAATGATCCTTTCAGAGGGGCGTGAATCCTCTGCCAAACCCTGTTTTATTTGACTTTGCTGGCCCCCCCACCTCTTAAAGTAGTTCCTTTTGTGATCTCCTTGGCATTCTGCCGAGGACCATTGGCATCCCTCAGATGAATAATTATTTTCATTTGCTGGAATTAAGCTTATTATCTGATTTAGCTAGAGTTCAAAATACAAAGCAGAAAAGTGAATAACTAGTCTTCTTTATTAACTTTAAATTGCTGGATCTCCTATGGGAAAACTACCAGGGTAGACTTAGGAAAATCTGAGAATTGTGTATCTCACTTAACATTTATATTACTTGTGAGGATTTACTTTTATGTTATTTGCCGCTTGGTGGCTGTTTTAGAGGCCATCATCATGAACTTTTAACTGATTTACTAATTTACTTGTTCTCTATGACAGCATTTTTAGAGATTCTCACAGGAGTTAAGAGCTTTTAATATGTTAAGTCAGTCTTCCCACAGATCATTTCTGGAGCCACTGGAATTCAGGAAGAGTGAAGAAAACATAGCATAATGAAAACACTATAGTCGGAGTCTGGAGAATTAGGTTTGAATGCTGACTCCCATAACGTGCTAGCTACGTGACTTTAGAACTTGGTTCGTCTCTATTGGCCTGAGTTTCTCATCTGTAGAGTGGGAATAGTATTTTCTATACTACCTACCTCTGAGAATTATGGGATTATATAGATGCAGAAGAAATTTCAGAGGCATTCTAGTCCAGGAAAACTCTTAGTTGACTGTAAAATGTTACAGATGTGTGAGCAGATTATCTTTGTGTTTTCTTGTCTGTAGACAAAATGCCTGTTAAGGTGTTCATGGCCTTCAGTGTAGCACCTCAGGGCCTCTAGCACAGTGCTTTAACATCTAGCAGTATGAAATTAAATTGACCACTGGTTTTGGCCTTCTTGGAATATGTGTGGAGTAGATAAGGAAAGAAATAGTGAAGTGGCTTTAGTTGCTTCTTTTCTTAGTTTATTGGGATTTCCATTCCAGATCCAATGTGATATGATAGAAAGAGCATTAATTTAGGAGCCAGGTGATTTAGATTGAGTCTCATACCTTCCACTAGCTGTGAGACCTTGGGCAAGTCACTTCCTTTCATAGTTTTTCAGAATTAGAACGTCATCTAGTCCTCCTCATTCCAGAATCACATACTTTGAGTTGGAAGGGACTTATTTTTTGTTTTTGCAAGGGACTTCTAAGGCTATCTATTCTGAGTTTCATGTTTTAGATAACAAATAGAAAAGTCCCTTCAAACCCAGGATTCTATACATTTACTTTTGTTTTCTCACCTGTAAAATGAACAGTTTGAATTGGCACTCGGTCCCTTCCCTTTTTTGTGAAAAGGAACAACTTCTTTCCCCAAAGCTTTGCAGTCATCTAGAGCAAGGGGTAGTTGTGTCTAGCAAAGTCTTGTAGAGGATGGAGGGAAACATTTACAGCAAAGATCCTGAGCAGGGGAAAGGGTCTTATTTCTGTCTTCACTCTTTCCTGCTGGGAAATGCCCTATGGAGAGCTGGACATGAATCTCTCTCTCTCTCTCTATATATATGTATATATAGATATATATCTCTATATCTATACCTATATCTGTATATACACATATAAAGATCTTATAGATGAGGCTCTGTGATTCACAAGTCTATCCCCTATTTGGGTATTCCTGGATGAGGTAATCTCCAAGGATCCTGAATTTAAGAGGGATAACCTCATTTTTCACATGAGGAAACTTCTGCTCAGAGAAGGTAAGAAAGAGACTTGTCCAAAGTGACTTAGTCCATAAGTGGAATCAATGTCTGAATCCATGTGTGTAGCTCCAAATCTAGTGTTTTTCCCACTGTGCCACAGTCTTGCCTTTTCAGCTTTTAGAATCTGTGAATAGTGAGATGCTAGATACCAGACTGCATATGGCCTCCCCTCTCAGGTTGCAATTCAAGCTTCCTGTTTATATTTAGATGCCGTAAGAGGAGAAAGAGGAGTTTTATTGCCACTGACCCACATTCACATTTAGGCTGGTTTTGACAAGTTAGGTGATTGGCTCTCCTTTAGTTCTATTTAGAGAGAAGCAGATAACTCAGAAAGTACAGAGCATCAGATGGTAGAAGAGATTTGAAATAATCCTGTTTTAGCACTCAGAGGCACTCTGGTTAAGTAGACAGCTTGGTTTCAGTCAGAGATCTGTGGCATCAGTGACCACAGTGTGTCTTGTGGGGAACCTTATCATGAAGAGCACTCCAGTATGTATAGAGAAGAAACTGTAAAGAAACAGATATTTTACATGGCCTTCAGTATGATTTGGGCAGCTAGGTGGCACAGTGGATGGAGGGCCTGGCTTGGAGTCAGGAAGACTCATCTTCCTGAGCTCAAATCTGGCCTTAAACACTTATTGCCCATGTGAATCCTGGGCAGGTCACTCAGGCCTGTTGGTCTCAGTTTCCTCATCTGTCAAATGAGCTAGAGAAGTAAATGGCAAATCACTCTAGTCTCTATACCAAGAAAACCCCAAATGAGGTCATGTGCTGTTCGGCACAATTGAAAAAATCTGGGTTGAGGGATAGGAGAGATTTGAATGCTTTTTCTTTAAGAAATCCAAAGTTAAGCTTTTTAAGTTGGTAACCTTCTTTTCCAGAAACATGAAGCATTGATGTTTGCTGTGGAGAACAGTGCTAGGTCCTAGGAGAAGACAGAAAGTTTATGTAGTCTCATGGAGCTTATAGTCTAGTGGGGTGGGGGGAGAGGAGACAAAAATAATAATTGTGGAAAGAGAAGCTGCACTATAAGGACAAAATAAAGTATTGATCCTTAGGAGGCTAAGGGGGTTTGCTTGAGGTCCCTCAAGTCAGGAAGTGTTTCATTAAATGTTGTTTAGCATAGATTTTAGAATGCTAGAACTAGGGGGCAGCTGGGTGGCGCAGTGAATAGAGAGAACAGGCCCTGGAGTCAGGAGGACCTGAGTTCAAATCTGGACTCAAGACACTTGACAATTACTAGCTGTATGACTTTGGGTAAGTCACTTAACCTCAATTCCCCTGCCTTCCCCCCTCCAAAAAAGTTAAAATAAAAAAGAATGTTAGAATTAAGGAATTCCGTTTGAAGTTTGAAAGAAGTAAGTTTGTTTTTAATAGAATGAAATCCTATCTCACACAGTGACACATTTATGAACCTTACTACCCGTTCAGGTAGTCCAGACTAAAAGTATAGACAGGACCAAAACCAAATAAATTTAGAGATTGTGATTTGATAATGGATTGTTGAAGGAATAATGATATTGTGGAGACATGCCTGCTCTTTGAGGTTAGATTCATCTTCATGAAAGGCAGCTGTGCTTTTCCATAATCTGACCGTGTTGGGTATGTGAAAACTGAAAATAGGGTCGTTGGAGAACTTTGACAGGGTAGTCATATTTATCACTGAAATATGAAAGGGAGAATCCTGCTTGTAAAGAGTTGAAGGGAGAGTGACAAGAAATGAAAGTCTTGGGCATAGATAACTCAGGAAGTTTAACTTTAAAAGAGGGGAGATGGATTCAAGGGAAGTATTACTCATTTATTTATTGGAGAGGGGAAGGCAAGGCAGTTGGAGTCCAGTGACTTGCCCAGGGTCACACAGCTAAGGTCGTGTTAAGTGTCTGAGGCCGAATTTGAACTCAGGTCCTCCTGACTCCAGGCTGGTGCTCTGTTCACTGCACCAGCTGCCCCACGGGAAGTGTTTTTTAGAATTTAAGATTCATTTTGTAGAAGTGAGCTCATCTGTAGACACAGGTGAAAGGGGCCAATAGTGAGTGAAAGATTGGACACATGAGAGAGAGGGCATGATTGCAGAAATGGGCTACTGAAGGCTGAGGGAGCAATGCAATAAGAAACACAGGTTAGTGAGGAGTCGCCTTAGCTTGTTCATGCTGAAGAATGGAGGTGCAGTTGGGTGATGCTGTGAGAAGTTAGGAGGAATGGAGTGTTGGAGCAGATCATTGGATCAGAGGCAGAAGAGACCTCAGAGGTCAGACAGAAGCCAGAGTTCATAGCTTGAGAAAACTCAGGGCCCAGAGACGGTAAGTGATTTTTGCCTGAGGTAACACAGAGCACCAGGACGTCAGTCCAGATTCTATGAATTCAGATTGAGCCCTTGTTCCACTGACCACGCCTGTGCCATCAGTCTTCTCAGTGAAGCTGGATCCTCAGTCATCTGGTGCTTCTGTGTGTATATGGGGAGAGAAAAAGGATGGAAAAAAAAGTTTGGATGCTTGATATAAGAAGTGAGAGGTTCAGAGGCAGAAATTAAAGATATCTATAAGCATATGAAAAAATGCTCTAAATCACTGTTGCTTAGAGAAATGCAAATTAAAACAACTCTGAGGTACCACATCTCACCAGTCAGATTGGCTAAGATGACAAAACAGGAAAATGACAAATGCTAGAGAGGATGTGGAAAAATTGGAACACTTATGCATTGTTGGTGGAGTTGTAAACTGATACAACCATTCTGGAGAGCAATCTGGAGCTATGCCCAAAGGACTATAAGTAATTGCATACCCTTTGACCCAGTAATACCACTTCTAGGGTTGTATCCCAAAGAGATCATAGAAGTGGGAGCAAGACCCATATGTACAAAAATATTTATTGCAGCTCTCTTTGTGGTGGCAAAAAACTGGAAATTAAGGGGATGCCCATCAATTGGGGAATGGCTAAACAAGTTGTGGTATATGAATGTAATGCAATACTATTGTGCTATAAGAAATGGGGAGGAGATGGTCTTCATATTCACCTGGAGAGGCTTATACAAGCTGATCCTAAGTGAGAAGAGCAGAACCAGGAGAAATTTGTACACAGTGACAGACAATGTATTATGTGTGATGACCAACTTTGATAAACTGGACTCTTCTCAGCAATGCACAGTTATAAGACTCAGGATGGAAGGAGATGTCTACATTCAGAGAAAGACCTAGAAAGAACAGTTTAAATGCAGACTGAAGCAAACTACATGCTCTCTTTTCCATGTGTGGTTTTGTTTCTTCTTTCCCATTTTTCATTCTGTTGGTTATAATCCATCTTTATAACCAGACAAATGTCTAGTGTGAAAGTATTTGCAGATCCTCTGTTTGATTGCGTGCCGCCATGAGGGAAAGGAGAGGAGAAGGAGGGGGAGAAAATTTGAAACTTAAGGGATTGTGGAACTGAATCTTTGAAACTAAAAGTAAACAAACACATCAATTAAAAAAAAGAAGTGAGAATGATTTGATAAGGGTAGCATATGAGGTTAATACTAACAATAGCCAGAATTTATGTCGTTCTTTAAGGTTTGCAAAATACTTCACAAATATTTCCTCATTTTATGCTTACAGTTCTGGGAGGTAAATATTCTTATTACCCCCATTTTCCAGAAGAGCACACTGAGGAAATCAGAAGTTGTGACTTGTCCAGAGTTTCACTGCTAATTAAGTGTCTAGGCCTGGATTTGAGCTTATGTCTTTCTGACTCTATCCACCACCCCCCACCCCCCAGCTACCTAGGTTGTCTATCAGTAGCAGAGAATTTGTAGAGCATGTAATCAGCTCAATTTAAAGGCTCTTAAGAAGAGCAAAGGAGGTTTTCAACTTTGCATATGTAGAACTCTTCAGAGCAGTAAAGTATTGATATTATTTTTTCTTAACATATTCAAAATATGCACAGACCAGGCTTCCCAGCCAGTCACTTTTGACGCCCACTTTGGCTGAATAGTAGTCAGGCTCATTGAACTAAAGCAGCTTGCAGACTACACTCTTCCCTTCTTTGAAAATCAGGACATTTACCTGCCTCTAGTCTTGTGGCCACTGCTATTCTTAATGTTCTTTTCAGGGCTTACAGACATTCATTTATTCCAGTTTTTTTAGGACCTAGAATGAAGCACTTGTTGACTTGAATGGAGGACAGCTAGATAGTCTCTTACTATGTCTTTATCAGTAAATCAACAAGTATTTATTAAGTCTCTGCTATTTGTCAGATGCTGTGATAGGCATAGGCAAAGACAAAAATGATTATCTTTGTTTATCATAAGAGAGCCTTAGTAAGATAACCTACGGTCATATCACATCTTCCTGTTTCACTCACACTTAACTGTCTCTGACTATTAGTAAGAAGGCAGCTGATACAGAGGATTAATTGGTAAAATATAAAAGGCATATTCCTAAAGGGCTTTCTTGATACTGCTTTATCACCATTCCACTCTCTGATGGCAAAAATATTGTGAATGTCTTTTTCTTTTTCTTTCTTTCTTCCTTTCTTTTTTTTTTTTTTGCTTTTTGTGGGGGGGAAGGCAGGGCAATTGGTGTTAAGTGACTTGCCCAACGTCACATGACTAGGCTAGTAAGTGTGTCAAGTGTCTGAGGTCAGATTTGAACTCAGGTCCTCTTGACTCCAGGGCTCTATTCACTGCGCCACCTAGCCGTCCCTGTGAATGTCTTTTTCTAAATCGGTGGTAGTTGAGGGTATTAGTGATGGTTGTCCTTCAACCTGATGAGGGGTCTTCTAGATTTTAGTGGGATCCAATTAGAGATAACTTTGCCTGACAATGTTGAACTTCAACATTTGAAAACACATAGATCTATTTAGGAAAGGGCTTGTGATCAGCTTGCTACTGTGAAATGAAAATCCTCTGGGCCAGAGCCTGGTAAATTAGGTCTCTGCTTTTATTCTGAGACTATAAGGAAATCCAGAAGACTGATGATTGTGGTAATTATTGTATCTTATATTTGTACTTAGCACTTTACAGATTACACAGCACTTCCACATAATTAGTATGTTTGATCTTTGTAACAAACACTTCTAGGAGTAGTCTCAGCAGGAATTGCAGTCCACATTTTACAGAGGAGGAAACTGAGGCTCACTGGAAATCACATAGTTGGTAAGTTCACACAACTGAATCAGGAGAAAATCAAGTCAGCGGATTTTATTGGGCTAGATCTTCTGGAACGGGAAGCTTCCTTTATAGTGGAACTTACATTGTTTTGAGGTTGTTGTATGGCATTCATCTCAGAGATGACCAGTGACTTCATGGGGTGATGTCTTGACTTGCACATGAATTGAATTTAAGTGGGGCAGAATTGCACAGTCTTCAGCCTCCCTCTCTCTTCCGGAGTCATCGAAATTCAGTGACAGCACAAAAGTTAAGACTGGCAGTGGCTCAGGATACAGTGAATGACTTTGGCATCTTTGATGTCTGATCACATTCTTAAGTACTCCACAGTGCCCTCTTCAGCCACCTTCATGGCCTTTTGGACAAGATTGTTCTCATCTGTCCATTCAGCTGGAGGAAGTCTTCATCTACTTTGGGTAGATATCCTTCTAACTCATTGACGGGTTTGAGGTCTATTAGTTACCATCAGCCTGGCTTAGCCCATCTGCTGAAATGGTTTTGCCAGGGTGTGGCTGCTGTGCATGCCACAGCTTTAGTGGAGAAAGTCTGGAGAATGAGGAACAGAGATAGAAGAGGAATGAAGGAGAGAATATGGCTGGCTTGAACACTTTTGTTACAATGGAGGTTCCATTAGGTCTGAGGAGAAACCAAACAAAAGATCAGTTGAAGGGACTTTTGGGGGAGAAGTGATTTTTCAGGGTAAGAGAACTGTTGTGGGATGGTAGCTTGGAGAGCCAGGAGCAGAGCCCAGAGAGGAATGAAATGAAGAATAAAATCTAAGAAATTAAGAATGAAATCCGAGGAAAACCTATTCTGGCAGAGCGGTGTTAAATATTGTAAAATGTCGTAGTAGAAAGAAGACCAAATTTAGAAGTAGAAGATCTGGATCCGGGCCCACCCTGCTGTCATTTAGTGACTTTGGGTAGATCACATCTGGGACAGTGTCCTCATTTTTTAAAAAGTGACAGTGTTACTTTAGAGGATCTTTATGATACCTTCCAACTTTAATTACATGAAGTTGTTTCATGAAATTCCTTTTTTATTTAGAATGACAGATACACTGGAGTGTTTTAGTTGATTAAAATTGAAAAAACTAGTAATAGTTGATATTTATGTAGGATTTTATGAGTTACAAAGTGCTTTCCACACATTATTTTTTTAGTGCAGAAGATTCCAAGAAGAGGAATCTGAGGCTCAGATAAGTTAAATAATTTGCTTAAATTCTACCAGATATTAAGTGTCAGGACTGAGATTTTGAATTGATGAGTTCTGACTCCAGATGGAAAGTTTTTAACATTTTTCTAATCATACCATAGTTTCCGATTGTCACCTAAGGTTCCAGTTGTAGATAACATTAAGTATTTAATTTATTCTTCATGCATTTTATATCTCTGACATTTCAAAAGACACATGGACATTAATTTTGGGCATTAATCATTGTACAGGACTTTAGCCCTAAAAAAAAAGCTTTGGCCAGACAGAAACTTTGTTAGGTATGATGGCAGTGTTCAAGATGACAAGTTCTTAATAAAAAACAAAAGATGCACATTTTCATATACTGTGTAAGGTCCTGATTAAATCCACATTTGTTTGGCTATTTCATCGTGGTTATGCGTCTTAATGAAGTGATGGTAACAGCTGAGACCATTTTCTTTTGCATTTTTTTCTTCTCTGAGTCTCTTAGGTCTTTGCTTTTAGAATTGGTATAAACAGTTTAAAATCCCATTATTGAACTACTAGAAGGCAAAGAGATTGGGCAAAATAATTGTTGATGTTTTGTTATGCTAAGGATGTTTGTTGTTTTTAACTAAATTGCCAACATTATCTTGTTTCCTTATCTCTTTGTTATAAAAGTAAAGTTTATATTACAAAATTAGTAATAATGCCTGATGGTTTATGAACCATTTTTCCCATAAGAACCCAGTGGGGAAGGTATTCAAAGTATATTATTCCCATGTTTCAGATGAAGAAACCTAGATTCACTGAATTAAAAATCACTCTCTGTCAGTCATACAGCTAGTAAATGGCAGGCCCAAGACTTGAACCAAGTCTTGTGACTCCTAGCTTAGTGCTCTTTCTACAAGAACATTTAGCTTCTTCCAGTTAGGCTTCATGTATGCACATATCTCTTTCTTTGTATTGCATAGCAGATGCATGGTTTTGGGGGGAGTTTTAGCTTTCTATTTTTTGGATTCTGGATAAGCGAGGTTTGGGAAGCTCTACTGTTTAATTGTACATGTTTTCAGGGGCCATGTCCTTCTCATAATTTTATTTTTCCGTATTCTGAAATTGGGACCTCCTAAGGTGTTTTGTTTTGTTTTCCCCAGATGCAACATGCCGGATCCTTCCCTCCTCCCTTCCCATCCTATCCCCTCTCTCCCCTTCCCTCCCTCCCCTAGTGTAATGTTTAACTACTGCTTCAGCCACTTTGGTATTTTTTTTTTCTGGGAGGAGGTGGAGGCCTCTCCACCCTATAGTCAATTGAAGATGCCTTGGAGATAGGGACTCTTTCTCTTCTTTCATATCTGTCTCTGCATCCCAGAGGTAAGTGATTAGTGCTTGCTGAGACTGACTTAGATGGGTGCCATGCAGAGATATTCTTGTAATGGATCTTCATATAGACTTATTAACCAACTGTAACGCCATGCACGAGCAGCTTCCCAAAAGAATGCTAGTGTGAACAGCTTTTAAGGTTCTGATTACACAGTAGAGTGAACACTCCAGTTATTCCATAACAAATCAAAGCAGACTTTCACAACAAATCAAAATATAATATTCACAACATTACATCTTATCACAGAAAATCACAGTATAGTGTTCACACAGCTTAACATTAGAGTGGCCCCATAGTTTTCACCAAAGTGGCCACAGCATTAAGAACAAAGAACCAAAGAATAATCATCTGATATCCCTAAGGGGGAAACCCTCCTTATTTAATCATTCAATCATTTCACAATACAAGTCAGTCTTCCACTCATGGGGCAATCATAGGTTAACTTAATCAGTCACTAAGTGTCATTACTCATTAAATATAGTCATTAGAAAATATACAAACCCATCACCAGTTGACTCAATCAGTCACTTATTCAGATTCACAATTACTAAGTATCGTTAATCACTAAATACAATCATTAGAAAAATCACACAAACCCTCCACCCCTCGGTGTCTAGTAAACTTCAATTTCATCACTCATTCAATATCCAAGGAGAGGCCTTTTCTTCAGCTTGACTCAGGGTGCTCTCTCAGATTCCCTGGATCCCTTCCATGGTCCCAGCTCCTACCTGAATCCACCAAACAGTCACTTGGATTCAGAGGCAGATAGCTCCCACGTTCTTGTCTAGTCCTCCAGGTAGTTCTTCCTACACACTGAAGTTCACAGGGTCCAGCACATCTCAAAACCTTCACCACTTCTGTTCCTGGGAACTCAAGGATCAACCAAGCCACAAACAAAGTCTTATCCCGGTCATGCTTCTTCTGTCCTAAGGCTGGCTTTAGGACCCAGAAGAAACCTCAGCCTTCCAGGAGGCCTTCTCAGCAGCAACTTCAGCCTTTACCAGATTCTGGTCTCATAGAAAATTCCAACTCAGTTCTCAGTCCAGTAGCAGCCCAGCTCCCAGATGCTGGAACAATTCTGCTTCCTACCAGGAGTTAAAATTCTTGATTCTAACTGTCTCTTCTCTGGGGCACTTGTTAAACATAGACACACATATTGGCTTCCTGTCTCAGCCAACCCCTTCCTGTTATGTCAGCAACAGGAGACAAGAGTTCACACCTTCTGTTTCTTTCACAGAGGTACTTAGCCTTTAGTTACTAAGGGCTAAGTACATGCTTACTTGATGTAACAAAAAGGGGTCTTCAAGTTTAAATTAATTACCATTACACCTACCTTTCTTGGAAGTGTTTAATCTCTGTTCCTCTTGGGTTTTAGTTTATGTGGATAATTTTGCTTCATAAACAGGTACTGCAGTATAGGTAAAAGTGTTCTGGACTTAAGAGTCAAGAAATTTAGGTGGTATTGCTGGTTCTTCTAGGTTTGAGACATCTGTCCTTGGGTCCTAGGGTCTGTTAAGGTACTTGACACACAGTGGCCACTTGCTTAGTATTGGTTGAATTGAAGTGAAGTGAATTCACATTAAACCAACTGTGTGGCTTTGGGTAAGTCACCTTCCCTTTCTGGGTGTTAGTGTCCTTTGAGGTCATCAAAGGAAGTTATACAGTCATGTGTAAGTGTACATGAGCACATGTATACACACAAACACACAGAGGCACTGGGGACAATGTCCACTGGCAGAAAAAGGCCTAAAGTATCCTGTACTTGAGCTCTTGGGATATGTGTGATTGTAAGAGACAGGTGGTGATGTGGTAGAGTGGTAGATGTAGAGCACCAGGCCCTGAATCAGGCACACCTGAGTTCATGTTTCATCTCTGCCTGCTTCAGTTTCCCCATCTGTAAAATGGGGATAATAATAGCACCTCCCTCCCAGGGTTATGGTGAAGACCAAATGAGATAATAATTTTGAAGTGTTAAGCACAATGCCTAGCACATAGTAGGTGCTATAGAAATGTTAGCTCTCCTCGTCCTCCTTGTCCTCCTCGTCCTCCTCCCCTCCTCGTCCTCCTCCCCTCCTCGTCCTCCTCCCCTTGCTCTTCCTCCTCCCTTCCTCCCCTCTCCTCCTCCCCTCCTCCTCCCTTCCTCCTCTCCCCCTCCTCCTCCTCCCCCCCCTCCTCCTCCCCCCCTCCTCCTCCCCCCCTCCTCCTCCCCTTCCTTCCCTCCTTCTCCTCCTCTTCTTCCTCTCCTCCTCCTCCTCCTCCCCTTCCTTCCCGTTCTCCTCCTCCTCTTCTTCCTCTCCTCTTCCTCCTCCTCCTCCTCCTCTTCTTCCTTCTCCTCCTCCTCCTCTGCTCCTCCTCTTCCCCCCCCACCTCTTCCTCCTTCTTCTCTTTCTTCATCCTGTTACTGATGAAATGGCCCCTCCCAGTCCTGTGTAAAAAGAACTGAGATCCTTCCAGAGGCAAGGAGTGTTTCTGTTCTCTCTGAGGAGAGATGAGTCTGTGCCCCCTATTCCCCATTCTTTTAAGAGATTTTTTCACTTTTTGTATTTGCTATGTATTTTAAAGTTTTTGTAAGCTATTGTTCAGACAAATTGACTATTACCATCTCAGCAGAGTCCCAGGGCAGACTGGTAATTTAAACCTTTGAAGGTTGTTCTTTTACAAATGAGATTGATTGATAGCCTCAGTAGGAACCTATACTCAGTTAATTTGTATAGATTATGTATGTATTAATTAATGTTTGTGTATATTTTATATGTATGTATATAAATATTATTTTTTCTGCATTTATTGTAAGGTCTTGGGTGTAGGAATTTATTCACTTTTGCTTTTATATAGCTCCAGTAGCTAAGCATATAGGGAGTGGTTCATAAATGCTTAGTGATTGATTCATTGACGATTTGGAGGTGCTAAGTTATCCTTTTGCTAGTAATTCTTTTGAGTTCCATTTCATCTATCTGAAATATTTCTGAATTTATCTAGAAAATACTTTTTAAGCATTTAGGGTCATGGTCATTTCCATTTTGCTTGAGAGATTGAAGATGAATGTTAGTTTTTCCACACTGTTATTTTCTTTATCTTATTTCTGAATGTCTTTGTGAATCAACATATTCATACAGTTATCAGCCTGTGTCTTGAAGGTGGTTAATTCACTGCATCTCATGGAAGCATTAGTATATTAACGTGCCCTTTCTCCAAACAGCTTCTTCCCTTCCTTGAAGCTTTGGGTGGGAGCCTCAGTCAGAGAGCTCTTCCTCCACTCTGCACAAGACAGAGGACCCCTGAGTTTTCCCACTGTCTGGGACATTGTTTCTCCCAGACAGCATCTTAACTGGCTTTTGTGACTTTCTTCATTTCAGGTCTTTGTTTAGAGAAGCTGCCATTTTCATCTTCTGCCAGCAATCTTCACGTAGACCGGGAGCAGGATATCATTACCTGCTATGAGAAGGCAGGGGACATTGCCCTCCTTTACCTCCAGGAGATAGAAAGGGTGAGTGAGAATGATTTGTGCATTTGACGTGAACTTTCCACTCCACTTGAAGAGGAGGAAAACCTGAGCAGAGCTTTATTGTTGTGTGTTACATGCCTCCCATTGCAGTATTTTACCTCTCTGTCTGTTATTCCTCTGCCTGTAAGATGATGGCAAGGGTAATTGTTGGTCGCAGGTGAAGTGGAGAGAATGCTGGGTGCAGAATCAGAAGAAGGCCTTGATTTTAGTTGTGCATCAGCCCCTTGGTAGTTGTGTGGCCTTTAGGAAGTCACTTAACCTTCTGGATCTTCATTTTTCTCATGCGCAAAATTAAGATGGCATATCAATGCAGGGGTTCTTAATGGGGTCTGTGAACTTGTCTTTTAAAAAATATTTTGATAATTGTATTTCAGTATAATTGGTTTTCTTTAAAAACATGATTCTGACAACGGGTATGTTGATGATGCGTGAAAGGGAAGGAGCCTCTGGGTTAGTGGGTCTTTCACAGCCTTCTATTCTTCGTGAGGGTTATGCTTAGACTAACCTAGAAAGAGTGAGAACTTAGTTTGTTCTGCTCTGTCCTTGTCTTTCTGAGCAGTTCAGTGACTCAGTCGATAGAATCCTGGACTTGGAGCCAGGAGGACCTGAATTCAAATCCTGCCTCAGATACTATACTACTTTTGACCCTGGGCAAGTCCCTTACCCTCCCAGCTTCAGTGTCCCCACCTGTCAAACAGGGATCATATTCTAGTACAGTGGTTCTCAACTTCCTAATGCTGTGACCCTTTAATACTCGTATGTGGGTGTATCTGCATGTGGGTGGACTCGCCTGGAGACGGATAGAGGAGCCGTGTCTTGGTTCCTAAGACCATCGGAAGTACATGGTTTCCGATGGTCTTAGGTGACCCCTGTGATCCCTTGGGGGTCAAACAACCCACAGGTTGAGAACCACTGTTCTAGCACCTGTCTCCCAAGGGGCTTGTGAGGATCAAATGAGAGAACACATGCGAAGTGCTTTGCAAACCTTTTAAGTACTATATCTAAGTTAGCTATTCCTATCATCAGTGGAGTAGTGAGGAAGGAGCAGAATCTTGTGTGTTTCATCATTTTATCAACTTAAGTTTCCTAGATCATACCTGCAGTGCCTGGTCCTCAGATTTGGAACACATGCAAGAGATTTCCTTTTGAGAGCTGGAACAGGATGGGTGGTGATCCTAGGAAAGTGACCATGTATGGGATTGAGGACAAAATCACACCTTATAAATTATGGCGGTTTTTGACCTATCCATCCTGCAAAAGGTTGTGTTCTAGATCATAATTTGTCTAAAGTGCAACAAGGGAATTTACAAATGTATTTCCTTTTCTTACCGAAGTATCATCTTATTGGAAGGCTCTTGTGAGAAGGGAAAAACCATAGTGTTTGAAATTGATTGTATTATCATTGAGAAATTGCCAAGATACCTAACACATTTGTTTACTTTTAACTTGTCCTTTTCTTCTATCAATTAACATCTGTTGCTTAGGCCTTAGTAATGGATTTTACCTCCCCCCTGCCCCCCACAGCTCACCTCCAATCACTAGGTCTTATGTTGCTGTATGTTGGTATTCGGGGACCCTTACTTTCCAGCTTTCCTCTCCAAACTTTCTCCTTATGAGTTGTGTAATTGCATAGCTGCCTTCTCCTACTCTGAGTGGGTAATTCCGTCAATTGTATATATTTTTAATGATTTAAGGAATTGGCAGTTCACAGTGTCATTCATGTGGGCCTCATAGGTAAATTATCCTTAAGAATGTATGGAATGGCCCCAGTTGAAAAATGGTCAAAGAATATGAACAGGCAGTTTTCAGAGGAAGAAATTAAAGATATCTATAAGCATATGAAAAAATGCTCTAAATCACTATTGATTAGAGAAATGCAATCAAAACATCTCACCAGTCAGATTGGCTAAGATGACAAAACAGGAAAATGACAAATGCTGGAGAGGATGTGGAAAAATTGGGATGTTAATGCATTGTTGGTGGAGTTGTGAACTGATTCAACCATTCTGGAGAGCAATCTGGAGCTATGCCCAGAGGGCTATAAGTAATTGCATACCCTTTGACCCAGTAATACCACTTCTAGATTTGTATCCCAAAGAGATCATAGGGATTTGTACATATGGGAGGAACACCTATATGTACAAAAATATTTGTAGCAGCTCTTTTTGTGGTGGCAAAGAGTTGGAAATTAAGGGGATGCCCATCAATCAGGGAATGGCTAAACAAGTTGTGATACATGAATGTAATGAATATACTATTGTGCTATAAGAAATGAGGAGCAGATGGACTTCATATTTACCTGGAGAGGCTTATAAAAGCTGATGCTGAGTGAGAAGAGCAGAACCAGGAGAAATTTGTACACAATGACAGACACAACATATGTGTGATGACCAATTTTTATAGACTGGACTCTTCTCAGCAGTACATAGTTATAAGACAACTCCAAAAGACTCATAATGGAAAGAGATGTCCACATTCAGAGAAAGAACTAGAAAGAACAGTTTGAATGCAGATTGAAGCAAACTACCTGCTCTCTTTCTTTTTCTTGTTTGGTTTTGTTTCCTCTTTCCCATTGTTCATTCTATCCGTTAACAGTCCTTCTTTATAACCTGACTGATGTCTAATGTGACTGTATTTGCAGATCCTGTACTTGAATGCACGCTGCCATGGGGCCGGGGGCGGGGGAGGAGAGGGAAGAGGAGAAAATTTGAAACTCAAGGGATTGTGGAACTGAATCTTGTAAACTAAAAGTAAACAAACAAATTAATAAAGACAAAAAAAAATTAAAAAAAAAGAATGTATGGAATGGGGGCAGCTAGGTGGCGCTGTGAATAGAGCACTGGGAGTACCTGAGTCAGGAGTACCTGAGTTCAAATGCAGCCTTAGTCACTTGACACGCTTACTATCTGTGTGACCCTGGGCAAGTCACTTAACCCCAAATGCCTTGTCTTTCCCCCTCTAAAAAAAAAAGAATGTATGGAACTGAGACTTTTTTAATGGGAAATGAGTTTCAAATGGCCAATTCCTTATTATTTCAGTACCTTAACAATACTATTGGTATAGGACGAGGAAAGTGACCATGAGAAAAAGAATCTGAAAAATGTGAGGAAAAAAAAAAGCATGTTAAGTCAAATACTGCTTAAGAATATTCACCAATCAGATATATTAAGCAAAAAGCAAAAGCATTCTGTTCCTGTGTTTGCAATTCTGGGCATATTCAGTAGCAGCTAATGCATTTTTACTTACTCTTTGAGGTGAATTCAGATATCTTTTTAGCTTTCTGACTGTTCTGTGACTATGGAACATCTGTCTCCAGGAAGATTAAGCGTATCACAGTTGGTGTCGACTTCTAAATGCATTTACCAGGAAGAAAAAGATGTGGTTTTGGGGAAAACATTAAAGACAGTTTACAGTGTCAGAGATGGTGGATGAATATTCTGTAACAAGTATTCTGTGCCCTCCTATTGGATATCTTCAGATAACTCACAAGACTTAGTTTTACAAAGGGCAGGCGTTTCCTAGGAAGAATAAATGAGAGAAGGATTGTCCCTGATTTGTAATTTTTAAAGTTTAACTTTATTGTGTCATTCTGTATGCTTCAGGGTCTCCATTTGTATGTGGGGAATATCAATGTTTGACCCTAATTATTTCGATTTAATACAGCAAGCATTTATCCTGTTCCTAATATGGATTAGACATCGATAGGTAGGCACCGGAGTTAGAAAGGCAAAAATAAAACACGATTTTATTGGACTTATGTTGAGAGTAAATGAGAATTGTTTGATATGAAAGTTTATGTTATTAGTGTTATTTAGGTATCTGTAAATTTTTTTTTCTGGAGGAGAGGAATGAGATTTCTTGCAGCGAAGAAAAGATTTCTGTGTAAATGCTGCATTTTTCTCTATAATTGAATATAATAAATCAGATAGTACAGAATTTGTTATGACATATTTATAACCTTGATTAATTTATGCTCAGAAGTGACATTATGCCAAAAGTAAATAAAATTGTTATCCCTGAAATTCCTACTGGTGTATTTCTGTTAATAAAGATTATTTCATAATTCATATATCTTCTTATGGATCTTGCTTTTAGCAAATGAAATCTTCCTGTCTTTGTCTTCAGTGAATATTAGTTAATAAGTCAGTTATGATTGCTTCAGCATGATTTGAACCAGAGATAGAAATTTTAATTTCTGCTAACAATTCATTTCATTACTTTTTGTTTTAGGTGGGGGAAAAGGTTACTATTCAATTGTAGGCCTTTTGTACCCCTTCTCTTTCTTATTTTTGGTGTCTGGTGTCTGGAGATGAAACATCACGTACAGATTATTGCAATATTAAGCCTGAAAACCCTTTTCAGTTATCCAAGAAAATGAGCTTCCAGTAGCTAACTGCTCTGCAGATTTCTTCTCTATATTTGATACTTACTATGTGTCCAGCTCCCCTACCCCTCACCCCCTTAAGAATCTGACCTCCCATTAGTCTAACAGCCTGGTTCCTTAGATGAGAAAAATAAAATCCTGAGAGATTGTGACTTGAAAAAAGGTCCCCCAGAGCTGCTAAGGGTTGGGGCATGACTAAAAGCACAGAAGACAGAGGATTATAAGCTAAATCAACTATATATTTTAAAATACAATTATCCAAAATGCTAAAAGACAAAAAGTTCACAGGCTCCAGGTAAAGAACTCCTGTCTTGCAGTGAAATATATTGGAGAATTTGAAAGTTGGTTGAGATGTAAGGTCACCTTGTAATCTGAGTTCAGAATGAAGAGAATATATAGAAAGGTCTCATGAAAGGGCTGGGTGACCACTGAAGGCCCACTTATCATCTTGATCTTCTAAAACATTGAAGCATGAAGAAAAGGCTTCTTATACTTTTATCTGGATTGGTCCCTTTCGTTTATTCTAGCCAAAGTAGTATATAAAAAAAAGCTCATAGTTTCATGGAAAATTGTTGAATCAGGGTTTCCTTTCTTTTCTTTTCTTTTTTTTTGCTTCTTGGAGGGGGGGAAGGCAAGGCAGTTGGAGTTAAGTGACTTGCCCAAGGTCACATGGTCAGTAAGTGTGAAGTGTCTGAGGTCGGATTCCCTAACCCTATTTTCTTTCTTTTTGGAGGCATCACTGTAGCTACCTCTCCTCCACTTTTTCTCCTTCTCCCATTGGGGGGGGGGAACCCTCTTCATAACATAGTCGAGCAATAAGAAATTCCCATGTTGACCCTGTCCAAAAATATATTTCATGCTGCCTCTTGAGTACATCCCTTCACTGTCAGGACATGGATAGCATGCTTCATCCTAATTGGTCATTGTGTTGATACATAATTAAGTCTTTCTGAATTGTTTTTTTTTGGGGGGGCAGTTGGGGTTAACTGACTTGCCCAGGGTCAAGTAGCTAATAAATGACTCAGGTTGGATTTGAACTCAGATCTTCCTGACTGTAGGACCTGTGCTCTATCTACTGTGCCACCTAGCTGCCCCTCTGAGTTATTTTACTTAACTGTTTTTGTTTAAGTTGTTCTGTTTCTGCTGTCTTCCTCACATATTTTTCTTAGAAGTGTTGGATGTGACTTGGCATGTGTTTTTTCCCCATTGTCTCAGGAATTCTTTGTGAAGAACAGAGGAGTTTTGTGCTGCGTGTCTCCCCCCTACCCCCACTCCTCCTACCACCGACGCTGAGATTTTCTCCTGCTCTCTTCTCACTCCAGTTCCATTCACGAATCTTGGCTTCACCCTTGAATCTCCTCCCTAATTCCTTCTTTTTTGACCTCTGCTCTGCTCCTCTGCAAGAGCCTTATTTTCTTGTCCTTTATCTGATAGCCTGGGAAATGGGAAGATAAACAAGGTTTTAAATTGTAGGTAAGATGGATTGGTGTTTATGGTGCCTCTTGTCTCTTCCTTCTCCAATTTATTCTTCAAACAGAATAATGTTTCTGCAAAAATAATTTTTCTCATGCTTAGGTCATAGGGTAAAGGATTATGGATTCAGAACAAGAATGGACTTTAGGAGTATCTAGTTCAGCCCCTTTTTTTAACTGCTGAGGACAATGAGGCCCAGAAAGGTAAAGTAACTGGCCTTGTTTATCTTCCTATTCCTTCCCTCCTCCCTTCCTTTCTCCTTTCCAATAAAAGCCATTGGTTAAGAAAGTCAGCAGTCAATGCTTATATGTCTTTTAGAGAATTTGATAATAGTTCAGTTTTTATTTTTTTTAAAAATTTCTTTTATTTTGAACTTAGACACCAGAAAAAAAAAAGCATTTTCACATGCACAGCATATCACAAAGACTGTTTATGAAACCATGATCTCTATTTCAAAGTATTTTTTAAAGTATATAATTTCCACATATTACTTTCAAAACTATCCTTCTTGTCTGGGTTTCTTTCTGAACTTCATTTTGATGTCTTCTGTGCATTTCAAAGAAGATTTCAGTGGCCCTCATTTGGGGGCAATAGTATTACTAACCATTTTCTACCTCTCTATACCCCCCAGTTTAAAAACTGAAAGAAAAATGCACCTCCTAATAAATAAGCATTGTCACACAAAATGAATACACATGGATACCAGGACCAGAAATGTGTGTCTCTTTCTGTACCTTGAGCTCATCACTTTTTCTTTAGGAGTCAGGTTACATTCTGCACCCTAGGTCCTCTGGAGATAGATAGCATTGGTCATTTTATGGATCAGAGTTCTTAAGTTTTCTGAGTTGCTTTTCTTTACAGTGTCGTTGTTCTGGTTCTGCTCTCTTGATTCTACAGTGAGTCATACTAGCCATTTCTTACAGAGCAGTGATATTCTATTACACTTATATACCACAGTTGTTCAGCCATTCCCCAGTTGGTGGGCACCCCTTAGACTCTAGTTCTTTTCCTTTTGATCACCTCTTCCGGGTCAGGAAGTTTGTTTCGCCTGTCACTGCCCTCTCTCCTACGTCATCTCACGCCCCTCTCTTCAAATTATGCTCCTTCTTAATGGCTCCCAGCCTCCTTTTTTTCCCTATTAAGTTTAACGTATTTCTACACCAAATTGTTTGTAGGTATTCAATCTTTATCTATTTCAGATAAAATTGACTTTATCTGATGCCTTTTCCCTCTATCCCTTTCTCCATGTTTGTATGCTCTTCTCGCAAATTTAATCAGAGAAGTAGTATGTTCCACCCTTTTCTTTTTCCTTTCTATAAGTCTGTTTCTTTTATTCTCCTTTCTTCCCCCCCCACCCCGCTCTTAAAATCCTCAGATCAGAATTAATCTACCCCAAGGAGACCTCTGTTTTTTTGTTTGATTCCCTCAGTGTCTTTAGAAGACATTAAGGCTTTGAAAAGACACTTGTTTCTTTTCCTCCTTCAGAGTAGTATTAGCACTACCACATCGTACGCAGCCCCTTCCAGCTGCTCAAAGAAATGTACTTTTTCTAGGTTCCCTCTTGGCTCTTACGTTTTCACTTAAAAGTTCCTACACAGTGTTGATCTTTTCATCAGAAATGCTTGAATGTCCTCTCTTTCACCAAATGTCCATTTTCCCCTCATAGTAATGATACTCTTGGCTGTAAGCTTATATTTTTTACCTTTTGGAATATTGCAAACCAAGATCTCTCGTTTTTCATAAAATCTTTCAGGTTTTGTGTGATCCTAACTGTGGTTCCTTGGTACCTGAACTCTTTCTGGATACTTGCAGTATGTATTTTTTTATATAGATGTTGACTGGCATTCATTCCCAGAACTTTTGGGGTTCCTTTCAGAAGATGATCAGTGGATTCCTTATATCTTCACCCTATCCTATCCTTTTCCTTGTATCTTTGACCTCTGGTTTGTCAAAACATGGTTTTCAGGGAGCCCAGTAGTTCTTAAATTATCTCCTTGATTTGCTTTCCAAGTCCAGCTGTTCTTGATAAGATATCAGATGTCATCTATTTTCTTCTATTAAAAAATTTTGATTTTATTGTAATATTTCTTGCTATCTTTTCAAGTCAATGATTTCTGTTTGGCATATTCCAGTTTACAGAGAATCTGTTACTTGGGTGAAGTTTAGCCTTTTCTTTTCTAAGCTATTTATTCTCCTTTCAATTCTTTTCTCCAGAACCTTTATTCCATTTTTTAATGTTTTCCTTCATTTCTTTCTTTCTTTTTGCTTCACTTCTACCTATTCATGTCATTATGGAGAATCTTTTTTTTTTTCTAACTTAAATCTGTGCTTGAAGTTGTTATGGAGCCACCTGTCCCTTCTTTTGGGATCTCTAGATTCATAATAATTTTTTATTTGGATTAGTGTCTTCTTTGATTTACTCCTTTTTCCATCTTTAGTTCCTAATAGAAGCTTTGGGTCAGGCTTTACCTCTTGCCGTATTTTTTGAGTGGGGTGGTCATTCCTGCTTGCTATCTCCCTAGATCCCCTGAGTTCCTGGGTTGACTTCATTTTCCCAGGGTTAAGTGCCTCACTCCAGGATCTTTGAGGTTTGGAGTGCTGGATCTTCAGGACCCACTCTTGCATCTCAGTCCTATATGCTAGAGACCACTCTGGTTGCTGCTGTCTCCTAGTGCTTCCAAGGATTCCTTGGGTTTACAGCTACCCTGGTAGTTGCTGTCTCTGGACACAAAGCTGTGCAAGCTATACAAGTTTCTAACCCTTCACTGGCTTTTTGGGCTGGGCTACCATGGCTGACAAACCCCCTTTACAATTGCCTAGGGGATGCTCACTGACTTTTTGTGCAATTCTAGCATGGAAGAAATCACTTAATATAGTTTCTAATTGAATTTCTTGATTCAGTATGGTAGCAATTTCAGGTTTTTGCTGGAGTGGATTTGGGGGTGCTAGACACCTTGCCTCTCTGTTCAGGCAGCTGTTTTGGCCACCTACTTTCCTGAGAAAATTGAGGCTTTTAAATGTGAGCCTTGTCCTCTCTCCTCCCCACTCTCTTCCTTTTTCCCTCCAGTTTCTGACAAAGAGGTGGCCCTTCTCCTTGCCAGTGCTAACCCTTCTACAGCTACCCTTGAGCCTATCCGCTCTCATCTTCTCCAGTATACTACATCCTCTGTCATCCCTCCCTTTCAGAAATCATCAGTCTCTATTTACTAGTTCCTTCCCTACTTTCAGACACGCTCAACTTCTTAAAAACATCCTTTAAAAAAAACTTTCACTAGACCACTATCCACCCAAGATATTGTTCTATATTTCTCCTCCCTTTCTCAGCCCAACTCCTAAAAATAAAGGTATCTGTGCCTTTTGCTTGGGCAGCTGGGTGGCAAAGTGGATAGAGAAAATCCTCTGGAGTTCCGTGACACTACTGTCTACTAGTTCTCTTTTCTGCTGTCTACCTATCTCCTTCTACCTTTTGTCCTCTCCTTCTCAATCTCCTTTTCTGGCTGGTCATCCATATCAAGTCCCCACCTGTGAGTGTTCTCCAGAGCTCTGTCTTAGCACCTCTTCCCCTGTCTCTATATATCCTCTCCCTCTTGGTGATCTCATCAATTCCTGTGAGTTTAATTATCACCACTATACAGATGACTCCCAGATCTATATATCCAGTGTCAGTCTCTCCCAGTCTCTGAGCTTCAGTAGCAAATCACCAGTTGTCTACTGGACATTTCAGACTGGATGTCCTGGAGAAACCTCAAACTAAACCTGTCAAAAAATAAATTCATTATCCACCCCCACCTCTCAGGAAAAAAACCCCTCTTTTTAACTTCTGTCCCATAGAATTCTTCCTTTTTGATCCTCCAGATGCTGGTACCCTCCCTCCACCAATATCTTGTATTTAACTGCTTTGTGCTTATTCTCTTTATATTTAATCTTTATGTATATAAAGCATACGCATACCCTTCCTCACTGTCTTCCCTGCATTAGAGTGTTAAGCTCCCTAAAAGTACGTATTGTTTAATCTTTCTGTTTTTCTCTTCAGTACCTAGAATAGTGCCTGACATGTAGCAGGCACTTAACAATGAGCCTTAATTGACTGTTATTATGAATGGGACTCAGAGAAGCAGGAAGAGGAATGCTTTGGTAAGGGGGTTTCAGTGGTGAGGGCCAGAGGGCAGGCAGGAGCAGAGTTAATCTTTTACCGCAGAGGGATCAGGGGCTGCTTCCACAGTAGAGGGAGCAGTAGTTCCAACATCCTCAGAGGGAACTTTTTCTTGTGATTCCACAGCTTGGGATTCTTTTGGAACTTGAGACTATAGAGCAAGGTCTCTGAAGGCCAAGTCATATCAGTCAGAGAAGCTGCTGTCAAGTTGGGCCATACCATCAGCCAGATGTGAAGAGTGTACATCTGGGCATCCTCCACATCCACCAATAACTTGATCTCCTATTTGGGATAGACCTCTTATCTAAGCTGCAGTGTCAGTAGAGCCCGATGCTTTGCCAGCCAGGTGGCACAGCTCACCGCCATCTTTTCATCCCCACCAGCCACAGCCTGAGCCAGCTTCAGGGCCATCTCTTCACTTTCTTGTTGGTCTTCTCTTCCATCAGGCTGGACTGTGCCCGTTCTACTCGGATTCAGTCAGCAGGCCCAGTCTGGTTGGGGCCAAGTTGTGATGCTGGGTGTGGGCTAGCAGGGCTGCCCCTGGTGGGGGTTTGCAGGGCCCCAGGACAGAGCTGGTGCTTCTTGGGCTGTTTCCAGCTGCAGGCAGTGGCAACACGGGCTACCTCCCTGGCCCCCGTAGGCTTCGCTCACCGTCAGATCCAATATCAGCTTGACTGCAGCCTGAGGAAGGAGGAGGAAGAAGGAGCCATAATTCAGTTTTTGTAATTCTTTGTGGTTTAAATAATATTCATTTTTTATTATTTTGAACTTGACAGACACTGACAAATATGATCATTTCTATATACAAAGAATAGAAAAATAGGATTTTATATGAATCTGATTGTATATGTGAATCTATATTTTATGCGAATCTGTGATTATACATAATATATGAATCTATAGCCTGGGTTTTTAAAACCTGTCTTGCTTATCTGTAACTTTTTCTGAACTTCTTTCTGACGTCTTCTGTGCCTTTAAAAGTGCTTCAGTGACCTTTTGTTGTTGTTGGTTTTTGGCCATAACTTTCACAACTCTCTTCCTACTAAACTTCCCCCCCCATTATAATTTTTTTAAACAAAAAACAAACCAAACAAAATACGTTGGCCTCGTCTGAAAACACGTCTTGAGCCCCTTCCCTTCTCTGTCAGGAAGTAGGTAGCGCTCTTCCCCTATAGTCCTTTGGAGTCGCGCTTGGTTATTGTTTTGATCAGAGTTCTTAAGTCTTATACAGTGTTGTAGTCATTGAATAAATTGTTTTCTGCTTCTGCTTACTTTTCTCTGCATTAGTTCATAAAGATTTTCCCAGGTTTCTCTGAGCCCATTCAATTTACCTTTTTTCATGGTACAGTAATATCCCATTACATTTGTGTTGAACAATAACTACTTTTAGGGAGCTTAACATTCTTTTTTTTAAAAATTCAATTTAATTTAATTTTATTATTATTTTTTTCATCGTTCTTTTGTTTATTTACTTTTAGTTTACAAGATTCAGTTCCCGAATCCCTTGAGTTTCAAATTTTTTCGCTTCCTGCTCTCCTCCTTCCTCCCCCATGGCGGCATGCAATCAAGTACAGGATCTGCAAATACCTTCCCATTGGCCATTAGTCTGGTCGTACAGAAGGCTTGTAACCAATGGAGTGAACAATGGGAAAAAAGAAAGAGAACCAAACCTGGAAAAGAACGATAGCATGTATTGCTTCAGTCTCCATTTAAACTCTGTTCTTCCTAGATCTTTCTCTGAATGTAGGTATCTCCTTCCATCCTGAGACTTGTAGAGTCGTCTTATAACTGTGCGTTGCTGAGAAGAGTTCAGTTTATCAAAGTTGGTTGTCACACATACGATGTGTCTGTGATTGTGTACAAATTTCTCCTGGTTCTGCACTTCTTACTCAGCATCAGTTCGTATAAGGCTCTCCAGGTAAATATGAAGTCCATCTTCTCATTTCTTATAGCACAATAGTATATTCATTATATTCATGTATCACAACTTGTTTAGCCATTCCCCAGTTGATGGGCATCCCCTTAATTTCCAGTTTTTTGCCACCACAAAGAGAGCTGCAATAAATATGTTTGTACATACGGGTCTTCCAGGGAGCTTCACATTCTAATAGGAAGACAGTGGGGAAGGGTATGTGTATGCTTTATATACATAGAGATTAAATATAAAGAGAATAAGTACAAAGGAGTTAAATACAAGCTGTGTGTGGAAGGAGGGCACCAGAAGTTGGGGGATCAGAAAGGAGGAATTCTATGGGACAGAAGTCCAGAGTGGGGTGTTTCTGAGGGGTGGAGGTGGATGATGAGTTCCTTTTTGTATTTGTACTTTGTTCAGCTATTCCCTAATTGATGGAACTTCATTTATTCTCACAAAAAATATTAAGTCATACAAGTCTTTTAAATCCACACTTTGTAGATGAGGAGACTGAGAAAGTTAAATGACTTGCTTACAGTCACGCCACTCATAAGCCATACTGCTGGCAGAGCTGGGACTTAAAACCTGAAATTCTGGTTCAAAGTCCAGTGTTCCTTCTATAACACTTAGCTGCCTGTTTACAAGATTTCAGGACATCTGTAATATTTTGGATTTGATCAGTAGTTGGGTATTTTGGAAAGCTCTGTTACCTCTCCCTGAAAAGTGAGTTCATTCTCACTGGAGGCCTAGGAATGGAGCCCAGGTAAACATTTGTTACAGGGCAGCCTGGTGGTGCAGTGGATAGAGTGTTGAGCTAGAGTCAGGAAGACTCATCTTCCTGAATTCAAATCTAGTCTCAGATGCTTCCTAGCTTTGTCACCCTGGACAAGTCACTTAACCCTGTTTGCCTCAGTTTCCTTATCTGTCAGATGAGCCAGAGAAGGAAATGGTAAACAACTCCATTATCTTTGCCAAGAAAAACCCCAAATTGGAGTCGTGCCGAGTTGGATGGACTGAAAGGACTGGATAGCAACAGATCATTTGTTGGAGATATTATAGATAGGCTACTTATTTCAGGTAAAAACTCAAATAGATGACTGGTAGGGTATTTTCCAACTTTGAGATTCCCTGCATTTAAAAAGAGTAAATCTTTTATTTAAAGTAGGTAATAAATACATTGCAATTTATTTAAATGATATTCTTGCTTTAACTATATATTTAGAGACTTAGGATAAGAGATACTTGCATATGTTTGCTCATCGGTTTGGCAGCTACATGGCCCATTGAATAGAGAGTGCTGGGCCTGGAGTCAGGAAGACCTTAGTTCATATCTGGCCTCAGGCACTCACTGACTCTGTGACCCTGGGCTAGTCGCTCTGTCTACCTTGGTTTTCTCGTCTGTAAAATGAGAATTATAATAGCACCCACTTTCCAGGCTTGCTGTGAGGAGCAAAGGAGATAATATTTGTACTTAATAGGTCTTCCTTCACTCCCTTCCACTCTTCCTCTATTCCTTTCTTCCTTACTCTTGACTGTTTCTTCTGGTTTTATGGCAAAACCTTCCCTGAATGTTTGAGAAGTTGTTTCATTAAAATTCAAGCAGATTATCCCAGAAGGAAATGTCATCCGGTGTATGAGAAGTGCATTATTTTCCCTGAATGACCCTCAGATTTGGTTATGTTACTTCTCCATTATTCTGCGTCTTGAGCCTTTTGCCTTACAAGTTTAAATCAGTCTTCTTAGCGTGAGAAGTGGTGATAAATGCTTTTATCCACCTCTATTGAAGGTTTTCAGATTAATTTCTTAAAATTCTGAACTTAAATATGTACAAAGAAAGCGTTTCCATACTCAGAACTGAAGTCAAAAGAGGATTCTGTATGAAGCCATAAATTTCAATTTCATAACTTAATTAAAAAAAAAAAGTACCTAATAATTAAATTTTACACATTACTTTTAAAACTATCCTGATTGTCTCTACTTTCTTCTGAATTTCCTTCTCTCCTTTGAAGTAAAAAATGTTTCAATGGTCTTCTTTTTTTGCATTGTTTATTACTAACTCTCCCTCCCCCCAATCTCCCAGTTAACAGAGAGAAAGCCCAAAGAAAAGCAAAACAAAAAACTCTGATAGCAAATGAGCATAGCCATTTAAAATGAATCCGCAGAGTGGGGGTGTCCAGAAATGTATGTCTCTGTGTCTCTCACACCTCTGTTCCTCTGGTGGGTAAAATGTTTTATCCTGGAGATGTGGAGATGTGGTTAGTTATTGCTTTGATCAGAGTTCTTAGCTCCTTCAAAGTTTTTTCCTTGCCATGTGGTTGTCCTTCTATGAATTATTCTCTTGGTTATTGCTCATTTCACTTGATACCAGTTCATACTAGCTAAGATTCTCTGTAATCATCTTTTTCATCTTTCTTTACAGTGCAATAGGATTTCATTAAATCATTCATATGACACGATTTGTTTGTTGAGATTCTTCACTTTATTTATAGTTTGTGTTTCAAATTTTATAAAAAACATTTTCCAGTTAAGAGGCAATCCAAGGCTTCTTTTTTTTTTGACCTGTGACCTTGGGCACATTTGCTTCTTCTCTCTGGGCCTGTTTATTTACCTGTAAATGAGGGGATTGGGTTATAGGATTGATAAGGTCCCTCTCATGTCCTGTGCTTCTGGGGGAAACCCCTGCCTCTGCCTCTGTCTGTAAGGGGTCAGCCTCCCTTTGAAAGCTCCTTCCAACTTGAGCATCATCACTCTTGGGGCTAAGGACTGCTTCTGCCTTTTGATGGGGACTCCGAGCTCTGTGACCCTGTTGCTCTTTTCCCGTGGGGCTGTTCCATTTCAATTACTCTTCCTTAAGACCATCTTCCCCTCTCCTTCTGTCTTTCACCCCAAGCCCCACTTCTGTGTCAGCCTTGTTGGGCTTCTCATTATATAGGTGAGTTTTTTTGTGTGCCTGACTTAGAGGAGCCTTCTTACTTTGTTTCATATTACTGGTGGGCAGCCATGAATCTGAGGCTGTGCGTTTGCTTTTTTTATCTTGAACTAGATTTTTAAACATTTTGTAGTTTTGCCTACAGAGCAAGTGCACTTATGGAATATGCCTTAATTCCTTTCCTTATTTTCTCTCCCTCCAGGTACTTATTACCAATGTTCAAAATAGAAGTCCTAAGCCTGGCCCTACACTCCATGATCAAGAACTAGGTTTTTTCTTAGAAACAGGACTACAGAGAGCTCATGTCCTTTACTTCAAAAATGGGTAAGATTTGTGGCCCTTCCTAGCTCTGCTCCTTCCAATGGCTAAAAATAGGAAACCCTGCTGTGCTCCCTTCAGGTTAGTTTCTATACTATACAGTAAACTGGGAGTATTTGTGGCAGCTCTCTAAAAATCATGGAAAAAGTGCCCAGCTCATTATTCTCTGTTAGCTCTGTCTCTGCCCATACTAGATGTTTGATGGGAACAGGGTGCCCTTTCAGGGAGTCAAGGATGGCATGGGTGCAGCAGGGACTGGGCAGGTGTTTCTCATGGATTATAACACAACAAAGGCCCCTGATCATTTGAAGGAAGAGGGGAACCTTCTTTGGGAACCTTTTCTCTTGAGACTCCTCCCTTTGTACACTGGTACTGCCATGTAGTATACAGGCTGTACCTTTCCTCAGGGTTTTTTTTATAAAATTTGACACATAGAATATAAATGAAGTGAGGAGTCCCACATACATACATATTGGGTATTGCCAGTACCTCTTAAAGCCATAATTTTTTTTCCAGAATTTATTTCTTTACTTTTAGTTTTAAACATTCATTTCCACAAGATTTTGAGTTCCGGATTTTCTCCCCATCTCTCCCCTACTCCCCACCCCAAGATGGCAAGCATACTGGTTACCCCTTCCCCCAGTATGCCCTCTCTTATATCCCTTCCATCCCTCCCCTTACCCCTTACTTTCTTGTAGGGCAAGATGGATTTCTATATCCCATTGCCTGTATATTTGAAGTCATTATTTTAGACTTTAAGTGTGTAATGATTATAATGTTACTGATTATCTAAAGCAGAGGTGTCAAACTTGCTGTCTCTTGGATCCAGCAAAACTCCTGAGTGCTATAGAACCAGATTAAAATGCAGTTGGGAAATGTTTAACAAAATAAATAAGAATACAGTACGACATAGGTACTGTAACTCATGGTTTTCTAAGTCAGCCCATGACTCCACTTGTCTCTTTCTAGTTGAGTTTGACACCACTGTTCTAAAGCATTTGGTTTAGGTGGTTCATATTGTGCCAGAAGTCATATGATAAATGTCATAATCTTTTTTCCAAATCTTTTCCATTGTTGCCTATTTTAACAATGTGCTGCAGGATAGATGTACATGAAGATCAACAGTATGTATTTGGACATTCTTGGTTAAAGCCATCTCTAGTCCCTTTTAGGCTTTGCATGGGATCTCCTTTGTAGCTCTTATAGCCTTCCTTTAGAATTTAATAAAGTGTGCTTTGTAAAGCAAAAAGGACATAAATTCCAGTCCTCACAAAATGAACAAAGGTGTTCATCCTTCTCTTCATTTTTAAGAGCTTCAAAACTTGGGGCACAATTTGTAGAAGCAAGGATTTTATTTGTATGGATGGCCCAGAGTCAGCATGTATTCTTTTTCTAGAGGAGGAGAGCAAGTGGCTGCTATTTTCCAAATAAAGATAAATCATTGGCTATCAGGGAGGCTGAGGCTGGAGATTCTCTTGTGCCCAGGAATTCTGAGCTGCCCTGGGCCATGCTGATTGAATGTCTCCACTTGGTTTGACATTAATTTGGTAAGTCCCAGGGATTAGGGGGCCATCAGATTGTCTGTGGAAGGAGTGAGCTGGTCCTGGTTGGAAAAGAATTGGATCAGAGCTCCTGTGCTGATCGGTTGTGAGACTGGACCTGTGAGTCTCCTTTGCACTTCCAGCCTGGGCAACCTAGGGAGACCTAGTTTTTTGTTTTTTTATAAAGATAACTCTCTAGTGTGGGAAAAACTAGTCCGAACTAGTCTGTTATTATGGATTGGGCTTGAAAGGATTCACTTAAGTAAACTTGAGATAAAAGCTCCAAGATTTGAAACTGTTGGCTTTGGCATGAAAATACTTCCCAAGTTTGATCTCGTCTGCAATGGATTGAGATAGAGAAATGCATGACTTTTGATCCCAGTATTATATTCTAGCTTATTTGCTATTATAAATAGTGGGTAGGGGAAAATGGAATATATTGCTCTTCCATTTTTCTACCTTCTCAAATTAAAACTTTATCACAAAAAGCCTCCTCAAATCCCTTTCTCATTCTTTCCTTCAACTCTGACAAGCTGTAAGCAATGTTAAGGAAATGAGAAACTTCTAAGGGAAGGCTCCATTCATTTGGGTCTTAGAAATGTTATCTCCTGAACTTCAGTGATCGAGGATGGGAAATATGAAGTGGGAGGGTTGAGGGGCAGTGCGGGGAAGAGGAGGCAAAGAAGTTCCAGATTCTAGTCTATTTCCTTGACATGCTGACTATGTGTCAACTACATATTTTAGAAGAATAGAGTTTTGCTGTTAATGGACCAGTAGATTGTAGATTAAGTTTAACTCTATGATGTCTCTTCTCCCTCAACTTATATTGTACAACCCATTAACATGGTATTAAGGAAATTTAATCCTTAATAAAGGGTTTATATTTTTTTCCCTAATATTGCTCAATGGCACTTAATGTTGAATTTTGAATTCCAGCTGCTTGATAATAATGATGTATATTTGCTTCTGCAGAAGTGACAAGAGAGCTTTGATCATTCAGTCTAGATATAATATCACAAAATATTGTGGGGAGAGACAGCAGTTCTTCAGGTTGGCCTTTTTGATCTGCCTTTACATAAGTGGTTTTGAAAGTGGCTTAAAAGCCATACATGGCAGAAATTTGTCATTGTAGTTTTAGGGTGTCTCCATGTTGGCACGAATGATCTGAGTGTTGGTGGCCCTGGAGAGGCCCAGTCTGGCGGGGTTTTCAGTTTTGGTGATCAAACAGATTACCACCAGGTCAGTATTCAAAATGCTGAAAGCATTGCTGCGGTAATAATCAGACTAAATGGTTTTAATATTTAGAGTTGATATTGCTAATAATGATGAAGGGTTTTCACTGCAGAGTTCCTGTTTACATTATCCTGCTTTCCTCTTTGCTTCACCCCCACATCATCTTTATGTCCTCTGAATTGGCTGATATTTTATTTTTGGAGGTACAAAAAACTTCCAGTTCCTCTGTGTTCCTGGAGTGAAGAGAGACAGATGGGAGTTTGGGTTGATTTTTTTCTTTTTCAGTTGTGGAAAATGTGGCAACATGAGTTTAACAAACAAAAGGTGGAGAGTTATAGAGGACACCTTATTCTTGAGAAATATTTCTTCCTGCTTCATGGATGTCATTTCCAGCATTTGAAGGACTTACAGTAATTGATCTTTTCCCTTATTACCTGTCATCTTCTCTTGAAATGATTGCCAAGTAGGTGAATCTAGGATTTATCTATTGAGTAGGCCCCAGAATACTACTGTACCTTTGTTAGTGCTAGGAAACTTTAATTATTCCATAGTACCATATTTGGAAAGTACCTTAAAAATTTATTTTGTTCATCCTTCCTCCTTCAAAATTCAATTCACTTTTTCCAGACATTCATTGTATACCTATTGTATGCAGGACACTGGGGTTATAGAAGAAATTTACATAACCTTTGCCTTTAAGATGTTACCATTTATAAGGCATGTATAATAAATGCAAAGGAGAGGCTTAGATAGAATTTGAAGGGTGGGATCAAGGAATTTATAAGGACCTTAGATATTATTTAATTCAGTTCATGTTTATCATCCAGTCCAACCTACATTTTGGTAATTTGGAAGTCCTTGTGAGCTGAAGGGAATTGTTGAGGTCACACAGCTAGCTAATGGAAAACCTGGGGCTTCTTTTACTTTGGGAAAGAATCCATTAAAGAAGCATTACCTGAGTTCAGCCTTGAAGGAAAGTCATGGTTTCAAAAGTTGGGGATGAGGAAAGAAGGAGGTATGTTTCAGGTACCAGGCATGAATGGCCTGTGCAAATATAATAAGGTGTGAGGACAAAACTAGATCAGAGAGTAGCTAATAGAGAGCATGAAGAAGCATAGAATGAAATGTGATTGGAATGGTAGCTTGAAGTGAGGTCATGGTGAGCCTTTGAAATCCAGTCTAAGGAGTTTTCTATATATCCTGTAGGCAGTGGGGGAGTGTAGCACCAATGCAGTATTAACAGTGCCCACTATCCCTATAACTGTACCTGCATGGTGTTGAATCACAAAAAGTTATAGACTCTCCATATAGAAGACAGAAGCGAAGCATTTATTCAGACACCAGAAAACCAAATCCCAACACCAGGAAACCGAAACCATCATAGCAACATAGAAGTTAATGTACCACAACGTAGCAGAGAGCCACACCATCCTTTAGCCTTCCCACAAACCAACATTTGACCAATATTTACTCACAAGCCTGTCTCCCTCAGAATCAAACTCTTCTCCCAACTGTCTGGCAGGCTCTAACTCCCAGCTTCCTGTGGGTTCTGCTTCACCCTTCAGCAAACTCCTCCCAGCACAGACTCTGAGTGATTACATTCAGCCTATTACAGGACAGAGTTTATTTTCAAAGCAGGAAGGTCTTCACATTCCCCTAGGCTTCTTAAGGGGCGGGGAAGATCTTCAAATTCCCATTATTATAGGGAAAGTGAGAAGTTCTAAAAGCAGCTAACCCTAAACCATACAGAAGTAGTGTCTATTTTCCCCACTTCAGATTCATAAGGAGATTCCATAGCCTGTGTTATCATTAACATAATCAGCGTCATAGAGCTCTGTCTATCTTATCCATCTGTATCTTAGCTGAGTCATTCATGCTACAAGAGAGGTCAGTTTCTTCTTTTTCTGTCTTCATTGGAAGGAGAGAACAGCTGGTTGAAATAAATATTTGTGGAATTAAATCTAAGTGTTATCCATCCTGTCCCAAGGTTCTTTTTTGCATGATCAGTTCTGGAGTATATGTCTCTCTGCTCAACATCTAGCTGTAAGTGGCAAGAAACTTGCCAGTTGGAGGAAGCTATGAATGCCCGGCATTTGAGACCTTTCACAACTGTGCTCTAAGCTACCTTTCTGACTTTATTTCAGTCTATTCCTCTTGGTGCATTATGCATTCTAGCAAAACTGGACTGTTTATTGTGCTCCAGGCATTCTAACTCTGGATCTGACCAGCTCTCTTTCCTTGAGCAGGTCATTTGATTTATCAAGACGTCATTTCCCTTCTCTCTGTAATGAGGTTCAAACTCAGATGTCCTGTGCTGCTTCTTCTTCAGGCTTTTGTTCATGGTGTTTCTCACCTCAGGAATACCTACTTGTATCTCCATCTGTTCATATCCCATCATCTCATCTATCAGGACACTCAGCGCAAATGATATTTCACTAACTTTCCCTAATTACTTCTTTGACCACTTTGCCCTAAGTTAGCATGATCATTCTCCCTCATGTGATTTTGTAGCACTTTGTGCTCTTATGTGTTTAGAATATTCTAATGTGTATAGAAGTTTATGTATAAATAGTAATTTATATTGACTAATACAGACATGCTTTGTGTGATTGTACATGTATAACCTATATTTTATTGTTTATCATCTCAGGGACAGGAGATGGGAAGAATGGAGGGATAGAATTTGAAACTCAAAACTAAAAAAAAAGTCCAAATGTTAAAAATTGTTTTAACATATAATTGGGGGGAAAACAAAATATATTAAATAAAAAATAATAATTTATTGAGTGCCTACTATTGCTAGGCACTATACTGAGGACTGGTATACAAAGAGTATTAGGCAGTCCCTGCCCTCAAGAAGCTCACCATCTAAGTTGGGGGAAGGCTGTACATAAAAAGAAGCTGAAAGGAGGTAGGAGTTGGTACCTGGCTCAGGGGCATGCTGAAGTCCTGCCGATGGGTTGGGAGATGATCTGAGGAGGTAAGAGCTTTAGAGTTGATTTCATGTAGCAGAATGCTGAGTTTCTGGAGATGATGAAGCCTGGGAAAGTGGCAGAGTGGAAAACGCTGAAGTGCATTCCCTGGGTACCCTCCCTAAATGGCAGAGGATCTGGGAGGAGCTCTCCAGTATGGGGTGGGCAGGGGGGTGATGGCCGGAGTTGATTTCATCTTTCAGACTGTAGAATTGGGGAGGGATTGTAAGGGGAGGCAGTTGGACTGGATGACTTCTAAGGTTCCTTCCAGCTCTGTATTCTGTGATGCTTCGATTTTGCAATCTCCATTAGATTCTAAACTCCTTGAATACAGAGATCGGGTTCCCTCATCACTTAACCTATCACACAGAAGTTGGTGAGCGCTTAGTAATGTTTGTTGGATAAATGAGGAAATGTCTTATGGTTTAGTGGTAAGTGGAGTCTTAGACTAGAGACCATCAGAGGGCAAAGCTTGCCTCCTTGTTTTATTGTGTGACTTGGTCATAGTGGGCGCATAATAGTAATTACCACATTGGTTTTAATATAGCCCACCCTGAGATAGGCTGCATTCCTAGAATGTACTGTCATTGAAAGGAAAAAAAGTATATATTTATACACTGAAAAGACATTATAGGCTACTTTGTGTAAGCCTGATTTGGGGGAAAGTGCAGTTTGTTTGTGGATCAATATGATACTAATCAATTGGTCAGTTGATTCCGTAGAAATTGGGATGCAACCAAAGTTGTGTTTCAGTTGAATAATAGGTTCTTGAAAAAAGAGACTTTTATTTTTTATTGTTCATCTTCATATAGAAACTCTTTAAACAGATTAATTTGTGTTTGCATAAACAGACATTTAAAATGATTGCTTATCTGGTCAACCACTAATTTAAGTGAATTCTGTTGAAGATGGAGAACAATTTATTTGGATGGTGCTTAATAACCAGTCATTAAGATGGGGTTTTCAGGGTTGAAAAACAAGGGTCAGATTTAATTGTGACTGCACTGTAATTTCTTACATTGCATAAAATTCCCAGCAACTGACATGGAATTTTACCCAGGTTTCTAGTTCAGGCATATGTGAAAGAGAAAAATGCTATTTGAGTGATTACAACTATAGTTACCATGGAGTATCTGCTTATCATGTGAATTATTCAGTTTATGGGATTTTAAGAAAAATTTACATATCTCCAATTAAGAAAGAAAACTGAAGGCATATCATGCTTCTTTGTCACTTTTCTACCATTAAGGTCTTCACTGTTACCAGGATGAATAATAAAATAAGATTTTTAAAAATGAATTCATAGAGATTGTTGGTTTCTTTTGGGACAGTTTGTTTTTTCAGGATATAGTTGCTAGTGAACATACAGTTTGCTTTCTTTTTCAGGATGCATCACCTTGTGTGTTTTCAGAAACCGATTCCTGAAAGAACTACTTAGAAATAGTGGCTACTGAGTGCACGGTTTGGTCTCTTGGAACAGTGGTGTCAAACTCAGATAGAAAGAGAGCCACTCAGCTGTACATAAGGGTCCTTGCACACCTCATGTTGTCTTTAAAAAGCCACATATTAACATCATCTGTGCTTTATTTTGTTTGATTTTCTCAGTTACATTTTAATCTGACTCAGTTGCATGGAGGAGTAAGTCTGTGTTTTTGACACACCCTTTCCTAGGGGATCCTTGGAATAGGAACAGGGGTGAAGACAGTTAAATGATTGAGGGAGATTTACTGATACCTTTGAGGGGAAGGGTAAACAAAGTACCTGCCTTGGTTTTTAAAGTGTCTATGACAATAAGTCTATAGCATGGGCCTTATTGAGGAGGCCGAGGTTATAGATTCAGAAGGTTCCATTGCTACTGTGTCCTGGTTAATTATTTTAGGATTGCATGTTTTTGCTCACGAGGAAGGAGAAGACAGAGGCAGAGTAAGTGAGTTTTGGAAAGCACTTTGAAATTATGCAAATAAAGAGACTAAAATGTCCATACCCTTTGACCCAGAGATACTATTAGTTGGCTTGTTCCCTAAGGAGGCCACTGATAAGAAAGTTACCAAATACACCAAAATATTTTTAGCACTTCTTTTTATGATAGCAAAGAATTGGAAACAAACTAGATGCCATCAGTTGGGGAATGCCTAAACAAACTGTGGTACCTGAATGTAATGCGCTATTACTGTGTACTAAGAAATGATGAATTGAGAAGATCTACATGAACTGTTGAAGTGTGAAGTAAGCAGAACCAAGAAAGCATTTTGTACATTGACAACAACTACATAAAATGAATGTTGCAAAACTATAAAAGAGTATGGTTCCTGAGAAGATACTCCCAACTAACTTCTGGACAGAGGAGGGAAGAGATACAGGTGGTGCATGTTGTATCTTTTTGTAATTTTTTTTTCTACTGTGTGCTATAAGACTGGGCTAATTAAAACCTTCCCACCCAGCTCACAGAATTATTGCTGCCTTAAAGCATTATACAGATACGAATCAGGTGTAATAGTGATTACTGTTCTTTAATTACTTTTGCTGTTTGTTTCTCTCTGCTAAAGTTAGGTAGACTTAGAGTAGTTGAATGACTGGATCCAGAGTACTCGTCAATGGTGTTCATCCTCTTGGAAGGGGACTCCCAGTCATGTGACCTAAGAATCTGTGTAGCTCTGTGTTTAATTTTTTTATCAGTGATTTAGATAAAGGCACACATGGTGTGCTTATGAAATCTTCAGATGGTGCAGAGCAAGAAAGGTTACCTTACCTGTTACATGGTGGAATCCAAATACACAAAGACCTTGATAGACTCATATTTTCAGTCAATCAGATAAGTTTAAATTGCCCAGAGATAGGTGTAAAGTTGTATATATACTTTGGTTAAACAAAAACTCTGCAGTTAGATTACGTTAGTCTTCTCTCGGAGGTTATTCCCAGTTTATCACACCTACATCACACGTATGTATCTGCTTGCATGTAGTTGTTTGCATGTTGATGCTCCCATTAGACTGTGGGCTCCTGGGGAGTGAGGCCTGCCCTTTGCCTTTCTTTGTATTTTCAACGCTTAGTATAGTGCCCAAGACATGAAGGAGCCTGAGAAATACTTGTTGACTTGATGTGACTTGAGCTTTCACAGATTGCAGGTAGCGTGTTAGTATGGTACATATGTAGGAACAACAGGTTAAAATCATAAAAAACCAAATTCAAGTTTGATATAAAGGGAAAACTTCCTAACAGAAGAAAAATGGGTTGTGTTGTGAGATAGATTTCTCTTTATTAAAATCCTCAGGCAAAGGCTGAACGACTCCTTGTTAGGTCTGTTGTAAAAGGAATTCTTGTTCAGGTAAAGTTTGTACCAGGTGGCCTTCAAGTTGCTTCAACTCTGGGTTTCAGTGATTCTGAAAATGTATAGTTAAAGGTCCAGTTGAAGGCTCTGTCCCCAACTGTCCCTTGCTGGGTTATTCAGATTGCATGGGGCTACTTCTCAGAACATCTAGAGACATAAGAAAGTAGCATTAGTGCCGTCTAATGCAGGTCCGTGCACAGTGAAGAAACAGCTAAATCTATAGTCACTTTATGTGGCAGATGGGGAAGTTAATGAGGGATGTTAGAAGAAGTGGGGAGAAAGAATAAAGTTACAAAATTAAATTAGTAAAGACAGGTTATCACAAGTACATAAAGTTTAGAATTACTGCCCTAAACATAAATTCAGCTGGAATATATCAAATATTTTGCAGCTCTGACACTTCACAAAAGGAAACAGTTCCTGGATGTTTTTAAAAGAGTCCATATTAAGACATAATCAGTGACTGACAGCATTGTACCATGCCTTCCAGAAAAAAGGTAGGCAGCTGGGTAAGAGAGTCTAAGCAAGATCCTTTTATGCCCATTGGGCTAACCAGTTCAGTTAGACAGCTAATTAATTCACTGACTGATTTTTTTTCTAAACTGAAAGAATTCCATTCCGTTTGTTTTACTGAAATGAAGGACAGTGAAATAGGGATGTATTATCTTGCTAAAGGTTAATAAAGGCTTTAGACTACTATTTGTAATGCTTTTAAAGTGCTAGCGTTTGTGAAATACACAGAAAAGCAGTTATCTCCTCCTCTAAAATTATACCTCATAGAATCCATCATTGAAAAGAGTGATCCTGGAATTTGATAATTAAAACTAGAGAAAAAACATTTTCCCACCCCAAAGTATGATATTATTACAGAATAATAAAGCAATTGTCTGGCCTGTGTTTCATTAAAATGGTTGATTCAATTTGGGCTGGGGCTTTGTACCACTAAAAAAGAAATAATAAAGGTTTTTTTTTAAGAGTTAAAAATAGTTCTGCCATCTAACTGGCATAATAAAGGTATATTTTCTAAGTGTAAAATACTATTCCTAATCATATGACATTCCTTCTGATTATTTCCTCCCCCAGTCTGCCCTCCCTTCTATCACACCCTTCTCTTTTCCCATTCCCCCCTACTTTCCTGTAGAGTAAGATAGATTTCCATATGCAATTGAATGTGTGTGTTATTCCCTCCTTAAGCCCTTTCTTCTCACCTCCTCCCTCTTCCCCTCCACTGTAAAAGCTTTTTCTTGCCTCTCTTATGTGAGATAATTTACACCATTCTGGCTCTCCCTTTCTCCTTCTCCCAGTACATTCTTCTTTCTCATTCCTTAATTTTGTTTTTTAAATATCATCCCTTCATATTGAACTCACCCTGTGCCCCATGTCTATATATATTCCCTCTACCTTAATAATGAGAAAGGTCTCATGAGTTACAAATATCATCTTTCCATGTAGGAATGCAAACAGTTCAATTTTAATAAGTCTCTTATGATTTCTCTTTCCTGTTTACCTTTTCATGCTTCTCTTGAGTCATATATTTGAAAATCAGTTTTCTGTTTAGCTTTTTTTCCCCTCAAGAATGCGTTAAATTCCTCTATGTCATTGAATGTCATTTTTCCCTCCTTATGGGGACAAAGTAAGTGAGTTTTGGAAAGCACTTTGAAATTATTCTTCCTTTGAATTTTTTAAGGAATTATTTTCTTCAGTGAGCTTTTGGACCTCTGTTTCCATTTGGCCAGTTCTGTTCTTGAAGGCATTTTTCTCCTCATGGGCTTTTTGGACCTCTTTTGCCATTTGGTCTAGTCTACTTTTTAGGTTGTTATTTTGTTCAGTATTTTTTGGTGTCTCCTTTAGAAAACTGTTGACTCATTTTTCATTATTTTCTTGCATCACTCTCATTTCTCTTCCCAGTTTTTCCTCTACTTCTCTTGATTTTCAAAATCCTTTCTGAGCTCTTCCACGGCCTGAGATGAATTGCTATTTTTCTTGGGGGTTTTAGATATAGGAGCTTTGACTTTGTTGTTGTCTTCTGAGTGTATGTTTTGATCTTCCTTATCACCAAAGTAAGCTTCTGTAGTCTTGAGTTTTTCCCATTGTTTGCTGATTTTCTCAGCCAATTACTAGACTTTCTCTTTGTTAAGGTAGGTCTCTGTTTTCAGGGTAGAGGGCATACTGTCCCAAGCTTTAGGGGTTTTGTGCAGCTGTTTTCAGAGATACTTCTAGGGATCTGTAAGTTTTCAATTCTTCCAAGGTGATATGATCAAAGGAGAGGTATTTACTCCTTTCCTGGGCTGTGCTCTGGTTTGTGAGTGACTACAAGCGCTGTTTTCTGCACTGGAACTGTGAGGAGGGTTCTCTCTCCACTGCTGCTGCAAGCTCTGCTATGCCAGTGTTCCTCCTTGCCACAGGACTGTGACCCAAATCTCTGTATGGGCAAAGCAGCAGAGTCCTGCCTCAGTGCCAGAAAAGAGACCCTTGTCATCTCCTTCTCATCAGTTGTTCTATCCCTTTACCATCTGTGGGCTGAGAACTTTGAAAGCAGCTGTTGCTGCCACTGCCTCACTGCCATGGCGCTCATCTCCTACCCAGGTCCAACAGACCTTTCCTACTGACCTAAGTTGTCTTCGGCATTTGTGGGTTAAGAGGTCTGGAAACTGTCACAGCTGCCAGTGATTCAGTCCCCTGACTCCTGCTCTGGGTTTTCTGGGGCCAATCTGTGCTGGCACAGCTTGCACTGGACTGTGCTCCTCTTGGCCTGGTGCAATAGACTTTTCCTATTGACCTTCCAGGTTGTCTTGGGCTAGACATTTGTTAAACTCTGTCTTTTTGTGAGTTCTACGGCTCTAGACTTTTAGAGTAATTTTTTACAGGTATTTGGAGGGGTTTAGCAAGAGTTCAACCAAGTCCCTGTCTTTACTCTGCCATCTTCTATATGACATTCCTAAAGGAGAGAGTGGAGAGAAAGTGCTAGAGTGGAGCCAGCAGACCTCAGCTCTGTCACTAAACAGGTGGCCGTGGGAAAGTCACATCAAACTTATGTGCCTTCATTTCATCTTCTCTAAAATTAGAGGACTCATGGCCTGGTGGAGAGAGAGCTGGTCCCACTGGTTCAAGTCCCAACCTTGACATCTTCTTGCCGTGTGACCCGGGCCAGGTCATTTAACCTCTCAGGGAGTTGGACAACTCTCTAAGACTTCTTGTCAGAGAACGTGATGAGCTACATTGGAAGGGAGAGTTACCTCATCCACAAGTTGGATAAATCAATAAAATCATAGATCTAGTCCCCAAGCCTATGGTATGTAATAAAAATTAAAGAACTGGAAATGAGAAGACCTGAATTCCAGGTGAAGCAACCCTCATTTACTATAGGGTGACCTTGGCCATAAATCAGCATAACTGATCAATATATAGAAAAAGTCCAGTGCTCAGGACCTTTGGACTGTGATCCCACCTCCATGAAAGGTTGGGCTGGAAGTGTCTTCTATCTCTTCTTTGGAGCCCGACTTGTTATTTATAATTCTACATCATTGATTTCCTGTTGTTAGTGTGTGTCTGCATGGCTTCGCTTAGTATATAATGTATCGGTTAATGTAGATCTTTGCAGGCTTCCCTGTATTCAACACACACAGACACACACACACACACACACACACACAGTTTCTTACACCACAGTAATAGTAATATTCCATTACATTCATATACCACAATTTGTATAGCCATTCCCTAATCCAGCAGTTCTCAACTTGTGGGTTATGTTCAATTTGTAACAATTAAAATATATCCTGCATACCAGATATTTACATTATGATTCATAACAGTAGCAAAATTACAGTTATGAAGTAGCAAAGAAAATAATTTTATGGTTGGGGGTCACCACAACATGAGGAACTGTATTAAAGGGTTGCAGCATTAGGAGGGTTGACAACCATTGCCCTAATCAGTGGGCATCTACTTTGTTTCCAATTCTTTGCTGTCATAAAGGGACAAGAGAGGTAGAGAATAAGCATTTATATAGCATCTATTATCTCTTTTGCTCCTCATAATAACTGTGGGAAGTAGGTGCTATTATTTATCCCCTTTTTCCTGTTGAGGAGACTGAGCCAGTAGGTTAAGTGACTTGCCCAGGGTCACACAACTAATAAGTGTCTGAGGCTGCATTTGAATTTGAGTCTTCCTGACTCCAGGCCCATAGCTGCCATAAAAAATGCTGCTAAAAATATTTTAGTATATTTGGGAACTTTCTTATCAGTGACCTCCTTGAGGTATAAGCCAGTAATGGAATCTCTGGGTCAAAGGGTATAGACAATGGCAGCTAGGTGGTGCAATGAATAGAGCACTGGCCCTGGAGTCAGGAGGATCTGAGTTCAAATCCAGCCTCAGACACTTAACACTTACTAGCCGTGTGAACTTGGGCAAGTCACTTAATCCCAATTGCCCTGCCTTCCCTCCTCCAAAAAGGTAAAAACAAAGGAACAAACAAAACAAAAAAAATGATATAGACATTTTCTTCCTTTTATTTACATAATTTTAAATTACTTTTCAAAATTCAGAGTTCTACCAACAATGCACTTATATACCTATGTTCCCCAGACCCTTCCAACATAGACTATTACCCTATTTTGTCACCTTTGCCAATTTGTAGGGTGTGAGATGAAACCTTAGGGTTTTAAAAAATTTTCATTTTCTGGGTGTCTAGGTGGTGCAGTGAATAGAGCACAGGCCCTGGAGTCAGGAGGACCTGAGTTCAAATCTAGACCCAGACATTTAACACTTACTAGCTGTGTGACCTTGGGCAAGGCACCTAACCCCAATTGCCTTACCCTCCCCCCTCCAAAAAAAATTGAATTTTCATTTATTGTTAGTTATTTGAAACATTCTTTCATGTGACTGAATGCTTTACAGTTCTTCTTTGGAGAACTTTGTATCCTGTGACAACTCATCCATCAGGGAATGACTATTGGTCTTATATAATAAATCTGGTAATTGTTTATATACCTTTAGATTCTAAACACTTTTCAGAAATTTGATACAAATTTCAACTATTTCCCTCATCCTAGATGGATTTATTTTGTCTGTGCAGATACTTTTGAGTTTCACATAAATCAGTCATCTGTTTTAATCTTTGAATGTTGCCCATATCTTTGAGAGTTTTATGTTCTGCTTCTCTTCTAATTTTTTATAGTATACTCTTTTTATATTAGCATCATGTGTCCATTTTGAATGTATTGTGGAAAGTGATGTAAGGTGTGGGTCTACACCTAATTTTATGCAGACTGCTTTCCAGTTTTCCTAGCAGTTGTTTTTTCTTATGAAATAGGGAATTCTTTCCTGGGTAACTTATGTTTTTCTCCTTATGGAAAAACTCAGTGTTTTTGCTGCTTCTCTAAGACTCATATTCCTCTCGAAATCAAAACAAGGGAATGCAAAGAAGGTCTAACATATTTAAAATTCTTTATGTTGTATTGAGGGAAGAGACTATATATATTACAGTTCTTCATCCACCTAGTAAGGTAAAATAATATTCTCTACATACATATTAAGAGCCCAATAATTGTTTATTGATTGATGGATTAATTAAGTTTTATTAGGCCCCTTGATTGATTTTTTTTGGGGGGTTTCAGGCACATGGGTCAATGTTTATTCTCTGGGCCTCAGTGTCTTAATCTGTAAAATATAAGATGACATTTTCTGTAAATGGCCCATCAAGGTCTCACATTCTATCTTATAATATTCTGTAGTCTAAGGTCCCTTCCGTCTCTAACATATGTAACGCCATGCATGAGCAACTTCCCAAAACAATGCTACTGTGAACAGTTTTTAAGGTTCTGATTACACAGTATAGTGAACACTCCATTTATTCTATACAAATCAAGGCAAACATTCACAACGAATCACAATATAATATTCACAACATTACATCTTATCACAGAAAATCACAATATAGTGTTCACAACAGCTTATCATTAAAATGGCTACATAGTTTTCACCAAAGTGGTCCCAGTATTTAGAACAAAGAACAAAAGAACAATCATCTGGTATCCCTAAGGAGGTTTGCCTCCTTACTCAGTCATTCAGTCATCTCAAAATACAATGGTCTTCCACTCATGGACAATCATAGGTTAACTTAATCAGTCACTTATCTAGCAATCAGTCACGAAGTATCTTTAATCACTAAATACAGTCATTAAAAAAGTTACACAAACCCTCTACCCCTTGGTCTCTAGTAAACTTCAGTTTCTTCACTCCTTCAATAGACCGTTTCTTCAACTTGACTCAGGGTGCTCTCTCAGATTCCCTGATTCCCCTTCCATGGTCCCAGCTCCTACCTGAATCCACCAAACAATCACCTGGATTCAGAGGCAGACAGCTCCCAGGTCCTTGTGTAGTCCTCAGGGCAGTTCCTGCTACACACTGAAATTCACAGGGTCTAGCACATCTCAAAACCTTCACAATTTCTGTTCCTGGGAACTCAAGGGTCAACCAAGCCAAGGAACAAAGTATTAGCATCCCAGTCATGCTTCCTCAGTCCTCCTGCAGTTTGGCTGGCCCTAAGACCTAGAAGAAATCTCAGCCTTCTAGGTGGCCTTCTTGGCGTTCACCAGATTCTGGTCTCAAGAAAATCCTCTCTCAGTTCTCAGTTAGCTTCCAGATGCTCACTGAGAGAAACTCTCTCTGTCTTCCACCAGCAGCCTGCCAGGAGAAAAATTCTGATTCTGCCTCTCTGGGGCTTTTCTTATATACACACACACAGCATTGGCTTCCTGTTTTAGCCAAACCCTTCCTGTTATGTCAGCAACAGGAGACAGAGTTCACACCCTGTGCCTCTTTCACAGAGGCTTGACTAAGGGCTAAGTACCTGCTTATTTGACATAACGAAAAGGGGTCTTCAAATTTAAATTAATTACCATTACAACATATTTTCTAGAGTCTTTTTTTCAGTTTTCAACCCTTATCTGGCTTGGACTCTGTTCTTCCGTGTTCTCTATTTTAACGTCCCCTTAACTTTCTGTGATTCAGTTTTCATGATTCAGATGATTTTCCAAAGTTTTTCTGAAATGGCTTGGGAATGCTAAAAGAGTCCTTCATATTTGTAAATTTTAAACACATTTGCCTCCTATTGTACTTGACTTGATCGTACGCAATCCTGGAGCTGAATTTTTTTGTCATTGTACTTTTTTTTCCCTTTTTTTTGGTTGACTGGTCCACAAATGGTTTTAAAATCTGCCTACTCCCTTTGTGGAATGTGGTGCTGGTTGTCATCCCTTCTGGAATTTACAGTGTTAGAGTGTTTTCAACCTGATGGGACTCTTAGGCATGCTGACATATTAAAGCTGTAGGCCTGATAGCACTCTAAATTTTAGTACATATGCAACAAACACCACCTTTTAAAAAAACTTCGTTGATTTAGTGGGATGTGACTGGCCAGGATCAGGTCTTAGAATCAGTCTAAGTTATTTGGCTTACTGTTGTAAGTATTCTATTAGTACTCTAGATGCTCAAAGGATCTGCATTAAGTACAGTACTTTGTAAATACAAAATTTTATTCCCTGAAAAGGGAAGGGCACTTTAAAATAATGGCCTCAGAAATGTTTGGAATTCTAGGAACAGGCATAATCTGTTTTAGGGTTTTAGGATGCAATGAGAAGAATATCAGATGGTTCCTTGGGGTAGCATGGTACACTTGAAAGAGTATGGTACTTGGAAGACCCAAGTTTTTACTTTTGGGTTTACTGTATGCTAGCTGCATGACAGCTAGGGGAAATCACCTCACATCCTTTATGGACCTCTGTTTCCTTAAATGTGAGGGGGAGATAAGTGTTTGGTAGCGTTGCTGGTCTTCAAGTCAAGGTGACATGAATTGAAGTCTCACCTTTAATACATTGTAGCTGTGTGACCTTGGACAATTCACTTAACCTGTAAGTGCCCCAGGCAAATATCTGAAATGATAAATTTCAGAGAAGGTCCAGATCTTATTAGCAGAGGGCTTTCCTCACTTGAGCAAGGACAATAGCCGAATGAGGAAGAGAAGTTATTTTCTCCAATTAAGGTAAATAGATATCAGAGGGTTTTTGGATCTCCTATGCTAAGGAGGAAACAAGATGGAATCTTTATGATGTGTTCAAATATGCCTTGGCCCCCTTAGTCCAGAAGTATTTAAGGGTGTTCTACCTAGTTCTCCTTTTCTTATGAGAGTGTGCAGGAACATCTGGGTGTCCTAGTGAACACCCTGCTTGCACGTAGAGGGGCTTGCTTGTTGGCCTGTATTAGTAAATGGAAGAAATCTCTTTGAAAATAAGGCTTCTTTCTTGACCATCAACAGCTGAAGGCCCTGAGGATGCTCAGAACACTCCTTTTGGCTTCCCCTTTCTCTTCTTTATAATGAGAGTACTTTAACAGCCTTTTTATTTCTGGGAAGTTGCTAGCATTTTGTTTTTTATAGGCATCCTTTGTAAAAACCAAATGGTTCAAAAGAGGTTAATAACCATTCATTGAAGTGGGGTTAGAGATAAACAATCCTCAAGAAAAGACAATTAGTTTTTTGATAGTGTAGGTTGCTTAAATACATTTTCTTTTTGAGTCCCCCAAGTTCCATTTTTCAATACCTCTCCCAGTATTTAGCTCTTTAGGTTAAAGTCTGGTGAATTTGAATTGGTCAGCAAAGCAGGTGAGTGTGCTTAAACTGAGGTGGCTCCTTCCTCATGGTGGACGATTGCTTACTTAGGGGACTTCATGTCCTGTCTCATCAGTTGGCAGTCTCAGCCTCTGTGTACAATCACAGGCAAATCATAAATGTGTTACAACTGGAAACAACATGGAGATTAAGTCTAGAAAAGCACTATCAAGGATGTCTTTCCTTTAAGTCACACTCAGTGGCTTGCAAGTTTTAGCTCCTAGGTTTAGGTTTTAACATATATTTGGATTTTCTATTTTTAAAAATTGCTAGCTTAAAAATTTTTCCAGATGATATTTCCTGATTCATTTTTTTGCAGCTGCATTTTTACCTATCTTGCCTTTCTCATGATAAGAAATATGAAGATAAAAACAGAAAATGATGGAGAATTCATTGATGTTTTCAGGAACCCTAAAGTTTTCCACTGAAAATGAGTAGGGCACATACATTTTCTTTTAAGCATTTATTTATTTTTTTGGTCAGCATACATTTGTGTGAAAATGAGCTTCCTTCTGTAAGTTCCTTAGAACACTTATAATGCTGGTCGTGGATACTGAGAGTATCCACAGTATCCATTGATAGCATGCTCAAGCACTGGAGCACACCTAGAGGGGCTTTCCTTTCCCTCCTCGCTTTCCTGTCTGCTTACTCTCCCTTCTAATCAGTTGCATGTAGAGGATGATCAGTGTGATTTTTGACTGTTTAGTTTCAAAGTTTCTTTGAATGTTAAGAGTTGGGAAAGATCTTATGAGGAAATTGAATGGAGCTCAGACTAGAGCCAGCTTTTGCTCCATAATCTTTCTCTTGTACCTTATAGACTGTCACTTGACTTAAGTCAACAGGTATTCATTAAACCTTTTGTATATGCCAGACACTGTGCTAAACATTAGAAATACAAGCCAAATGAAAGACAGCTCCTGCCCTCAAGGAACTTAGGTTCAGATGACAGGGGCGGTCCCAGTGTGGGGGCCCAGTAAAGAAGGTCTGAAGAGTCAGGTATGGAGCTTAGAGAGGAGTGAAGACATGTCTGGCCTGGGCATTTTCCTTACAGTGGCAGGTATTGGTAGAAACCAACCAATCAGAGGAAGGCTGCTGCAGAGGTGGCGAAGGCCGGGAGGGGTCGTGAAGTTCCTGAGTCAGGAGGCTGGCAGTCCTGAGGGTTGATGGCCTGCAGGCACAGGTTTGGTGGGGTGGAAATGGCCGGGTCACGGACAGGACATTTGGCAGTAGTATGCCTGCTCATAGTTTTAGTGTGTGCTCTGTGGCCGTCTAATGCAGCTGTTCAGAGAACTGGTGAAGCCAGGGTGGTGGTTTCTAACCCAATATAAACTTATTAACTTTGTATCCTGTAGTCTATGGCCAAATCTGACTCTTTAATTCAATAGGCTATCTCATACATGTATGCCTTTTGATACTGAGTGGGGAAGATTATGTAACTCGTTCCACAAAAAATTGTTACCGCCAAGGGAAAGGTGGTGCATCAACCTTGGGTCAGAAGCCTTCTATTTATTTTAAAATAAATAATGTCATTGATGCCTTTTGCTTATATACCAGTCATTTCTCCATATGTCCTCTTCCTGAATCCTCCCTTGTGACAAGGCAAAACAGTTAAGCAAAACTGGCTGAATACCTCTGACAGCATAGAAGCATTGTCTTTAAATGTGAAGGACATCACATTAATTGTTATGACTAACCTATTCTCTTACTTTCCAGATGGAGCTTTCTAGCTAAGGTTTTATACTTTCATAAGAACAGTAGGATCTTGAGAATTGGAGAGGACCCCAGAATTTATCTAATCTAAAGCTTACTTGAAGTACGAATCCTTTCATAATATCCCTAAAAATGGTGATCCAGACTGCTTAAAGTCTTTACTGTTTTACTGAGGGTAGCTCATTGTGCTCTTTAATGATGATCAATAGCCCTTATTTGTCTAATACTTTGTACAAAGAAGCTTGGCGAGATGGATGGCACGAGCATTAGTGTTGCTGTTCATTGTGCATATAAGTGATCAAAGTCACAGAGCTGTTGAGTTTCAGAACCAGACTCAAGAGAACTCAAGAGCCCAAATCTCCCAACTCTCAGTCCAGATCCTTATTATTAGGAAGGTCTTCCTTATATCTAGCTGAAATTTACCTTCTTATATCTCCTCTCCACTGATATTGCACCCTCTGAGGCCAATTTGGATCCCTCAAACAAGAGATGTTACTCAGCTGTCTAAAGGATTGAGAAAATTCCAGAATCTAAGCATGTTTGAAAATGTAGATTCATTTTGTATTTTAATTTCTTTGAGAATTGGAAATTTAGAGAGCGTAGGTGTGTCAGGTGGTAGGGACAGCGAAATTTGTTGTAAAACTCATGTTTTTATTCTATTACTGTTCTTTGGAGAGAAAAACCTACATGTCAAAGAGAAATCTTACTAATTATTTTAAAAATTACTTAAAGGATTTTTAAACAAAGCTTGAAAATGTAACTGTGTACTGAATCTTTTCTTACTTTTTCAGTGAAGTAACACAGTGGGGCTCCTGAAGCAGAAATGTTGCCATGAGAGTGTTTGTCAGGTTGCATTCCCGTGTTGGCTTTCTTAAAAACACTGAAGAGTGTGATGACTCATGCACACAGTCCCTAGGAAACTTAAGAGTTTGGGATCTCTGATGGGCAGCAGTAGGTTTCCATTTCTCCTTGCTAAGTAAGTCTTATTTTCTGCCCTTAATTTGGCATTCTTCAGAGTAAATAATGAAACAGTCAAGAGTGTGAGCTGAAAAAAGTGCCAATTGCAGGAGTGAACATTTATGAAGGTTTGGCATGGGAAGGCAGTTGAGAGTAGTACCTTAATAATTTCAGAAAGTTTTCAGAAACGGTAGCACTAGGACTTTATTCCAGAGTTTCTTTGGGGACTTTTAAGTATTGCAGTACTATGTAGTTTCAGAGTTTTTTCAGTTATAAAAATAGAATGCTGTGTTTTTTTTAAAGTAATTATGATTTTTGAGTGAAAGGCCTTCAGAGAAACAAAACATTAAGAAACAAAGTTTAAAACCATTTAAGTGCTCTTTTTTTTCCATTCCAGCAGAGTACAGCACTTTTATTTGCCATTTTAACTGTGCTATAAATTTAAGAGAATTATATTTAATTACCAAATTTAAGAGTACTATGGTCTGACCTTGGAATTATAGTATTAAACAAAATTTGGATAAAGAACAAAGGCAAGGGATGTATTGTTTCTACTTCCTAGGCAAGCAAAAAGCAATTTATTGAATGTAATTTTGAATTTGCCTTTGGGAAGGCCTAGATTATTTCACTTTCATGCAATCCTTGATTCTAAATACCCTCAGGTTCTCCATTCAGATTTTTCAATGTATTCCTCTTGCTTGTCTTTCCTTTTCCTTTCACCTCCCTTTTCCCTTCCCTGTTTCCCTTTCCCCCATTCAATCCCCCTCCCTTCCCTCTTCCTTCCCCATTCTCTACTCTGCTCTGTTTTGCCCTGCTCTGTCCTTTCAGTATGGGAGTAAAGAATATGATGCTAGCATTACAGAGTTGGAGATGATAGGATATAGAGAAAACAAGATCAGCCAGGCCTAAAATATTGTAAATAAGAATTCTCATTAAATATGACCAGATTTCTGGTGCTAGAAGCCAAAACAGTTGAAACTGGGTAGTCTCGTGCCTCCCTGTATCAAGAGAAAAGGGAATGTCATCAAAGAGAGCCTGCTGCTTTGGCCCCGGGCTGACTCGGAAGTCTTCTATGATACAACATGTATCCTAACAAGGGAGGCATAGCCACAGTGGCCTGGAAAAGCAACATTTTTAAAAGAAGAAAGCAAGGAGAAAGAAAGGGAAGGGCTGAAAAAAGAATGTGAGAAGCCTGATGAAGAGACACTTGTTCTGTGTGGGGTGTCTGGTTGTTTTGATTTTAATAAAGATTGTGATGCATCTAAGGCTAGCTAGGGACTAGTCTAGGGGCTACATATTGTGAAAGAAAGAGCCCTAGAGCTGGAGTCTTAGGCCTGGTTCTGCTTCCTCCCAGCAGTGTGACTCTGCAAACTCTCTAGCTATAATCCTCATCTTAACTGCAAACCCTGCTGCTTTTCCCTGACTCCTCTAGTTTAGCTTTTGCCAGGACTGAGGCCTCCATGCCATTTACTGGCCATCTCCTCACTGGCTGCCATTCTTATCTCCCTCCCACTAGGACCATACACAGTGAACTTGTGCCTTGCTTTGCTGAGGCCCAGGTCGACACTCTCCCCCTTTCCAACCAGTTACCCGTTGTGCAGGCAGCCTCCTCGTCCCACTCTCTTTTCAAGGTCTTTTTATATGTTGTCTTCCCCCATTAGAATGTAAGAATTGTCTTGCTTATATTTATATCCCCAGTGCTTAGCCCATTGCTGGCACCTAGCAGGGGCTTAATACATGATCTTTTTCTCACTTTCCCTCTCTGGGCTTCATTTCCTTCATTTGTAATGTGAGGGGATTGGACTAGATGGTTCTGAAAAGCCCCTTCCATGTCTCAAAATCAGAGATTCTATATTTTCCCTTCTATTCAATAGGCCGTTACAACTTTTAATAACTGTGAAAGGTAGGTAAAAAAAATTGTCTGGATCTCCAAATGATTGAGGCGCCCTGCAAGACCATTTTAGAAAGTCATGTTACAACCATCAAGTAAACAGTTAGGGCTCTGAAATGAACTTGAATATTTTGTCCTTCCTAATAGGGATGTTCAGTCAGCAAGAATTTATGAAGTACCTACTGTGTGCCAGGCACTGTGCCAGGTCCTAGGGATACAGAGATACAAACTCTACAGAGACCTGCCCTCATGGAAGAAAACTGTTGGAAACACTGTATAAGTCTACAGAAAGCAAATACAAGATAATTTTGGAGAGAGGAAGCCCTAGCAGTTGAGAAAGGGGATCAGGAGAGGTGTCTGTTAGGAGGAAGAAGCTCAGAATTCTGAAAGACCCAGTTGAGATGGTCTTGCATTACAGGCATGAGAGAGAGATGGGACAGAACGTGTGTGAGGAGTAACAGGTTGGCTGTTTTGTCTCAATTGTAGAGTGAATCAATAAGTAAATCAGCAAGTGATTATTAAGTACTTAATATGTACCAGACTCTTTGATAGGTCCTGAAAATAACCAAGATAAAAATGAAACGGTCCTTGCTCTCAAGGACATTCTGTGGTTTTTTTTTGGGGGGGGGGGGTGAGGCGGTTGGGGTTAAGTGACTTGCCCAAGGTCACACAGCTAGTAAGTGTCAAGTGTCTGGTCAGAGGCCAGATTGGAACTCAGGTTGTTCTGATTTCAGAGCTGCTGCTCTATCCACTGTGACACTTAGCCGCTCCCATCCTCAAGGACATTCTGTAGTGAAGGGGAGTAATGTGTCTTGAAAGATTGTTTGGAACCAGATTGTTAAGGCTTTTCATTGCAAAACAGAAGGTTTTTTGGTACTTTGTTCTGGAGGCAAGAGGGAGCTACTGAAGCTTTTTAAGTGGAAGAATTAGAGGTAACAAGGTCAGACCTGTGCTTTATGAGTACCATTTTTAGCAGCTGAATGGAGGGGTGTATTGGAGGGAGTAGAGCCAGACTGGCACTAGAGAGATGGGTTAGGAGGCTGCTGCATTAGTCCAAAAGAGAGATGATGAAGTCCTGAACTATGGTGGTATCTGTGAGTAGAGTGAAGGAGGCAGAAGCTACAGGTTAGGATGAGACTGGTATAGGAGGTGAGGGAGAATGAAGAGTTGAGGATGGTGATACTGAGGCATGGCATCTGTGTGACTAGACGGATGGTGGTGCCCTTGAAAGAAATAGGGAAGTTGAGGTAAGGGGTGAGTTTCGGGAGAAAGATTGTATGTTTGGGTCTGGACATGTTGAATTTGAGATGCCCGAGATGGTGGTATAGATAAGTGATACTTGTGATTCCATGTCTCATGCTGATGAGGATCTGGGTTGCTGCATGAGGAATGCCTCCAGTGTTTCTAGTTTTGAAACCTTTATTAAAACTGCACCCATTTTTTGATTCTGTAGCATGACTTAAATAAAGGTCCTATTTGAACAGCATCTGTCTACTGAAGCCAAGGTTCACCTGTCTGCATCTTCATATCAGGTATATACCAAACAAGCCTATTCTTAATTTGTATATACAGCAGAACTATTATCCATAAACCCTCCTTTTCCCCCAACTTTTCTATTACTGTTATTATTCTGTTATTATATACTGTTATTATTTTCACCCGCCCATTCAGCTAAGGTTTGCATCATTGTCTTCCTTGAATCCACACTCGTTCTCACCCTTTATGTCCAACTTGTCAACTCTTTTCAGTTCTATCTTCAGAACATCTCTTGGATGTGTCTGTTTCCCTCCACCCACACAGCTGTCACAGTGATCACCTCTCACCTGGACTAATGTGATGCTCTTCTGACTGATCTCCAGCTGCCACAAGCCTTTTCTCACTCTAATCTGTCTTCTATTCAGCTGCCAAAGTGATTTCCCTAAAGTTTGACCATGTAACCGTCCCTGCAGGTTTCCCTGAACCCCCATAAACTCCAGCGGCTACATGGTATCTACAGGAGCAAATATAGAATTCTCTGTGTGACTTTTTAAAGTCCTTCACAACCTGTCCTCTGCTTTCATTTCTAGTGTTCTTACAATTTATTCCCATCTACACTATGACTGAGATACACTGGCCTCCTGGCTGTTCATCACACAAGACACTCCATCTACCAACTGTGTACCTTTTTACTGGCTACCTCCCCACCCCACCAGTGCCTGGAACGTTTTCCTCTCTCACCTTGACTTCCTAACTTCCCTGGCTTCCTTCAAGCATCAACTCAAATGTCACCTTCTGCTGGAGGCTATTTTTTTCTGGGTCCTGCCTATTGCTTGTGCCTTCCATTTACACTGCATATATTTTGTATATACACAGTTATTTCCACCCCTCCCCATTAGAATGGCAGCTTCTTGAAGACAGGGGCCATATTTCTGCATTTAATTAATGCTTGTTGATTGGCTCTGGGACATTCAGGTGGATATGTTCAACAGGTAGTTGAATATTCAGTTGGAGATTCAGCCTCTGTGATGCTGTTAGCAGGAGAGAGAAGAAATCTGAATATGTAGATTTAGGAGTCATCTGCATGCAGATGCTTGTGGGAGAGTGTGTGTGTGTGTGTGTGTGTGTGTGTGTGTGTGTGTGTGTGTGTGTGTGTGTGTGTGTGTGTGTGTGTGGAATGGGAGTGCATACTCAGAGAACTTGAAGAAGCCATACTGAAATTCTGATACCCCAAGTCCCAGGTCTTGACTCCCTGCCGAAGTTCTGTGCTGTTGGTGTGCTGGCAGGAACATTTATGCTGAGGACAGTTCACAGAATGAATTCTGACATCCTTGCACTCTTGGATAGGGTGTGTTGTAAAGCGACTAAATGACAGAATGTCAAGAGTCTGTTTGAAAGCCTCCGAAGGACTGAGAATTCTTGGCTCTTGTTCCCGCTAAGGAATGAAGTTCTTAAGTGCTAGGACATCGTAAAGGTTGAGTGTAGCATAAAATTTTGCCAACTGTCTGAAAATGCCTGTGGATTTTAGGAAACTGCTGTGGTAGTTTTTCTCTAATTTAGAATTACTGTGTGGTAGGAATACAGTTTTTATTAGTATTATGTTTTCTGTGATGGCTTTCAAGGCCAATTTTCTATTTTCTCTCTCAGAGTTTTGATGTTGCCTTGTGTCACTTTTTTTTTTCTTTCAGCATTTGGAAAGACTGCAAATAATTAGTTTATGAAAATGGAAATTTCAGGGCTGGAAAGAGACCTTTGAGATTGTTACTAAATGAAATGATGTAAAATATAATTGGATTAGCATGTTTATTGTGGATAAAGATACGTGAAATTATATGTTTTTGGTCTTTGTACAGTTCTTTCCACTCTTTGAGTTTAAAAATTTTGATCTTTAAACTCCGTTGCTCTCAATTTAAAAGAAAAAAAATTATTCATTTTTATTTTATTTTCAGTTCTGAATCCTTTACCTTCCCTCATCTCTCCTCTACTGTTGAGAAAGCAGGAAATATAAAACTCATTACAAATACAAAGTTATGGAAAAAAAATTCTGCCCTGGCCAAATTTTGTGTGTGTGTGTGTGTGTGTGTGTGTGTGTGTGTGTGTGTGTGTGTGTGTGTAAATAAGAAAAAGAAAGGAAGAGGGAAAAAAAAAACATCATCATCATTTTGTCCTCTGGGTCCGTCGGTATTTATCTGGAAATAATGTAGCATTTTTCTTTTCTTTTTTAACTTTTCAATATTAGATGCTCCCCCTTCCTTTTCCCTTCCCTCCCTACTGAGAAGGCAAGAAATATGATGCCCATTATACATATGAAATCATGCAAAACATATTTCCACATATTTCCATATCCCATTTTCTGAAAATAAAAATAAAGAGAAAAAATATGCTTTAATCTGCACTCAGAGTCTACCACTCCACTCTCTATGGAGGTGGATAGCATTTTTTATCATGAGTCAGATGTAGATCACTGTCCTAATCGGTTACTAAGTCTTTTATGGTTGATTACCTTGACAGTATTACTGTTACCATGAAAAATGGTCATCTGAGCCTGCTCACTTCGCTTTGAAGTAGTTAATATAGCTATTCCCGGTTTTTCTGAAACCATCCCTTCATTATTTCTTACGGTGCAATTGTATTCCATCTTATTTGCATGCCATAACTTGTCCAACCCTTCTCCCGTTGATGAGAATACCCGTAGTCTCCAGTTCTTGGCCACCACACAAAGAACTGCTCTACAAATGTCCGCGGACAGTGTGTACCCTTTTCCTTTTTATTTTAAAAATCTTGCATTCCTGGGTCGGTGGATATACGCAGTTTTGTAGCCCTCTGTGCACAGTCCCCGAGTGTTCTCCAGCATGGCCAGACTGACTCCCTGCCCCCACCGGCAGGTTGAGGGTGTGCCTCTTTTCCTGTACCCCTTCTAGCGTTCGCTAGTTTCCTTTTCTGTCATCTTGCCCAAGTTGATGGGTATATAAAGGTACCTCAGTTGTTCTAATGTACACTTATTTTAATTATTTAGAACATTTTTTCATTTGACTATTGATAGCTTTGATTCCTTTCTCTGAAAACTGCCTATTTGTGTCCTTTGACCATTTATCAGTTGGTGAATATCTCTTATTTTTATAAATTTGTCTCCGTTCTCTATATATTTGAGAAATGAGACTTTTATCAAAGAAACTTGACCTAAATTTACCCCCAATTTCCTGCTTTCCTTCTGATTTTTGGTGCATTGGTTTTGTTTGTGCAAAATCTTTTAAATTTAATGTAATCGAAATTATCCATTTTACATAGTGTGAACCTTTCTCTTCTTTGGCCATGAACTCTTCCCCATGCATGAATTTGACAGGTAAATTCTATGCTCCCCCAATTTGCTTATGACTTTACCTTTTATGTCTAAATCATATACCCATTTTGAGCTTATCTTTATACAATGTGAGATGTTGTATTTATGCCTTGTTTCTGCCAGAATACTTTCCAGTTTTCCCAACAGTTTCTGTTAAATAATGGAGTTTTTGCCACAATAGGTAGGATCTTTGGGTTTCTCAAACACTAGGTTGCCGTGCTCATTTGCTTCTGTGTATTGCATACCTAATTTATTCACACTGATCAACTACTCTCTTTCTTTTCCAGTATTAAGTTGTTTTGATGATTACCATTTTGTAGTATACTTTGAAATCTGGTGCTAATAGATCTCTTTCCTTCACGTTTTTTTCATTGATTCCTTTTATATTCTTGACCTTACGTTTCTGCAGATGAATCCCCTCCCCCCCCCCCCCCCAGCTCTATAAATTAATTCTTTGGTAGTTTGATTGGTATGACATTGAATAAATAATTAATTTAGAAAGTTTTGTCATTTTTGTTCTTTTGGCTTGTATCTACTCCTGAGCAATTGATATTTCTCCAATTATTTATGTCTGTTTCTTTGTGTGAAGATTGTTGTATGATTGTGTTTCTATAGTTCCTGTATGTGTCTTCTCAAGTTTCTTGAACTTACTGCTTGCTCCTTAGACAGGGCCCTTCTGCCTCTTGAGCTTCTCTTGACTTTGGAACTGTGACTTAGAACTGCATAATGGCTGCCAGGTGGCACCTGTTCCTGCATCCTAGTGCTAGTACAGAAATCTGGCATCTCTTTTTGACCAGGTGTTCAGTCCCCTCATGGTTGGTAGGCTGCTTTCCCCTCTACTTGAAGCCCTTACACCTAGCTGCTCCTTCGGCCCTTCTGTACTGTGCTTACACTCCTGGCTAGTTTCTACCCCAGTGTCCATAGACCTCTCAGTCTGTCTTCCTAAGTTACTCTGGACTGTAAAAACAACTCACTGTGACTTTTTTAGAATTTAGTCTGGCATATTGTATAGGTAATTGTGAAGGAACTAAGGCAAAATTGCTGCTTCTTATTCTACTGTCTTGATTCTTCCTCCTCTTAAAAAAACCTTGTATATAAAGAGTATTATTTAATCTCCATAACTATATTGTAAGGGATTGTTCTCTATCCCTTTTCATTCTCTTGTGTCAGGTCTTTGCAACAGCTTTGGGACTTGGAAGCTTTCACAGAAGAGGTAGCCTCTTACCATCATAAGCAACAGGCCTTTAGTAGGCATGTATTTTATCTTATACAAAAGAAGGCGTAAGGACTGATGAGACCTGTGGGGGGGAAGGAGTAAAAGGATACTTCCTTTAAAGTGTAAAGGAGTGGAATATAAAGGAAAAGGGGAGAAGTTCAGAAGTCGAGTGTTTTTTATATTGTATCCGTTTGTTTTTTTTTTAGGGAAAATTTTAATTGTCTTCATTTTAAAATTTTTAGTTATTTCTGTGTACTTCTTTGTGTAAATCATCATTGTATTGTTTTCAGACACAACATATATAAGGCGTCCTATATTTGAGACTAGATGAGACCTTAGATGTCATCTAGTACAACCCTTTCACTTAAAATATGGAAGACTTGAATCTGCAGATTCCTACAGTCAGTGAAATAGTGAGTGGTAGAACTAGATTCTGCTATTCTCTGCTTTTTCCCTCAGTCCCCCTTACCCCTTTTTCTTATTGCTGTGGCTTCCATTTCTAGAACTATGTCAAAGAGTGGTAAAGACAATGAGCATTCTTTTTTTTTTTTAAGAGGTGAAGGCAGGGCTGTTGGGGTTAAGTGACTTGCCGAAGGTCACATGGCTAGTAAATGTTAAGTATCTGATGTCGCATTTGAACTCAGGTCCTCCTGACTCCAGGGCCAGTGCTCTATTCACTGTGCCACCTAGCTGCCACTGACGGTGAGCATTCTTTTTTTTTTTTTTTTTTTTTTTGCTTTTTGAAGGGGGAAGCAGGGCAGTTGAGGTTAAGTGACTTGCCCAAGGTCACATGGCTAGTTCTTTTCCCCCCCACGTGTATGACGTATCTGAGCCTGGATTTGAACTCAGATCCTCCTGATTCCAGGGCCGGTGCTCTTTTCACTGCTCCACCTACCCACCCCTGACTAGCATTCTTGCTTCATCCCCTGGCTTACTGTAAAAACTTCTTTTTTCTGTTATAAATAATGCCAATTTTTAGTTTTAGATATTTTGATCATATGAAGGAAAAGTCTGTTTATGCCTATTGCTGTGTATTGTGCGTATCTTTTCATGTTAACATAAATGAATGCTATATTTTATCTAGACCTTTTTATTGTGCTTATCCATATAATCAGTTAGGTATCATGCTATAGTGGGTCATGCACCAGCCTTGAAGTCAGAAAGAGCTAGGTTCAAGTTCTGCATTTGACAGACACCAGCTAATGACAGGTATGTGACTTTGGACAAGTAGTTTTAAGTCTTAGTGCCTCCAGCAAACTCTCTTAAGACTGTTCTAAATTGTAGGTGAATTGCTGCTTTGCAACAGGGGAGGTAATATTCATCCCAAGGGCACCTGATGACATTAGTGGTCCATGCCATTGCGCTAATAATTTGATTTTGCTGTGAGCCTGATTGATCATATTTATAACTTTCTTAATATTAGACCCTCTTTGCATTGTAAATATGAATTCATGCTAATCGTAATGAATAATTTTTTAAAATATGCCTATTCAGATGATCTTTTTCTGATTTTGTTAATCCGAGTATCTTATTTATGCAAATATTTATCAATTCCATTTGTTCCCGTGATTGTTGACATTTAATTAGGTTATAGTAGTTTCTGACAATTTTCTTTACTCCCCATTCCTTGTGAATTTCCCCCTTTCATTTTTGATTGGCTGATGTACAGTTTTTTCTGTGTATGCGGTTCATTTTCTCTCTCTGCTTTGCCCCTCCCTTTTCCCCTCCTCTCTTCCCTCCCTTGCCATTTCATTGTTTCTTTCCCCTGCTCTGAAAACTGCTTTAGCTTTGTTTCACAAATTTTGACATGTTATTTGTGGCATAATTGTGTGTGTGTGTGTGTGTGTGTGTGTGTGTAAAATCCGTCTGTGGATCTGTCTGCGTCTTTTTTGTTTGAATGATTTGTTTGACTCATTCGTTATCTTAGGTTAACGTTATTGAGGTGCCATTTAAATTTTTATCTTTTGTTCATATTTTCTTTATTGTTTAGAATTTTTGTGGTGTTAGTCTTTGAAGAGGACGTGCTTAACATTTCTCACCTTCTCGGTTTGTTTATGAGTTCTTTTTTTTACAGATTTACCTTGGATTGCTAAAAAATAATGTTCTCTGTAAAATATTGTCAAAGTTCAGTTTTGTCAAGGTTTTTAAAAAAACTCTGTTCATATCCTTAATTTCTTCCTTGTGTTTCTTTTTATCATGTTTGTATAAAAAAAAATCAGCACTAGTTTTCTACTGTTTATATTGCTTACAAAACCTAATCTTAGTTTTTGATCCCACTGTCTAGTACTTCGGTATAGGGAGAGGGACTAGACTTGTGGTTTTATTAGTATGGGGAACTTCCAGATACGGAAACTCCCTTCTGTCTCTGCACATCTTGAGAGAGTTGCCATGAGTGACGGAGATGTTAATAATGACTTGCCCTGGGTCACACAGTCAATCTATGTTGGAAGTAGAAATTGAACCTGTGTCTTCTTGGCTCGGAGGCTAGCCTGACATAAAGTCAGTACTTAATAAATGCCCGTTGACTTACTTAGAGTCTCTTCCTTTCCCACTTTTAACTGGGACAAAATTACTAGTCTTTGTGTTGTTGCCGTTTTTCTTTTGTAATACTGTATGTTTTGTTTTCCTTGAGGGCTTTCCTTCTCTTAACCTCCTCCTGCAGGTCAGACTCTCTCCTTCCCCTTTGCTATGCTAGCCTAGTCTCTTGTTTGCTTTAATCTGCTACTGCTATCATCTTGTATACTTTTAACTTCACTTGCCCAGAATGGTTAAAAGTGTTATTCATAAGATTCCTTCTCTACCTCCTGGACATCTTTGCTTGAGGTGTTGTCCTAATTTCACAAAATACTGAATTCCTACCTACCTCTCATGCTTCTTCTCTAACTCAACAGTTTTTAAACTGTTTGGTCTCAAAATCCCTCCATATTCCTAAAAATTATTGAGGACTCATCAGAAGACTTTTGTTTATGTGGGAAATATCTATCAGTATATACCATAATAGAAATTAAACTGTCTTAGTATTATTATAAAAACATTTTTGGTCTCAAGGACCCCTCTACTTAAAAAAGTCTCAAGGACACCCAGGAGTTTGCTAGACCACTCTTTGAGAACCACTGTTCTAGGGTATTGCTTTTTGAATCTCTAAGTTCAGAGTCTTAGATAAGATGGAATTTCCAAATGTTAGTAGTTGTGTCTCCCTGTTTTAGTATGTAAGCATTTCTAAACTTTTCAAACTCAGTTACCTTTCTAAAATTTCTTTAGTCCACTTGGTTGTCATTTAAAAAACATTTTACCTTTGTTTTCTTTAGAAGTAGCTTAGAAATGATCAGTTCTGATAAAAATCCATTTTCCCCTCTATGGTGTTATGTATAACTTTATAACATAAATTATCTTTGGATTCAAGTCATTTTTCTTTTTTCTTAGTATGTTGTATTCCAGTTCTTCCTTTCTTTTCTTGTTGATGGTGAGTAGTACTGAATAAATTTTGATTCTCAATAAATTCTTTAGTACGTGATTTGTTTCTTCCTGACTCTAGAAATAGTTACTCTTTTGTATGAGTATTCTGAAGTTTAGCAGTCATATTTCCTGGTGAATTAAATGTGGATTTCTTCTATGATATCATTCTATGGATTTTTTTAGCTTTACTTAATTCTCTGGTTTCAGTCTACCTGAGAAATTTTCTTTTATGATTTCCTGAAATATGGTGTTCAGGCTTTTTGTTTTGTCATCTTTTTCTAGGAAGCTAGTGCTTCTTAGCTTATTTCTCTAAATCTGGTCTCTTAGGTCAATTAAAAAAAATCCTTCACATAGTTTCATGTTGTTATCTTTTGTCTTGACTTTAAGAATAATCATAGTATTGAGTTTTTGAGTTCTGTGCCTTTTTTTCAGAGTATCTTTGGTTTTATTAAAGTTTTCTCTCTTCTACTTTATACCAGTAGTTCTTGTTTTTAATTTTGCTTTAAGAACTCCAATTTCAATTCTTGTCTTCTTTTATTCTTTCATTAGCCTTTCTAGCCATTTTCAGACTTTGTATAATTATTCCATTCCCATATCTGAGGTTTTAATTGTAATTATTTAAGAATTTTCATTCTTATGAATTTTTCACCTCATTCTCTTAACACATAGCATTTCTAAAATTATAAAAGGAAATTTTCTTTGTTCATTTATTCTCACTACTGATTTTTCCATGGAGTTTTCTTTTATTTTCCTTTTTTTAGTTACTCTTTTAGTTATTTGGCGTATTTCAGGGTGATGAGAGCAAGCCCAGTTTATATATAGCCTCTCAACTTAGCTGTCTTGCCAGAAGTCCTTCTGAAAACTATTTTAGAAATCCCTTGGTGATTTAACATCTTTTTACATCTTCATATATGGATTCATCTCATTGTAATTTTGTGTATCCCTTAGCGCAGGGGTTGGCAAACTGTAGCCCACAAGTTAAATCTGGCTTATTGCTTCTTTTTTGTATGGCCCAGCTAAATATAATTTTTACATTTTAAAATAAAGTTTTATTGTATTTAAAAATTAAAAATCATTCCATACAACAAAAAAGGCAGCAGGCCAGATTTGACCCTTGACTGTAGTTTGCCAATGCTTATCTTAGTAAATGAATCGTAAAATCAAAGATATTTTAAAGTGTATTAAGAAGCACCCAAAACACACTTACCTCCATGTGAGTGTACCAGATATCTTTTCCTTGGATTATTTGCTTACTTGACTTCCTATAACTTTAAGAAGTAATTTTAATCTTCGTTGCTGTCTCTACCAGAAGTTAATTTAAAATTGTTTAAAAGGAAACTTATGTTTACTAGGGGAAGAAGAGAGAGCTCTGTATACCCAGTATAGTGGAAAGAGCCCCAGATTGGGATTGTGTAGACCTGAGTTTTAGTCAAGGCTCTACTACTAACTAGGATGTATCCTTGGACAAATCATTCTCTGCCCCTTAATTTCCCAGTTTATAAATTGAGGGTTATTTGATATGATCCCTAAGGTCTTTTTCTGCCCTTAAATTTCTTTGAATTTAAGTTTCTGGTTTTATCCCCTTTAGTCTATCCAGCTTATGGTTTAATAATGGGGCATTCCCAGTGTTCTTCCACCAGAGGGCCTCAGTCCCGCATGGGAGAAACCATCCCTGTGAATGAGAGGGGAGTTTGATTTCTCCATTGATAGTTTGCCTGCCAAGAAAGCAGTCTTTTTAAAAAAAACTTAATAAGCAGGAAGCCCATTTCTTTATTTGTGTCGCCTATCTTCCTTTGCCACCTTCTTCCCCTTGATCCCACAGCCAAGATCAAACCACAGTTCAGAAGAAGCTTAACTGTGATGGACCTAGAAATTATTTTAGTAACATTGCCAGCATTATATTTTCAGTATTAAGTATAAGTAAGGCATCATAGTATGATAAAATGAATACTATTAATTAGGAGACTTGGGTTCTAGACCTAGTCAATTCACTAGTAACTTGGTGCCATTGGTAAACAGATCACTTCTCTGCTTTTCATTTTGCCTGTGTCTCTAGGAATAGACAAAATGGATTAAAGATCCTATAAATAATCCGTTATCTTGAAAAGGCTTAAGGTTATAGAATACTACCTACACTTTTATATTATCCTTCTCTTCTGGAATTATGCTGAAGAATTTTGTCTAACTTAATCAGAAAAGACAGTATTATATAAGCTTTAGTCTGATTTCATTGGTATATGGAATTTAACCTGTGTTTACCATCAATTAGGCCAGATGATCTCTGAAGTCTCTCTGCTTCTTTCTAAAATTCTGTGTTTTTCTTGCTCTATGATGAGGTCATTTTCTGAAAAGGTGCTTATCCTATGCATGCAAAAACAATGAACATTTTGTAGCCTGGGATAGATGGTATTATTTATTGATAAGAGCAAATTTGCAGGTCTTTAAAATTAGGGAAATCACGGATTCTCAGAATTGGAAGGAACCAATGGGGCCATCACATCCACCCTTACTGAGGCATCAGTCTCCTCTATAGTATCCCAAGCCAATCTATCCTCTGCCAGAAGACCTCTTATAATGGAAAGCTTATTATCTGAATCAACCCATTTCAGTAACTGCTAAGATGTTGTTCCAGTTATTGAGGTGGAATTTACCACCCTTTAACTTCTAGACATTTTGGCCTTGGTTTGCTCTCTTGGACAAAGATGATACGGTCATTTTGGGGAAATCTCATATGTGAGCCTCTGATTGCAATATTGTAGCTAAGTTTCAAGTACTTTAGGCTGTATGTAGAGGTTATAGAATAAACATTGGGGGTTAAATCTGAACTAAACCTTTCCAGTTCCAACTCTTTTATCTTTTTGTTTCTGCTGAAGATCCTACTTCATTTCTAGTAAAGCAGTTTTGCAGAACACCCATCTTTTCCAACATGAGATTTACATTCATTTTATGGCCTTATTACCATCCTCTTTTAACAAACTCACTTCTTATTATGATTTCTTCTTTTGACCTTTGTAGTTTGCTAGACACTAACCATTATCTTGTATCAAATATGCTTGATTCCTTATGTAGGCCATCATGAAAACCAAATGAAAAAAGAAGTTAGAAATGAATAGTAGCATGGAAAGAGTATCCCAGACTTTCACTGCCTGATTTCCTGTTAGCCCTTTTTCCCCCCTGGATTTCCTTTAGATTTGCTCAGGGTCTATATTTATTTTTATTCTCCTTTGAAGGTTTTGATCCAGTGTCACATGTGGATGAGAAAGGAATGAGAATGTTTTTGTACTTGTAGTGATCAAGGGTTGTTTTTAAAGTTGTTATACTGTACATCCTCTGAAAAAGAGAGGAGTCTGAGATGTTATAGTTCCACCTATCAATGTCAGTAACTTGCATTTGGATGAAATTTGGTGTCTTCATCTGGTTTCAGGTATCATGTGGACAGAGGTCTAAATACATAAGGCTTCTGCTGTGGATGGCAGACCTTTAGATATTCGGGTTTGACCTGCTCTGTGGTTAATTGAAAAGAATTCTGTCCTTAGGAGCAGCTTCTGCATATCAGATTACAACATATACTGTGGCTATATTCACTGTGAAGGAAAGACCCAGAAAGTGATATGAGTTGAAATGGCCCTTCTTAGAGTTTTAGGAAAAGGAGAACAAGTCAGTCTTGGTTATAGTTGTAACTTGTCTGTGTGGTATAGTGTTGGAAGAAAAATAGCCATTTTGTCTTTTAACAAAATGAGTCACTTGAAGTTGTTTACATAGAGATTGTATTTCATTTGAAATGGGTTTTGTACTGCTTTCAACCGTTGCACGCCTGTTTATTGTACTAGGTCTTGAAAAGAGACCTTTGATCCAGTTATTCAATCAACAAGTATTTCTTATTCACTTAAGTCTACAAAAGACAAAAAGGAAATAATGCCTGACCTCAAGGAGTTTACTTTCTGAGGGATTAGACAACATGCTCATATATAGATGTGTACAAAGCAAGATAAAAGATGTAGGAGAAGGCACTGGCAACTCTGTGTATGTGTGTGGTTGGGGAGTGAGGGTGATGGACTTAAAAAAAAGGCCTCATTGGGGAAGGTGAAATTTGAGCAGAGTCTTTAAGGAAATATGAATTGCAAAAGATGGTGTTGCAAAGGAGAGCATTCTAGCCACTGGGGACAGCTAGTACAAAGGCAGATATGGATGGGAGATGGAGAATGTTGTGTTCCACAAGGCTGGTGGTTTTTGGACATATAGTGTGGAAAAGAGGGATCTGTAAGAAGTCTGCCATAGGAGTAGGGGCCCAGGTTGTGAAGAGCTTTAAGCCAGGCAGAAGATTTAGATTTGATTCAGTGTAAAATCTTGTCATTGCTCTTTGCTAAGATGTTTGCTCTGAAGGGCAGTGCTCTTGATGAAGTGGGGGAGCCCTGACTTTTCATGCATCTCTGACTATTTTTATGCTGCCATAGGTCTACTATTGAATCTTCTGCCCACATACTTTATCTGTAATCTTGTGTTCCTTTTGGCTCATGTATCCACTTAGTAACATTTAAAGAGGGAGGCAGGTGTAAGTAACTTCCAGTAGAACTACAGGAAAAATATTGTACCTTCGAAAGGTAAGTGTGGAGACATCTGGGGGAACCTTATATAACTGCCTCAATTAGCACTGGTTTTCAGGTTTTGATTTAATCCTGCAAATTTCCTTTGGTTATCTGTACTGAAGTTTCAAAACATGAGACTGCCAGCCTAGATCATTATTTTCAGTGGGAACATTTTAATAAAAATGAATAGTTGCACAGGAAAACTCCTTGCTTAGACTTTGGTTAACAGCTTTTGCTTGGGCAAATTGTGTTTAAATGTGAATCTGTAATTGTTTAATAATAATACACACCAGATGGAAACCCTGTCAACTTCTGTGTGCATACAGGAACTTGACAAGAGGAGTCGGTAGATTTAGAGAGATTCTAAGAGCTGTTGAGACAAGAACCACACAGAACCTGCGAATGGTAAGTTTGGCTCATTGACTGTTAAAGATCAGTAGAGGTTAGATATAAAATACGTGTCATACAGTTTGTTCTGACGTAGATTGGCACGTGTCCTGTAATAAACTCAGCCTTATGAGCAACTCAACTCAGTGAAAACCTGATATAAGAGAGTCTGCTTGTAGGGTCAGTTTTAGTTCTGTCCTGAGGCATCGGTATATTGAAAGAGGGGTTCTAATGTGTCTGAATTTATTCAACAAACATTAAATGCCTATTATGTTCGAAACACTGAGATAACAAACATTACTTATGACCTGGGCCCCAGAAGAGATACAGAGTTTAGACAAAACCCTTGCCTTTACCCTCATGGAATTTATACTTCAATAGTCTGCAACTCTGTGTGTGTGTGTGTGTGTAGACAGAGACAGAAATAGCATACATGGGGTATTCATACATTCTTAGACCATAAATTTATATAAATGTGTGTATGCAGGTTTCTGAGACTATTGAACTATAAGAGTGTATCATTCTGTGTGTGTGCATATAGTGTGTGTGTGTGTGTGTGTGTGTGTGTATGCATGTGTATAGATAGATAGATATAGGGGTGTGTGTGTGTGTGTGTGTGTGTGTGTGTGTGTGTAACCAAATGGGAGTGATCAAATTTAGCATCAGCATGTTGACTGTGGAGGATCACCATGAAGTTTTACTAATTTGTTTTTATAATTAGTGGCACAGAAACGTGAACGTTTAAACTGTTTAAAATAAGATGTTTCTTGGTTCACCTATCCATTTGTTTATCCTCTCTCTTACTTTTTTGAGTCCTTAGTTTCCTTTCTAATATAAAAAGAAAAAAAATGAATGAGAATTCTCTAGCTTTATCTTCCCAGCAGCTTCTGGTCTGCGGTGGCTTCTGTTCCCCAAAGGCTGTACCAGTGATAATAGCTCATAATAAGACTTAAACCAATATGAGTAGATTGAATTGTCTGGCTTTTCCTCTCACTGTCTGGGATATCTTGTACCTTCTCCACAGATCTATCATGAATCCTTTAACTACAGCACAAGAGTGTTAGGTGAGGAGGCATCACTCAGAAGTTCTCAGCATGAAGTGGGTTTCAGAGGGAGCTTGTAGAATTTCATTGCCTGCCCTAGAGAGTCTCAGGAACGGATCAGATGACCTTTGGTGCTCGATGTAGTAGTCCTGACTAGAGGGCTGAGCCTAAATGTGCTTATCTCTAGGAAAGGCTTATATCACTTTGCACTTGTTTTTCACCTTTGCACCCCGCTGTATTATTGCATTTGTGCACTGTATTTGGGGTCAACAGATTTGATCCAGTCACTGCTTTTACATTTCCATTTTAAAGTCACTTTTCTGGTCTGGGCTTCACACATTCTAAATGCTAAATCACTATATAGATTTGAAGTAGCATCAGCATCCTCACAGTTATTAACAGCAGTAGAGAAATCAGTACAACCATATTTTTACTACCTACTTCACAAGAGTTTTGTGACGATCAAATGAGGCAGTGCATATAAAATACTTTGTTATAAACTCTGTGAGGGCAGGGACCTTGTCTTATCCCTCTTTGTATTCCTCTTAACACATAATGCAGTAACTTGCACACAGCAGCCATTTAATACATGTTTGCTGCATTGAGCTCTCATGCTACACAGTAAATACTTGCTTCATAACATTATATATTTGTTTAATTCTGATGGAACACTTCATTTAGGAAGGATTCTTTGAAAATTACTAGAAAGAACAGCATATATGTGGGTAAACATTGTTACCATATGTTCTTTTTCTCTTAAATTTATTTCCCCCAATATATTCCATAAAATTTCTCGCTTTGTCAGTGCGTAAGGGCCTTCAAAGATTTCTATTCATTATTAAAATGGCAAATGTTTTCATAGCTTTTTAAAAAGGATAATGAAAACCCAGGTTTTCAGAATTTAGTAAATGTGGAACATAATCGTGACCACATGTAATTATTATTTCATTAGGGAAAATGAATTCCATTTTTCAGCTTGGAGGATGAACACTAAGTCCTATCAAGGATATTTTCTGGCTACCAAATTTCAAACCTAGTTACTGGAAAATGTTTTCCATTCCAGTCTAAAGGACTTATATTTTTGTTTTCTTCTCAGCTTCATTTGCCTCTTTGAGGGTTTGATAGGAAATAGTTTAGCTTGGAAGTAATCAAATAATGAGAGGAAATAATTTGATCATTTTAGTTGAGGAGAGAGACTTTTGAAGGACCAACACAGAAAAGCTAGGTTTATTCAGAACCTCTTTTTAATAGAAGACCAAAGTTAGATATGAATTGGTTAATGTTAAATAGCCTTTAATCATGGTTTGTTAGAAATCCAAAATTCTGCTTTAGATGTGAATTGATCCCAGTGTTATCTTATTGTTAATTTACTGTAATTGACCTTGATTAAATTGTTCATACTTCTGATCCTGTATTTACTGATATTTTGACTGACATACGATATTGGGCAGATCCTTGGACTGTTAAGTAGGCATTAGGCCATTTTTGAACATCAGCAATGACTTTTTATTATGTTGCTATATTACTATGTAATAGTACTATTCTATTTTTAAGATGAATTAGCTAATATTGACAAAATTGAGTCTTCATATACTTTCCTTTGGGAAGGAGTATGCCAAAACAAAAGCTCCTGTAGAAAATTTTGTTTCTTTCTCAGGTATCAACTTAGGACTGACCTTCTTACCTTTTAAAATCCTTTTCTAGGTTATGTATGTTGTTCAGTTGTTTTTCAGTCATATCTGACTCTTCATGATCCCATTTGGAGTTTTCTTGGCAGATAGTGGAGTGGGTTGCCATTTTTTCCTCCAGCTCCTTTTTCAGATGAGGCAACTGAGGCAAGCAGAGTTAAGTAACTTGCCTAGGGTCACACAACTAGTATCAGAGGTCAGATTTCAATTCAAAAAGATGAGTCTTCCTGACTTCCAACTTGACACTCTATCCACTGTGCCACTTGGCTGCTTATAGTGCCAATGCAATATTTACAGCACCCATGAGCACAGTAAAGACCATGACTATAAATATTGCATGACACTTGATCAAAAAATATAACAAACTCTCCATATAGAGGACAGGACCAAAACATTTATTTAGACATCAGAAAACCGAATCCCAAAACCAGTAAGCTGATTCCATCACAGTAGCAAAGAAGTTAATAAAACCACAACACCACAGAGAGCCACAACATCCTTTAACCTTCCCACAAACCAATATAAGATCAATATTTACTCACAAGCCTCTCTGTCTCCTTGCCTAAGCTCCTCTCTCTTCCACCATCTCTCTAACTTTGGCTCCCAGCTTCCTGTGGCTCTGCTTCCCTTCAGCAAACTCCTCCTACCATAGGCTCCATGTGATTACATTCGGCCTGTTAGGGGGCAGAGTTTATCTTCAAAGCAGGGACGAGGAAGATCTTCAAATTCCCATTCCTATTACGCTGCCCCAGGTTATGTATAGGTGTTATAGAAGTGTTCTGAACTCAGAATTGGAAGACTTGAGTTTAAGACCTGTTTCTGTCACAGGCTTTATGGTAGAGTCATTTACCCAGATAAACCTAAGTTTTCTCATCTCTAAAAGGTTGAACATCACCCTTGTACTACCTTATTCATAGGGTTGTTAGGTTCAAATGAGATTGTTACTATGCAGTGTTTAGAGTACTTTAAAACTGTGGGACTTGGGATGCATGGCTTTTCTACAGTTTTATGTTGCTGGTCTTATTTGTGGTGAACCTGAGGGACACTGAATATTAGAGAGGAAAGGATCTTAGATATAGAGCTATTCTCGGGTTTCCTGAATGAGACTTTGAATCAGTAAAATATCTTGGTGGTCTCCCACTAACCTCTTTACTCTTCACAGTGTCAGTGGGTCAGTTCTCAGCAGCTCTGGGACAGCGCCCAAAGAAAAAGATCAAAGAAAAAGAGAAAGTCATAGGAGTCAGTTTTATTAAGCTCATCCATAGGTTTAAAGAAGTCAAGGTGTTGAGAGGAAAGGTTTTGTGGACTTAGTGAAAAAATTTTGCCTGAGGCTGGTGTATGGGTCTACAGACTACCATTTGGGAAATACTGATTGATTCAGTCCAACTCTTTATTTAATAGATAAGGGAACTGAGTCGCAAAGAGAAACAGATTGGTCAGTTAGTGGCAGAACGCAGTCTTGAAGCCTAGTCTCCTGGCTCTTACTCTGATTTTCCCTTTATTGGAAACTACAGGTGGCACAGGTATAAAAAGATGAGGAAGCACCCCAGCATCTGGATGATAGCCAGCTCCTGGAACTCTTCCTTTCCTTTGTTCTTTATCAAGGCAAGCATGAGGACTAGTAGGCTCCCTGGGAAGAGTGTGGTGAGGGGATAGTCTGGGAGATGAGGAAAACATGTCAGGTAGAAGTTCTTAGAAATCTTGAAATTTCCCCGTACCTATTGGGTACAGCATGTGGGAGATTTTTTTCCCACTTAGTATTTATTCTTTGGTTAGTGAGAGGAGGTTATCCTCTGCTGGCCTCAGCTTCCAGGGAAAGTCATTAGTTTATATGACTGAAATGGGATTAGAATGGAGCTGTAATAGAAGGTTTAAGGAAAATAGTGTGAGAACTGTTTACTTTCTCAAAATTGCATTTGTTTCTTATCTTTGCAAAGCCCTCTATAGGGGCTAGCAAGTATGCATTTACTTTCAAAATTTCATAGATATTTAAAAGCCATTGGGACTTACTTAGAAATGATAGGAGAAACTTTGTCATTGCCTAGTGGTTATCAGAAACCACTAAGCCAGTGATTTGGTTGCATTTAAGTTTCCATGTGGTGTTTTAAAAGATTTCAGATTGATGGAAACCTAGAGATAATCCTCTTTTAGGATGTTTTTATTGTTAGAAAACTCATTTGCATAGAAAATCAGCCTCTTGTGTGGACTAGAGAGAAATGAAATCCTGGCGTTTAGAGCGCGTTCTAGCCCAGCGCCTTGGACATAGAGGAGTAGTGGCTTAGTATTTGTATCTGATAAACGAGCAAATACTTTTAAAAAATTCTCATTTTCCTTTAGGTGGGAGGGATATAGTTAAAAATGAAGGTGATACAAAACCAAAACGTATTCATAAAAGGATTATTGAAAAAATGCTCATACAGTCCAGTAGTTATACTGTGACCCTTATAGCTTGAGGAGATAGAACAGCTTAAAAGGCTAGCTTTATGAGTAGGATTTGAATTGTGAAAGAAAGTTGATCCTATCAACACAGATCCCCCAAAACAAATTCAAGCAGGACAGAAATTAGAAGTCACTGTAAAATTGCTGACTTGAAGCTTGCAGTCTTGCATACAGGCTTCGTTCCTTTGTTTAAAGCCTTAGGTTGGCTGTCTGCCATTGCCCAGTGTTTTTAATGATAAAATTTTTTCCCCCTCTCATGTCATAAAAAATATGTGAGGGTAAAGTAAACGAAATTAAGTTTAGTAAGCTGTTGTTGAATACCTTTAAGAATAATGATGCCTACAAGTATCAAAAGAACCATAGGAAGCAGAGTTAGGGATCCGTCAGCTTACTGTCTGTCACAGAATCCCAGATTTTCAGAGTTGGACAGGATCTCAGGCAATTTAACTTAAACTGTGATGACAGAAAATCCCTTCTGCAACATCTCAGTAAGCAGTCACCCACCCTTTACTTGAGAACTACTATTTTTCCAGGCAGCTTATTCCACTTTTGGATACTTTTAATTATTAAGAAATTTTTTCCTTACATTGAGTCAAAATCTGCCTTCCTACAGTTTCTAATCATTGTCCTGGTTTCACTCTCTGGAACCAAGGAGAACAAGTCTATGTACCTTGTTCTGTTTAGCCATTTCCCATGTAACCTTTCAGATACTTGAAAGTAGCTCTTTTGTATCATCCCTGAGTTTTCTATCATGAAAATCCCTCTAAAGTCTTCTCTTCTTCGGGCAAAACATGTTACTTGGAGACCTCAGTTTCCTCATCTGTAAAGTAATGAAGGCCTTGAACTAGATGATCTCTAAAGTCCTTTTCAGTTCAAACATTCTGTGATTGTTTGAACTTTGGGTGGATACCATATAGAAGATTAAAAGGACATCTAACAAGAATCTCAGCAGTCAGTTGGGGAGAGATTCTGGTTTGGAACTGTGAAGGGAGTCTCCAGCTAAGAATTGGAGACAACAATAGCTCCCATTTTTATAACCCATTATGGTTTATGAAGAGGTGTTTTTTTTTTCCACCAATCTGTTAAGTAGTAAGTAAAAGTATTATTATCTCCATTTTACAGGTGAGTAAACGGAGGCTCAGAAATATAGAGTGGTTCTCAGTATCACCGACTAGTGAGTGACAAAGATAGAACTTGAACCCAGGTCTTCTGACTCCAGGTCTATTGCTTTTTCCCCTACACAGCATGATCTCATCATGCCAACTGTGTAGATAAGCTGTATCAGATGCTGAAGTGATGTGTTAGTCAGTCCACAAATACCCTGGGCCTGGCACTGTGTTAGCTACTGTGTTTGCAAAGAAAATTGAAGGATGAGCTCCTTCTCTGAATGAGCCACTAGTCACGAGTGGGAAGGTAAGAGCCATTTAAATATTTTAACGATGAATAACTTTTAAGGAACTCTAGAGGGAAGAAATACTCATTCTTATTCATTAATTAAAGCATTTACTGACTTCCTTCTCTGTGTGTGAGCTTTTTCTTAGTTTCCAATCTCCTTGAGCTTTTTGTAACATTTGATGCTCGTGACCACCTCATACTTCTCAGTGTTCTCTCCCTTCTTCCTGGGCTTATGTGACGCTGTTCTCTCCTAGTTTACTTTGTGCTCGTTAGACTTTTCCTTCTCAGGCTCTCATTGGTTAATCTTTCTCATCCATTCATTTCAATGTGAGTACCCAGTAGAGTTGTGCTCCAAGACCTCTTTTCTTTTTATATTCCCTATCCTTAAAATATCATCAAGTCACATGGCTTCAGTATTGTTTCAGTGGGGATGACTTTTATATCGGTGTATCCAATCGTTGTTTCTTCCTTGAGCATTGGCTGCCTGGTAGACATCGCAGCATAAGACAGTGGAAAGAGCATTGACTTTTGCATCATAGGACTTGGGTTCAAATTTTAGCTCTGATGCTTAGTGGTGGTGTGACTTTAAGCAAAGCGTGTACTCTTTAGGACTCAATTTCCTTTTCTTTGCCTTTTTTGAAAGTTTTATTGATGTGTTTATTTTACATTGCAGATATTTATGAATTACTCCAACTCAATGAGAGGTCTGTTGTAACAAAGTAAAATAGTTAAGCAAAACTAATAATATCTTAAAAGTTCAGGCAATGTTCTGTATCTGTAGCACTCCCCCCCACCCCCAAACTCTATTTAAAAAAAAACTTTTTAAATGAAAAGATAGCTACTTATTCTCTCTCCTACCCCTACCCAGTGGGGGAAAAAAGAAAAGCAAAGCAAATTTCTTGTGTAGTCAAGCAAAGCACATTCCCTCATTACTTGTATACAAATATGTTTGTATATGTAACAGTCTGTACCCTGTATCACCTCTCTCACCTCTCAGCTTTCAGGAAGTCGATAGTATTTTTGATTATTGATTCTTTGGGATCATGGATTGTCATTGTTTTGAGTTTAATTCTTAAGTCTTTCAAAATTGTCTTTACATTTTCATTCTTATTATATAAAAAGTGTTTGCCTATGGCACAGTAGATAGAGTGCTTGGCCTGGAGTCAGGAAATCCTGAGTTCAAATGTGGCCTCAAATACTTACTGGGTGTGTGCCTGTGGGCAAGTCACTTAACCTCTGTCTGCCTGAGTTTCCTCAGTTATAAAATGGAGCTCATGGTAGTACCTGTGTGAGCAGTCCTCTTTGTGACAAAGAGGTTATATTTGTAACGTGCTCGGCACCGTGCCTGCCATATGGTGGGCACTTAATAAATGCTCATTCCCTGTCTTCTCATCGGTTTGTGAAACGTTGTTATAGAATAATTTGTTTTTCTGGTTCTGCGGACCTCACTCAACATTAATTACCTTGATATAAATCTTTTCTTCTTTGAATTCATGTTTCCTCATTTCTTATGCTACAAACATATTCTTCATATTCATATTCCACAACTTGTTCAGTCATTCTTCAAATGATGAACATCCCTGTAGTTTCCAGTTTTTTTTTGTCACCTCAAGAAGAGCTGCTACAAATATTTTTGTACATATGGGACCTTTCCTTATTTCTTTCATCTTTGGGGAGTTTAGGCCTAGCAGTGGTATTGCTGGGTCAAATAGCATGCACTGTTTATTAACTTTTTTGATCTAATTCCAAATTGCTTTCCAGAATGGTTATATCCATTCACAGAGTCACCAGCATGCATTGTTTTCACCCATCCCCTCTTGGATTTCTCATTTTTTACTTTTCATCTTTGCCAATCTGAAGTGTGTGAGGTGGCATTTCAGAATTTTTAAAATTTGCATTTCTCACTTTAGTAATGATTTGGAGTATCTTTTCATATGGCTATAAATAGTCTTGTTTCTTCTATTGAAAATTGCCTATTCCTATCCTTTGACCATTTATTAGTTGGGAAATGGCTCTTATTCTTATAAATTGAAACAGTTCCTTATACATTATGGAAATGAGACCTTTATCAGCGAAACTTTGTGGTAGCTCCCTAATTGGTCTTCTTGCCTCTAGTCTCTCTTAATTCTAATCCATTTTCCATATAGCTTCCAAACTGATATTCGTAAAGCACAAGGCCTCAAGTTTTTTTCATCTGTAAAATGAGGGAAATGGAATAGATGACCTCTAAAGACCTTACTAGTTTTAAAACTGTGATTCTATGATCTCTGCCTGGTGAAGGTTGTACTTTTAGCCCTTAGGAGTCAGCATGACCAAAATAGAATCCATTATCTTTATCCCTAAACCTGCCTCTGTTTCTCTCACCCTTCTCATGGTTAGCAGCTTTGAAACTGTGATATCTTACTATAAATAAAATAAAACCATTGCCTCTTATTCTAAAACCGGTATGACAAAAAGTCCTATTGATTCCACCTATGCAGTTTCTCTCACCTATTTCCCTTTCTTCCTACTTAACGCTGTCACCAAGCACTTACTACTCTTCATTCATACTATTGAAATAGATTATTGTAGAACAAACATTGTGGTATCTCCTCAGTGATGTGGTCCACAATTGGCTATTTCTTGTGAAAAGCTGCTTGTTCCCCATTGCTGTCTTCCCTGAAGATGCCCTCAGTTTACATGTAGATTTCTCTCATAAAGATTTGGTAAAATGGGAGAACAGACACATAGGATGGTAGTTTTTGATGGTCTTTTTTCAGCTTTAATAAGGTCTAAGGTTTTTTCCCACTCCTTTGGTATGTGAGATCAAATAAAGCATGGGAAGGACATTTGAGAGGTATAAAGCAAAGCGCTGTAGGACGTTGTCACTTTTCATTTTGTCATTGAATCCATTTCACCTATCAAGGTGCCTTGCACATAACAGGTATTTAATATGTTTGTTGAATATATGATTGTTATTGACAGTATATCAGGAAAATCTTTTTGGAAGAGGGGCTCTGAGTTACCCTTTAAAGAATGGATTGGGGGGACTGCTAATTGGCGCACTGGCCCTGGAGTCAGGAGGACCTGAGTTCAAATTTGGCCTCAGACACTTAACACAAACTAGCTGTGTGACCTTGGGCAAGTCACTTAACCCCAATTGCCCTGCCCTCCCTCCTCCAAAAAAAAAATTAAAAAAAAATGTTAAAAGGTACAAGTCCACTTAATGGTGATGACCAATTTCATTCCAGAACTGTCTTTATGAAAGCAGTCACTGATTGGATCAGTAGAAGCCTGGTGATACTGGTTCATTCTTATAAAAAAACATATTGGGAACCACTGGGCAGCCAAGGGGAAGAATACTGGGCTTAAGAGGATCTGGAGTCTGTCCGGGCTTTGTCACTGGTTGTGTGGCTTTGGGCAGTTCAGTTCAACAAGCAGTTATTAAGCACTTCTTCTGTTTAGCCCTGTGCTAAGTGCCTGGACTTCAAAGACAAAAATGAAACAGTTCCTGCCTTCAGGGAGTTTAACATTCTGCATTATAAGTTAACCTTTATGAGACTTAGTTTTCTCACCTCTGTAATGGGAATAATAATACTTGGCCCTGTCCGCTTGCTGTGGGTTGTTATGATTGAATGGAATGACATCTTTAAAGTGCCTTGTAAACTCTAATACTGTCAGTGTTATTAGGAGCAAGTTTCTGGTGTAAACCAAAATGTCAGTGTAGAATTACCAATGTTTGTTTTCTGTTTCATCCACAGACGATAGCCAGACAGTTAGCAGAAATTTTGTTAAGGGGTATGTGTGAACAGAGCTACTGGAATCCTCTGGAGGATGCTCCATACCAGTCACCTCTTGATGATCCCCTCAGGAAAGGAGCCAATACGAAAAACTACTCTCTGCACAGAAGAGCCCGAGTATACACAGGAGAAAAGTATGGGAGTTCTTTGCCTTCTCGCTGTACACACCTGTTATTAGGAGATGGGGGGAAGAAATCTCATGATAATTTTAAAATCCAGTTTTTCTCCTTTAAAAAAAAAGAAAGAAGGCCAGGTATGGTGGGCTAGTAATCTTTGCTGTTGAGGAGGAGGCTGGTGAATTGCTTAAGCTCAGGAGGCCTGAGTGACTTACATTAGGGCTGAAGCTGATTGGGTCTCCATGCTAAGTCTGGCAAAATGCTGAATCTCTAGAAGGTATTTTGGTGGTGGTGGGGGGCATACTAAGTTGGCTTAAGGGGTGAACTAGCCCAGGCTGGAAATGGAACGGGTCAGAAGTTCTGTGCTGATCACCGGTGGGATCTGGCCTTTTGAGTAGCTATTGTACTTCCTCCTGGTGTGAGAGAGGGAGGGGGGCAAGAAGAGGAAGCCACTTCATTACGTCATTAATTTAACTTTAAAGACTATTTTTACATTAATTTATTCACTCAACAGATATTTGTAGAGTGTGATCAAGTGGGTAGAGTGTGATTATTTAGGAATCTGAGACCTTTCTGTTACCCTTACAAGTCTTCATCTGTCTTTGAAATTCTTACCTCTCACTTGCAGAAGGTAGTGCCAAGTAATACCTAAGTCAGTGACGAAGTTAATTACCCTTATGTTAACACTTTTTCTCTTAAGTACATTGATGTTTTGAGTAAAAAAATACTTTAAACTAAATTGTGAGAGAAAGTGAGGAAGTAGCGAGAAATGATTTATAAGTGCTAGGTGATATTGAAATTTAAAATTTTCTTTTCTCATTTCAGATTTGGAGGCCTTTGGGTTGGGGGAAGTGGGTTGGTGGGGAAGGCATAGGCAGTCGTTTTAGGCCTAACTCTCTTCTCTGGTCGTCCTGAAGGGTTTTAGGTTACAGCCTCACAGTCCTGTACCTCCAGCCCAAGGGAAGCAAGAGGAAGGCAGATTAGAAGGGAGGGGATTAGAGGCAGCTAGACACAGTAGACCACAACAGGTGTGGACTAGCTTTTTGCTCCCGACAACCCACCCTTTGATCCTTTGTCCACTCTGGCCCACTCTGGCCCTCCCCTAAATTATTCTCATTCTTGTTATCAAAGTGACCCTGGGTTCCCACAGGCTGGGCCATCAGAGAGTAGGCTCTCACAGGGCCTCCCTGATTGAAGACTCTAAGTGCAGGCACAGTCTGTTATAGAAGGATCAGGTTGACTGAGACCAGAGAGACTCGTTACCAGAATACTGGCCACCAGTAGATGAATCTATTTCAGCTCTAGCAGTTCATGGAACTGCCTCCTTACGTATGGAGGGGTTGCTAATTGTGTTGGTGGAAAGAGTAATTACATTGGTGAAATCACAGATCTTTTGGAATATTTGAAGAAGTCTCCCCAGGTAAGGTTTAACGAAACCTCAGAGTGAATAAGAAGGAATTAGAAAAGGGAAAAAGGACAAGGGTAAATATGGTCCATCAGAATCTTTTACGTATTTCCTATTCTCCATTCTGATGAAGAGTGCAGAACAGTTGGCCAGGATTAGTATCATAATTAAGACTTGGCTGTACCATATTTTTACAAAATGCTGCATTCACAGAATGTTAGAATTGGAACAGATTTTGGAAGTGATAGAATCCAGTCTTTTCATTTTTATAGACGGAGAAACAAGCTCAGAAAAGTTAACTTACATGATTCAATCACAGGTCTTCCAACTCCAAATCCACTGTTCTTTCTGCTAACCCCATTCTGCATTTGGGATAATGCCCATGTGTTAAACATTGAAGAATGCCTTCAGACTAAAACTCTCTAGAATGTAGCAATTGAGACAGTTGGGCAGAGAGGTATTTTGTGGGTGACATCTGAAAAATATCTGTAGCGCTCAGCAAAGAGATTGTATTTCTGAAGGCTTTTAATCCCTGTAAACCTGCCTTGACATTTCTCTTTGGTAGTCTCTTATTCAGTTTGCCATTGATTCAGACAAATGAGCCCATTCTGAGCTTTTTTCCTAGACTGATTTGATTTAGTTTGATACCCTCGCCCTTTCCCATGGCTATCTTAAAACAATAAACTTGTTTTTGTCCCTCAGAATCTGTTTCTCATGTTCTTCATCTTTTTGTTTAAAATGCTAGCCCTTTTTTATTGTGAATGACTATCTATTTACAAAGTTTGAAGTGATTTGGGAATTTTTTATTTGCCATTTTTAAGATGGAAAGGGGTAGCCTGATATAGTATGATGAATACTAATTTGAGAGTTGGAAGACATGAGTTCTTTTTCTTTTACAAATATGTTTATAATTTTATTAGTAAATTTTGTTTTTACATCAGCTATATTTCTGACTGTATTGCCTGCTCTTGCCAAACCTAGAAAACTATAATAAAGAATAAAAAAGAGAGAAACAAAAGTGATTCAAGAAACCGAGCTAAATATCACGGACTCTGAAAGAATATGCAAGACTCCACACGCGCACAGCCCCCCACTTGTAAGAAGAAGGTGGGGCAACATTTTACTCCTGTCTGAGGCCAGGCTTCTTGATGATTATAATTACGCAGCACTCCGGGATTGTTGCTGCGGTTTCCATTTACGTTGTGATAGCCATTGTGTATGTTATGTCCCTGGTTCTCCTTATTTCATTCTGCATCGGTTCATATAAAAGACACGAGCTCTTTTCCCACTTTATTATTAAGCCTTGCTATGTGACGTTGGATTCACATCTTAGTTCTGCCGCTTACCACCTGCACAAGTTTGGACAAGTCCTCCTCTAACCGTAGTTTCCTCCATTGTAAAATGAATGGAAATTTGGGGTGAGGTAGAGTAGATGGTCTTTAAATTCCCTTCGAGTTTTGACATTCTGTGTTCTAAGGTTCTTTCCTGTTGTAACATTCAGTGTTTTATGGTTCTGTGTTCTATTTCTTAAAATTCCATTTTAGTTCTGATAATTTAGTATTCAGTATTTTTATAATTTTAGAGAAATTTCTTCTCAAATTTTCTAAATCAACTTTTTTGTTCAAAGTTTTTTTTGAAACTTTTAAAATCAATTCTTTAAAAAAATTGATATTTTATATTTTCCTCTAATTACATGCAAAAGCAGTTTTAATGTTCTTTTTTTTCTCAAATTTGAAGTTTAAAATTTTTTCCCTCCCGTTCCTCTCTCCTCCCCCATTAGGAAGGAAAGCAAATTTGACATAGATTATACATATATAGTCATGTAAAACACATTTCCAGTTAAGTTATGTTGTGACAATTAAAGTAAAAAGGAAATATTCTTCGATTTTCATTGAGATTCTACCAATTCTTTCTCTAGAAATGGATAGCATCTTTCATCATAAGCCATTCGAAATTGTCTTAGATCATTGCATTGCTGAGAATAACTAAGTCATTCACAGTTGATCTTGTATAATATTTCTGTTACTGTATAAAATGTTCTCCAGGTTCTGCTCATTTCATTTTGCATTAGTTCATGTAAATCTTTCCAGTTTTATCTGACAGCATCCTGCTTGTCATTTCTTGACTTTTTTTTTTTTTTTGCTTTTTGGAAGGGAGAAGGCAGGGCAATTGGGGTTAAATGACTTGCCCAAGGTCACATGGCTAGTAAGTGTTAAATGTCCGAGGCTGGATTTGAACTCAGTTCTTTCTGACTCCAGGGCCAGTGCTCTATTCACTGCGCCACCTAGCCGCCCCTGCTTGTCATTTCTTTTAGCAAAATAGTATTCCATCACAATCATATATAATACCTTGTTCAACCATTCCCCAATTGATGGGCAGTCCCTTAATTTTCAATTTCTTGCCTCCACAAAAAGAGCTGCTGTAAATATTTTTGTACATGTGGGTCCTTTTCCTTTTTCTTTGATCTCTCTGGGATACAGACCTAGTAGTGCTGTTGCTGTGTCAAATTTTCGTGGTTTTGTAGCCCTTTGGACATAGTTCCAAATTGCTCTTTGGAATGGTTGAATCAGTATATAATTTCATCAACAGTGCATTAGTGTTTTAATTTTCCCACATCCCCTCCAACATTTGTCATTTTCCTTTCCTGTCATGTTCGCCCCTCTGATAGATATGGGGTGGTACCTCAGGGTTGCTTTAATTTGCATTTCTCTAATCAGTATTGATTTAGAGCATTTTATCATATGACTGTAGACAGCTTTGATAACTTTGTCTGAAAACTGCTTACACACATACTTTGACCATTTATCAATTGAGAAATGGTTCTTATTTCTGTAAATTTGACTCAGTTCTCTATATAGTTGAGAAATGAAGTCCTTATCAGAGAAACTTGTTTAAAAATTTTTTTTCCACAGTAATGCTTACCATGTATTTCTCCCCATCCAATTTTCCTCCTGTTTATCCTATTCTCTCTCTCCTTTCATCCTGTTCATTCTCAAAAGCGTTTTGCTTCTGACTTTTACCTCATTCAATTTACTCTTGCTTTTATCATTTCCCCTTTCCTTCTCTTATCCCCTTCCACTCCTACTTTCCTATGTGGTAAAATAGATTTCTACACCCAGCTGAGTGTGTATGTTATTCCCTCTTTGAACCAATTCCAATGAGAGTAAGGTTTATGTGTCCCTGCCTCCCACATACCTGATCTTACCCTTCACTGTGAAAGCTCTTTCATGCCTCTTTTATGTCAGATAATTTGCTCCATTCTACCTCTCCTTTTCCCCTTCTGCCAGTATATCCTTCTTTCTCATTCCTTAATTTAATTTTGTTTCTTTAGGTAATCATACCGTCACATTCAACTCACACTCATGCCCTTTGTCTGTGTATACTCCTAATTGCCCTAATAATCAGAAACTTTTTAGGAGTTACAAATATCGATTTCCCATGTAGGAATGTGAACAGTTTAACCTTATTGAATCCCGTGTGATTTCTCTTTCCTGCTTACCTTTTATACTTCTTGTGCATCTTGTATTTGAAAGTCAAGTTTTCTATTCAGCTTTCGTCTATTCATCAGAAATGCTTGAAGGTCCTTTGCTTCATTGCATGTCAATTTTTTCCTGTGAAGGATTTTACTTACTTTTGTTGGATTCTAATCTGACTCTTTTGCCCTCTGGAATATCATATTCCAAGCCTTCTGATCCTTTAATGTAGAAAGTGCTAAATCTTGTGTTATCCTAACTATGACTCTGTGATATTTGAATTGTTTCTTTTTGGCTGCTTGCAATATTAACTCTTTGTCCTGGGAACTCTGGTATTTGGCTATAATATTCCTGGGACTTTTTGTTTTGGCATCTCTTTTATCTCTCCTGGATCTATTTTCCTGGTCAGTTGTTTTTCCAATGAGATAGTTCACATTTTCTTCTATTTTTTTCTTTTGTTTGATTTTGTTTTATTGTTTCTCAGTGTCTCATGAAGTCTTTAGCTTCTACTTGGCCAATTCTAATTTTTAAGGAATTGTTTTCTTCAATGAGCTTTTATATGTCCTTTTCCATTTGGCCAATTTTGCATTTTAAGGAGTTCTTTTTTTCAGTGGATTTTTGTGTATCTTTTTCCATTTGGCCAGTTCTGCTTTTCAAGGCATTCTTCACTTTGTTGGATTTTTATGCCTCTTTTACCATTTGGCCAGTTCTGCTTTTCAAGGCATTCTTCGCTTTGTTGGATTTTTATGCCTCTTTTACCATTTGGCCAGTTCTGCTTTTCAAGGCATTCTTCGCTTTGTTGGATTTTTATGCCTCTTTTACCATTTGGCCAGTTCTGCTTTTCAAGGCATTCTTCGCTTTGTTGGATTTTTATGCCTCTTTTTCCATTGGCCAGTTCTGCTTTTGAAGCTGTTGTTTTCTTTAGTATTTTTTTTGTATCTCCTTTACCAAGCTGTTAACACCTTTTTCTTGATTTTCTTGTATCACTCTCATTTCTCTTCCCAATTTTTCCTCTACCTTTCTTACTTGATTTTAAAAATCTTTTTTGAGGGGTGGCGAGGTGGCGCAGTGAATAGAGCACCGGCCCTGGAGTCAGGAGGACCTGAGTTCAAATGTAGCCTCAGACGCTTAACACAAAAACTAGCCGTGTGACTTTGGGCAAGTCGCTTAACCCCAACTGCCCTCCAAAAAGCAAAAAAAAATCCATTTTTGAGCTCTTTCATGACCTGGGGACAACGCGTTTGTTGTTGTTGTTGTGTTTTTTTTTGAGTGTTTGGGTCGAGGAGTTTTGACTTTGCTGTCTTCTTCTGAGTTTGTGTTTTGATCTTCCTTATTACCATAGTAACTTTGTATAGTAAGGATCTTTTTCTGCTGTCTGCTCGTTTTCAAGCCTATTTCCTGACTTTTAACTCTATGATAAAATGGGGCTCTGCTTCTGGGGTTGAGGGGACACTGTCCTAAGCTTGAAGCTTCAGGTTTTTTGTGGAACTGTTTTTGGAGGTAATTCTGGTTACCTCTAATTTTTGGGTTCTTTCAATGGAAAAGAATGTGACTTTTGCCATTGCCTTGCTCCTCCCCTTTGGGAGGGATATTGTCCTTTTCCCACCTTTACTGCACCTCCCCCCCCCCCACCCTTTTAGGTGGAGATCTGTGTTTTCTCCTCCTTCCTTTGTCCCACTGTTACAAATATGCAAGTCTTTCTAGGGAGAAGTGTGTTTACTACTCTCCTGTACTGTGCACTGGTTTGTGAGCGATCATAAGCACTTTTTTCCATCCTGGAACTGTCCCAGGTCCCCTGTAGCCATCAGCTCTGGTGTGCTAGTGCTCTTCATTGCCCTGAGACTGAGAATCAGGACTGCAACCTAGATCCAACTATGGGCAGTGTAACCGAGTCCTCCTTCTGGTGCCAGTAAAGAGATCCCTGTAATCTCCTTCTGACCAGTTGTCTGGTCTCTTTTCCATCTGTGGATTGAGAGGTCTGGAAATTGCCACAGCAGCCACTGATCCAGTCACTCCCAGGACCTCCTCTTGGTTTTCTTGGGTCCCATATACACTGGCACAGCCTGCACTGGACTGCGCTCTACACTTACCCCAGTGCAACAGACCTTTCCTGCTGACTTTCTAAGTAGTCTTGGCCTGGTAGATTGTTTCATCCCTTCCTTTTGTGGGTTCTTCCACTCTAGAATTTGTTTTGAGGCATTATTTAAAGGTGTTTGGAGGGGCTTGGGGAAGAGCTCAGGTGAATTCCTGCCTTTTCTCTACCGTTTTGACCCCCTGACAGGAATTTTTAAAAAGAAATTTGTGGAAAGGTATGATGAGGTGAAGTGTGGAAAAGCATACAGAGGTATAGAATCTTCTGTATTACTTTTTTAAAAAAATAGTAACTTACCGTTAACTTCCTTAGAAAAGCTTCCTAATATACGAAGTGACCTTCACCTTTAATAACTCATTTTTCTGTACTCACTTCCCACCATCATGGTTCACACCTATAGTTAGTTATAACTTTATTGTGATATTACTTCAGTATGACCTTGAATGAGTTGCTTCTTTATGGGCCTCACTTTTTTCTATTGAACACAGAGGGAGGCTAGACTAGATGTTTTCTTAAGTTACTTCAAGCTCAGATCTTCTTAATTCTATATCTTTGCCTAGCTCATGCTTTTAAAATATTAATTCTAGCCATTGCAGTTTAATTTCCTAAATATCATGGTCATAGAATTTATTAATTTATAATTTGACATTTTATTAGTAATCATATGCATACTTTTTTTGCCTTTTAGAGGGCAATTGGGGTTAAGTGACTTGCACAGGGTCACACAGCTAGGAGTGTGAGTGTGTGTGTGTGTGTGTGTGTGTGTGTGTGTGTGTGTGTGTGTGTGTGTGAAGCGTCTGAGGTCAGATTTGAACTCAGGTCCTCCTGACTCCAGGGCTGGTGCTCTATTTACTGTACCACCTAGCAGCCCTGAGTAATCATATTTCTTATGGTTACTTGGAAGGAGAGATCTGTGTAGTGAATCTTGAAGTAAAAAAAAAAAAAGATTTCCAAATCCACTGCAGGTAAGAGGGAAGGGTAATGTAGCAGAAATGTTTCATCTTAGTATCTGGAATTTTCCCTTTCTTTTTTTTTTTGTGGGGGTGGGCTGTATTTTATTTCAGTATTTGGGATCTTGGAAGGGAATGGAAGGGTAATAATTGATAACAAGACTATGGACCTGTAAATAGTTCATCTGCAAATTGTATCAAGTCTTCTCTTCTTGCTTACAATTCACATAACACAAGATCAAAATCTCTTATTAGAGAGAGTAACTTTTACTTAGTTGAGGGACACAAAAACATGTTCAGGGTACAGAGAAAATTCGCTATAACTGGCTAGACAAAATGCTGCTTGTTGGGACGTTCGAATATAACTTTGTTTTCTTGAATTCTTTTGAAAACCATTTGTTATAAGGTGGATTTTTCCTACTTTTGTCTTCCGCCCACTGTTTCACTCACATGAAATGTCTTAAATATATACCTAATCAAAAGAATTGCATTAATGTGGATACATCTGCCAATTTTTGTAATTGAAAATCAGATGTAGTTTTATAAAGCCCTCTTTTAGTGACCTTTACACTCAGTTCTCTCAGCTTAGTGTGAGCAAATTTTATTTAGATGAGTTTTTCCACTGTTGGTTCCAGATTCTTTAGCTATTGTTTAATTGGCTGTGGTGCACTGGCATTGTCGCAGCATGAACAGAGGGCTGGATTTGGAGTCAGAGGACCTGGTTTGAAGTGCCCTGTGTGATGATTTTAGGGGGTCCCCTGAACTTGCTTTTTTTGAATTGCCCTATTTTCTAGAAACACTGGACCCAGAGTATACAGGAGGCCCTGAATGTGTCAAGAATGAAGCCCCCTCCCCAGCTGACATAATTTATTATTTGTGTCCCAAACTAGACTTCCTTG
>CM053582.1:421694240-421708013 GCA_028627135.1 Pseudochirops cupreus
CCCCCCCCCCCCCCCCCCCCACCACACCCTTTTAGGTGGAGATTTGTGTTTTCTCCTCCTTCCTTTGTCCCACTTACAAATACGCAAGCTTCTGTATGGACTGTGAACTCTTTGGGTTCCACATACGTGTTCATGTCTCTTGTAATTGTGAAGTCGTGATTGCTTGTTGACGACCTTAGGCAAGTTGTCTAATTTCTTGGCATCTTCCTTTCTCTTCTGTCAAATGTGAGAGTTGACCTAGATGACCTCTGAGTTCCCTTTTAGCTCTGACTCTAGTAGAGCTAATTCTTAATTATTTGGAGGTGACTCTCCATCCCAACCCCTCCCCTCATCTGTTAATTATAAAGCATTTAAAAAAAAATCTCTTCTTAAGTTGCTCATCATTTGACCTTCCATCAAAGGGGTTGGGCAAGTTAGAAGAGATTGAATTGAAGTCAGTAAATGTGTTACTTGCTAGGAAATGTGGTAAGCACGGTATTACTTTGTCTATAGTAGTTGGCTCAGATGGAATGTGGAGCAGGTACATGGACTTAACTGACACTGTGATGTCTCATTAAAACAAATGGACAGTGTCCCTGATGATGCAGTCACATTTTAACAGAAGCTGTATTACCTAGAAATTATTGTTGGACATTTGAAAGTATTAAAAATTATGGAAAACTGAGCATTTGGAGGGGTTGTATTTCCATTTTTTTCTCTATTTATTTATTTTTAGTTTTCAGTATTCATTTCCACAAGATTTTGAGTTACAAATTTTCTCCCTGTCTTTTCCCAACCCCACCCCCCCACCCCAAGATAGCAAGCCTACTGAATACCCCTTCCCCCAATCTGTTCTCAAGGAGTAGTATTTCTAAATCCAAAAATCCTTTAAAGGAAAAAATCCCCAATTGCCCAGAGTTGATTGCTTAATCAAGAACCTGGCAAATTCCAAATCCCATCATATACCATTCATACTCCTTCTCCTACCCCTCCACCCCCAAAAGTTTTTGTTTTTCTATAAGTCTTTTCTCCCCAGGCATCTTTCCCTTGTGACAGAGAAAAATAGTTTTGCCTAGCTAACTAAAACAGCTGCCATTCTGAATGTAACATTCCACAAATGTAATCCCTGCCTCTGAAGGGAAAGAGATGCATTTTGTCATCTTTTCTAGGGCCAAGATTTGACCTTTCCCTTTTATCCCAAAACATTTTTAGCACTCTTTATGACTGAGGGTTCACTCCAACATCTCAAATCTGTAATGGAATTTCTAAAACATAAGCATAGCGTGGTGTTTTCTGATCTACGATCTCATTTCCCTGTAAACTTATATAAGAAAAAAATTTTTTAAAAATATATTTAGCAGCTAATTCTAGAGTAAGTAAGAATAATTCTTATTTTATTACTTAATAAGATGAAGCTTAAGGCATTTTAAGCTTAATCTGTCTCACTCACCTACTTAGGCAAATATTCTCTCATTCCAGGGGAAAAGCTTTTTTAAAAAGCTTTTTAAAAATCTGACTGGAAACCTTCACTTAGCTACCATTAAAGACTTTTCAAGAGTTTCAGAACTGAAAGAAATGAGGGAAATTGCAAAATTTAAAGTGCAGTAGAGTCTGGGAATGTAAACATTGAAATGTGGAAAACATAGACTAGTGTTACCTTTCGACTTCTCTTCTGTGATCCTGAGCAATGTTGAATTACAAATTTTTTTCCTTTTAGCTCAGGAATTTAAAGTTTAGTCTGATATTATAATGCAAATTAAAGTGCTTGCTTTTGGTTGAATTGAATTGCATTGTACTCAGAGTAAAACCAGCTCATTGAGACATGACCAGTCTCACTGAATTCTTCCTGGGTAGGAAAGATAATTTATAGTCCCCATTTATCTTTTTCATTCACAAAAAAAGGGAAGAAAATCAGAATAATCCTGTATGTTAACATGCCTGCAGTTTGCATGCATAGGAGGCTTGTTACTCTACATATAAACGTTTCATAGCTAGGTAGATTTCTCTTTGTATAAAGGCTATATATGTTTAAAACATGCTTTTATAAGTAGACTGGTTCCTTCCCTTTAACATACATAAATGCCACAGAATATTGTTCCCAAACAAGCCAGTGAATGCTAAGTATTCTGTTGCTTGGTATTGAGAATGTAGAAGCTTCCATCATTATTTCTGCTCTGCTTATAGTAATGCATGTTTACATTATTCTAACATGGCTTTGCTAAGGCTTTTGTTTTGTTTTGGCAGCATTTTTTGCCCCCAGGAGAATACTGAGGAAGCCCTATTGTTGTTGCTGATCAGTGAATCAATGGTAAGTGTAATATAGAAAAGTTTTTTCTTCTCTTCTGGGATTTCCCTTTGGCCAGGGTGCTGGTCCTGTCAGATGACTCAGGAGGGATGTGATTCTAGAGCAGTGGTTCTCAACCTTCCTAATGCCGAGACCCTTTAATACTCATGTGGACGTATCTGCATGTGGGCGGAAATGCCTGGAGACGGATAGAGGAGCTGTGTCTTGGTTCCTAAGACCATCGGAAATATGTGTTTTCCAATGGCCTTAGGTGCCCCCTGTGACCCTTGTGAAAGGGTCGTTTGACCCCCAACCCACAGGTTGAGAACCGCTGTTCTAGAGGAACACTTCATATTATTATCTCTGGGAAGGTCCTCAGTGCTGAGAGACCAGTACAATCTGTTTTTTAACTGTGTTTCCTTTATTGTTCAGACCCACTATCTTTGTCCTGGTCAGACTCTGTGTTGACATGAGACTCAGAATTTCATCTTAAATCCTGACATCAGCATTGTATAAATAAACTGTACTAGAGCCATGGCAAAATTACACTGTGTGTGTGCGTGTCCTTCCAATTAACATCACACACACATGCCATTTTTATGGGATTATGATCAGATGACTGTGTCAAGAGTCACCTTGAGTTGAAAGTCACAGAAGGGTAGGTGTGAGGGAAGAGGATAATATAGAAATACCCATTTTGTTTTAGTCATCTAACAGTTTTGGGGGCAGTTCTGTGTTTATGAACCTTATGTTATTTGAGCACTGGCTGGCTGGAGTCCCTCTTCCAGCCAGCTGCTTCCTTGAGTTAAACCACCTGTCACCGTAATGGGCCAGACTTCCCCAAAGATCATTGCCTATAAGGAACGAAGTCCCTGATATGTCAGAAGTTAAGAATAACCACGAGGTTGTGAATATAGTCATCATCAGACTGTTGAGAGGGTGCTGTAGATAGACAGCTGGATTTAGAGTCAAGAAGATTTGACTTTAAACCCAGCCTCAGCCACATACTAACTGTGTGACCCTGGGCAAGTCACTTAACCTCTGTTTGCCTCAATTTCCTCGTCTGTAAAATGGGAATAATTATAATAATAATAACACCTACCTTTTAGGGTTGTTGTCAGAATGAAATAAGATAATATTAGCACAGTACTTGGAACATAATAAGCACTATATACATATAAACAAAAGTTTTGTTTTTTTCTCTCAGTATATTCTGCTTCCTTACTTTGTATTGTAGTAGGCAATATGAAACTGGTTGTTATTCAGTCATTTTAGTCATGTCAGACTCTTCGTGAACCCATTTGGGATTTTCTGGGTAAAGATACTAGAGTGGTTTGCTATTTCCTTCTTAGGCTCATGTTACAGATGAGGAAACTGAGGTAAACAAGTGACTTGCCCAGGGTCACACAACTAGCAAGTATCTGAGGCTAGATTTGAAGTCAGGAAGATGAGTCTTCTAATTTCAAGCCTGGTGCTCCATCTACTGTGTTACTCGGGTACCCCTAATATGGAACTGATTTGCTCTTATAATTAAAAGTGATATGAGTTTTGAGTTTTGAACATTTGTGTTAGAGTAGAAATAATATTGGACTGTGATCAAGGATAGCTGATAACCATGGTATGTAACCAGGAGAGCTGGTTTTGGGATTAGGTCTTTGTCTGAATGCTGACTTTGCCACTTATTAGCTGTGTGATCTTGGTTAAGTTGCTTTATACCTTTGGGCAACAGGTGTCACTGATAAACTAAGAGGCTTCTGTTAGGTAATCCTCCAGGACCTCTCCTAGTTCCAACCCTCCGTTTATTCTGTTTCATTCTGTTTATTCTATTTTATAAGTGATATTTTTTGTGTGTTCAACTAGTTAATCAGCCTAACATTTATTAAGTGCCTACTGTGTCAGTCTGTCAGTCAGTAAACATTTATTAAGTTCCTGTTATGTGCCAGGCACTGTTCTAAGTGCTGGAAATACAAAGAAAAATCCAAGTCAGTTCCTGCTCTGAAAGAGTGTAGGGTCTAATGAGGGAGATCATAAGTAAGCAACTATACATAAAGAAGACGTGGCCAGGATACAATGGAGACAATCCAGAGGGAAGGCATTAGTACTAAGGGGGTTTGAGAGAGGCTTGTTGCAGAAGATGGGACTTTGGCTGGTGCTTGAAGGGAGCCAGGGAAGCCCAGAGGTGGGGGTGGGGAGGAGGGAGAGTGAGTGCTCCAGTCTGTTTGGATGCTAAGCCTTGTGCTGTGTGTTCCAAGTATAGTGAGAGACACTTAAAAATGTGGGAGCACTGCCCCTTTTCCCACCCTTTTTTCACTAGTCTGGTTGGTTATATAATCATAGAAGGTCACAGTTAGAAAGGACCTCAAAAATCTTCTAGCCCAGGAGGTTCTTCACCTGGCTAGGTTTCAGGGGTCTATGAACTTGGCTGGAAGAAAAAAATGTCTATTTCAGTATAATTGGTTTCCATCATAATCCTATGTACTTTATGAGTTTAAAAACATTGAGAGAAGGAATTCATAGGCTTCACTAGACTTTTAAAACCCATCAGTGATTTAGGGGATTGTGTACCCCAACTATGTGAAGACTTCTCCTGGTAAAATGGGTGGATGAGAATGATTTGTTCCAACAGTCTCTAATTTGGCTGAAGCAGGTTCTATGGAGTGCTTAGAGCTTGGTCAGATATTGAAGACACCAAGGTGTGGTCATCTACTGTATCCTAAGCCATGCACAGTCATCTTGACTTTTGCCCTGTCCCTGGATTTTGATGACTCTGGAAGAGAGAGTGAGGCTGATGACTTGGCGCAGCTCTGCCTCACTTAACTCCAATTCATGTGCAGGCCAGAGTGTAACCCCATGATGTCATTCATTCTCTTCAAAAATGAAGGCTGAACGACAAAGAGGTTCATGATGCAAATAGGTTAAACCTAGTTTGCCTCAATCCAACCTTGTACCTGGCCGAGAACAATTTTGTAACAGTGTTGACAAGTGATTATTTGGTCTCGTTGTAGAAGTCTTATGGCAAAGGGAAACTCATTCCCTTTAGAGACTGTCTATTACACTTTGGGACAACTCTAATTATTAGGAAGATTTTTCTCTACATCTAGCTTCAGTATATAATCTTTGCAACTTCTGCCCAGTCCTCTTAATTTTACTTTCTGAGGCTAAATAAAGAAGTCTTTTTCTACATGAAAACCCATCAGATATTTGAAGATTGCTATCATGTGAAGTGCATTTGTCAGCTTCTTCATTCTGTACAGTACACTTCTCAATGATTTGTTAGTTATTTTGATGTTAGTGTCTCCTTGTTGATTCATATCTAACTTTTGCTCTCCCATCCCCTTTCTGGAACTCCCCAGCCTCCACCCTGATATTTTTCATAGGAATGCTTATCTTATGTATCTTACCTATCCTGTACTTTGGAAGTTTTGGGCACCACATTTTAGGACTTACATTGATAAGATGGTGTCTAGAAAAGAGTGACTAGAAGAGTCAAAGATGTTAGCTTGGAGATGTCTAGCCTAGGAAAGAAGACTTTGGGAAGAAAGTAAGTATTCGAAGAACTGTTGTATGGAATTGAGTTAAGACTTGTTCTTCTTGACCTCAGAAGACAGAACGAGAGAAATGGATTTAGGATTGACATTAGGAGAAGCTTCCAACCAAAAAAAATGTAGAATTAGCTTCCATGGTGGGCTCCCTCATCTTTTGAGTCTTCAGGAGAAGGCCAAATTACAACTTGATGGAGATGTAGAAGGGATTCTCAGTTGTAGATGGGTTTGATTAGGATGGCCTTTGAGATTCTTTCTAACACTCAGATTTTGTAATTCTGATTTTTTTTTTAATCTGGTAGGTAGAACTTTACATACATTCCTTTTAGATGTCATGTTATTTGATTAGGCCCATTATTCTATCCTGTTGACATCTTCTTTGGATCCTGTCTCTGTTATCTATCATGTAAACTGTCTTTTCAACTTCCTGTCACCTATACATTTGGCAAGTGCACTTCTCAAAATTTCATCCAAACCATTGATAAAGATATTAACCATCACAGAGTTAAGGACACATCTTTGAATATTCTACTGTTATTGATTATTCTTTGAGTCCAATTATCTAGCTAATTCTGAACCCACTTATAATCTAGGTCTCATTTCTTCATATTGCCCATAAGCATAACGTAAGATTTTGGCAAATGCTTTGCTGAAATTTTGATACACTATATCTATAGAACATTTCCTTGGCCATCTCCTGACCTAGATATTGTATCAAAATTTAAAAAAATGGAGTTAGATTGCTGTGAACTGTTTTTGATTTGGCCACAGAGCTTCTGAGTGATTAATTGCTGCTTTTCACTTCAGTGATCAGTTGGAGGATTTTACCAAGAGTAGAAATAAAGCCGTTTGTAGCCTCTTCTCTTTTTGAATAATTGGGACCACATTTACCCTTCTCCACAATTTTTGAGAAGTAATTGTAAGTGACTCAGGAATTATCAGAGAATTTTTTGAGGTATACAGACAGAATATAGAAAAACGGATGAAATGGGGAATAAAGAAATGAATGGCATTAATCAGAAAAATTATTTTTGTCTTTATTAAAAACTGGAAAGTGGTCATGTTAGTGTGGTCAAGATTATTTTCACCAATTCTTTTGTTTTTCCTCGGCTTATCTTTTCCATCATTGAACTTAATCATCCTAGAAAGTAACAGGCTGTTATCCTTGCCACCCATGCTTATAACTTTTTGAACAGCTGACACCTCAGGAATTTATGTTTTGTGCTTTCCCCAGACTCTTCTTCTAATAACCTCATTGCATTTTATAGCCTACTCTTTGATTAAGGCTGTTTCATATTAGACTGTTAGGCAACAGTACCCTCATCCATTTCTATCCCTTTGCTTGATCATACTTAATGATACGTATCTGGATCCAAAGACAATATGTCAGTTTTTTGAGGGGTGGGTATGTGTTTCATTTATCTCTTTTTGTTTTTAATTGAATAGATGTTAACTGGTAGCCTTTAAAATTGGAGGCACTTTGGATTGGTAGGCTTAGAAACTATCAAAACAAGATTTTTGGTTTTGATAAACTCACCAGTGTATAGTAAGGTCTAGTCACGTTGTGTGACAATGATGCCAAATGATGCTTTGGTTAGAAATCAGAGCAGCAGGTTTCTGATCAAAATAGTTATGTGCAACCTTATAATCATTCCATAATTAGAAATTATGTAGAAATTAGTAGAAGGTGCAATTTACCATCATGAAAACGTGTTTCCTTCTCTAAAATTTTTTTATTTTTACAGTTTGTAGACAGGAAATAAATATGTTCAACTTCAGAGTCAAAATGAACATTACTCTGTTTTTTTGGTGGCTGAGAAAATGGTTTATTTTATGACTGACTATTAGCTATAGACCCTGTGCCCACAAGAAGTAAGGCTGGGATTGGGTTGCTGTGTGTCATCATATCACGTTATTTCTTGACTCTGATTAATCTTTCCATAAAATAAAGGGGGTTATCAAACTTAACAGCTATATAATGGTGACTAAAACAGCAGCCTTGATTGTTGAAAAGCTGGTGCTCGCAGTGATGTTTGAAAATGTGCATTATGCATTTGTAAACACAAGATTTCTGAATACTTGGAATTAAAAAATATTTGATACAGCTTGATAGCCGATGAGGCCTCTAATTTTGATCTCTTTTGAGTATCAGAATTACTATGATTTTTCTCTTCAGACTAATGGTTTTAGGACAGATAGCACAAAGAAAAAAAATAGGATAAGGTTGTTTCTAGAAAATTTTGCTTAGTTAATCCATCATTTCTTTGCCTGGCTTAGAATTGACACCTGGATCAGAAAAACTTATAATGAGAATTTCAAGATGAGGCCTGCTCTAACAAGAAGTGATTCACTCAATGAGAAGTACCCTGATTATCTTTTATTCTAACTTTTATATTTCAGAGGAGGGAGTTTTGAAGCCAAATCCATACTGATCTATGGTGCTAACAGTAAATGCCAAGGAGTTGGTGCTGAAAAGAAAGGCAGTTCCTTCTTAGTGGGAGGCAGAGTTGGTAAGCAGGCTTTCAGAATGGCATGAAGGAAGGAGAACGTCAAAACGGCCATCTCTGTGACCCCAGTGCTTACTTCATGTGCCACTCTGAGAATGTAGCCCTGGGGGCCTTCTTTCTATCCTTAACTGATCCAGAGTTCTGAGATACTGACAGACCAGGCCTGTCAAATTAAAGGCAGAGGGTACCACATTTGAATCATTTTGATCCCTGTAATAAGGAAAGGGGAAAATGATCTGTTTTATCTATAATACAATGTTTCTCTGGGAATCTGTAGAAAAATTAAATTTGAATGTTAATGAAAACAAGTGGGTTGTAAAGAGCATTTGATTTCTAGATAGAAGAGTATGTTAAGATTGAATGTGTGTGATGTATTTCTGTGCTAAGCTATGGAGATGTTAAATTAGAAAGGTGTTCTCTGTGGTATTATTTAAATAAAAAAATCTGCTTGCCTCTTTCTATTGTAAGTCTGTTTTGCATTCCTGTAATCTATATTGAGTTATGTTTTGACTTGTGGTCCATTATAGTGAAGATCATAGAAGCATAGGACCATAGATTTAGAGCCACAAAAGACTTCATAGGCTGTCTAGTCCAGTCTCCATATTTTACTGATGAGGAACTTGGGTCTGATGAGGTTAAGAGACTTGCTCGAGGTCACAGAGGTATCAGGGATGTGAGTGAGTGTTGGATAGCTATGCAGATTTTATCACAGAGAGGAAAGGAAAGGAAAAAAAATCTCTGTAGGACCTGTTGATTTGAAAGCATCGTTTCTTGATGGGAGTTGTGGGAGTTAGGAATCCTCCTTGTCTCTCTCCTTCTCTTCCTTCCTTTTCTTCCTCCTTTCCTTCTTTTTTACCTCCCCTCTCTCCCTCCCATAGAGGAAAAATGCCAAATAAGTGTTAGATATCAGTGATCTGGCTATTGGATGTATAGTTCTGCTCTCCTAAAGCAACTATGTGTGCAAGGATTCCATAGGTGCATATGTGCATCTGGGGAAATAATTTTGCTTTGTATTAGCTTTAAATAGCTTCGTGCAGATGTTTGATTTAGGTACGAGCAGCCTTTTGAATCAGTCCCATTGTTCAAATATGAGAAATCCTGGTATTTTTGTGCAGAACAGTGTACTTCTGTATTATAATGGCCAGCTTTCAGTTGCCAAGGGTAAATTTATACCTCCTGTTCCTAATTTGCTCCAAGAACTGATCTGTACATTGTTGGCTCTAGAAGCATTTATGTGAAGAGCTTTTTTTGTAAACAGCAAGTAGGTATTTAATCTATGTACTGACCTTTCTCAAAGCCCTTTTTCTTTTTGATGTTCTTAGGCCAACCGGGATGCTGTATTGAGCAGGATACCAGAGCACAAAAGTGACCGTATCATCAGCTTACAAAGTGCATCGGTGGTCTATGATCTGTTGACTATAGCTTTGGGGAGAAGAGGCCAGTATGAAATGCTGTCAGAGGTACGGCTCATAAGTTGCTGTCGTCTACTTAGTGGATGCAACCTTGAAAGCCATGAGATGTATTTCTGGATGATTAAGCTGATATTTTTGAAAATATGTTATATGATGGTCAGTAGGCCCTACCAGTCTGTGTGGTTTCTGCTGGAGTGATGGTTACCGTTTCTAAAGCTCATGCATTTTCTAGAGTAATTTCCATCATAATCAAAGGACTTTCTGGACTGTGTTACAAATTTTCACGTGAAATGGAATTTTTAAAAAACATTATTGCATAGCTTCTAATGAGATTGGAAAGTGTAGCGTTTTTAGATTAGGTTCTGTAAGGTAGAGTATTGATCAGGATCCTAGAGCACAAAAGTGACCATGTCATCAGCTTGTGGTGTCTTGTGGCCTTATCACTTGTCAGCAAGTTATGTAGTCACTTGGCTTTTATAAAACACTTCTGATAGAATTTTGTTTTCAAATTTCAGAAGAAGATGATTAGTCTTAATTTGCTCCTATCCCAATTAGTACAGTTTGCATGCTGAGCAAAGCATCAAATTACCATTATGGCTAGATGTGAGCTAGATACGTTCTCAGGTAATTTTGGCTTTTCTCCTTGGGATTTTAAAAAAGAAAATCTGTATTTTGAAAATAATTAGATTTTCTGTGTTTATTTTTCCTGTTTAAATTTTCCATCCATTGACATAGCCTCTGCACAGGAAGACATAAAATATCAGATTGAATTAAATCAAATTTTCTCCCTTATTGCAGCCTTGAGATCCCTCCATTGTATTTACACAGTAAACAGAGGCTGAGGGAGAACAGATGAGCCCTGCTTAAGTCTTTTTTATATTTGCTTTTTTGACAGTACAAAATTATGGTTAGCCATTCTTCAGGGAAAAAAAAAATCACATCTCTAACTATATAAATCAGTAGTCAGATGCCCCTGACATAGTCATGACTCATTGTCTTTGGGCTTAAGCCATCTTTGGGAATATGTTGGGTTCTGTCTAGAGAGCTATTCAGCAGTATAGAGAATCCCTTATAATTCACCATCAAGAACATTTTAAAACGGGTCATTTCTGCAAGGTGATTTCAGTAGATCCACATACTATCTCTGAGCAGGGCAGTTCTCTGTAACGTTAAGGAAAGTTACACTTATCTGCGGAAAGCCTTTTTGTGGAGATGGCTAGCTATGTAATATGCCCTTATCAGTCAATTTGCTTTGTAGTGAGGTTCTTTTATAATGTCATCTAGCGTCTTTTAAGAGGCTTCTAACTTAACCATTGAAAAATTTCCCCGAACTCTTAGTTTCAGACTAATGTTGAATATAGTTTTAACATGGTGGTTAACATGGTACAGTCATTTCACTTTATGGTTTTAGTTATAAAAACTTTCTAAAGCTTTAAGTTTTTCTGCATTAGAATTCAGTCTTGGGTGCTTGTCTTGCTTTTTGCAGTCTTAATGCTTTCCTGCATAAAGACTTCTCTTCATTTCCCAAATGATGTGAGGGAGGCTGCTGTAGTCTTAGCAGCATTCCGCTGAGAGAAGTTCAGAGCCAAGGCAGGCATTTCCTTCTAGCATTAAATACTCAAAGCTTATTTTCACCAAGATGATTTTTCATTTTGTTTTCAAGTGTACTTTCCATCTTGTGATGATAATCTGTTGACTATTCACCAGTTGTGTTTTAGCAGTTTTCCTCAGACCCCCCAAACTCATAAACTTAGTTCTTGAGCCTGAAAGGATCATGTTTAGAATGGGCAAGAGCTATTCATCTCTATCCCCCTACTTAAATGATTAAAAGTGTTTATCTTATTTAGTATCTTGTTGTTATATCTTTTATTAAAGTCTTTGGCATTCCTGAAAGTCTCTACAAGATGACTCTTATTATTTCTGAATTTCAGAAATGTCATAAATGAGAGGTCAGATGAGAAGACTGATGCCATCTTTCTTGAGTTTATTGGTCTCTCATCCTCCATAGCTCAGAATCTTTTTTCACTTCTGTTCCTTTACTATAGTTGCAGAAGTTGAGGTTTCTCTCCTTGACACAATTGTGTCCCCTTAATGCACTCCCCTCCCAGCTCCTCAGGAGATTTGCCCCATCCATTGTTCTCGTGTTCTCCCCCTCTCCCCCTCTCCCTGTCTCTCTTTCTTTTTCCCTTTCCCTCTTCTTCCCTCTCATTTCTCTCTTCATTACATCTTTCCCTTCTATCTACAAACATGCTCAGGTCTTCCCCTAAACAAACAAAAAGCCTTCCTTTAATGTTGTTATTCTTTGAAACTTACTGTCTTACAGTATCTCTTTTCTTCATTTCTAAATGTTTAGAAAAATAATCTTCTTTTATTTCCTTTACTATACTATTCATTCAGTCCTCAACCCCTTAAAGTCTGACTTCTGTCTCTACTGTTCAGTTCAAACTACTGTCAGGGTCCCTAGTAAACTCTTAGCAAACATGGTGGGTTTTGCTCAGGCTTCATCTTGTTGTAGCTTTGGACTCTGTGGACTTTAATTTTCTGGATACTGTCAACCTCTGTTGGTTCTTGTGACTCTGTTCTTTCCTCATTTTCCTACCAATTTAGGCATTCCCTCTTGGTCTCCTCTTTGTTGATTTTGTATTTTTCTATCCCCTAAGGGTATGTGTACCTCAGAGTTTTACCTTTGGCCCTTTTCTCTTTGTACAGGCTCTCTGTTGGTGATCTCATATACTTCCATGACTTAAGATGACTCCCAGGTCTACATAGCCAGTCCTACTCTCATTGCCGAGGTCTGCTCTTAAATCTCCAGCTGCCTTCTAGACAATTTCATATGGCTCTCCTGACAGCGCCTCAAATTATAAACATTTAAAACTAAGGTTATCATTCTGTTCCCTGCCTGGCACTTCCCCAAATTTCCCTCTCCTCTAATCAACCAGGTCAGAATCTTAGCATAATGTTTGACTCTTTTGTCTTCCTCATTCTTACATGTTAATTGCCGAGTATTATTCATACTACTCATATGGTATCTCTTGAATCTGCTTCAGTGCTCTTTTCTTCCCCCTCTCCCATTCAGCTGCTACCATCTTAGTTTAAACCATTGCCTAGTCTATCGTAATAGCCTCCTAACTGGTTGCAATGACTATGTCCAAATGAAATAACTTCCCTAGTTTCTGAGAGAACTGCTGGATTTGGTTGCTCAAGCCACTATCAATAATCTTGAAGTTTGTAGAAGTTTGAAGTTTCTTGAAGTTTCTTTAAACTGTTGTCCTGTATCTCTTTCTTTTCACAGGTAAACTTTTAAGAAAAACCTGTCTACTCTCATTTTCTCCGCTTCTTTTCCTCTCACTTATTAGCTTTTTCTAATTTAGCTTCTGACTTCATCCCTCAACTCTCCAAAGTTATCAGTGATCTCTTCCTTGCCAGACCTTGATTCTTCTGCCTGTATGGCCAGTCCTTCTCAATCTTCTTTGCTGGATTATCATCCATATTGCACTCCCTAGATATTGGTGTAGTCCAGCACCTTCTCTTGCACCTTCTTTTCTCCCTGTACTCTCTTACTTAGTGACCCCATCAGCTCACAGCTCTGTATATTGAGGCCTATGTCGCCAGCTGCCTATGAGACATCATGAACATAGGACGTAGACTTCTTAAACTCAGCATGTACAGAACAGAATTCATTGTCTTTCCCCTTTGCCCCACTCCTCTTCAGAACTTACCTATTTCTTCCAAGGATACATCCAGTTTTCCAGTTACATAGGTTCTGCATGGAGTCTCTCCCCTCACATGTACAGTTGGTTGCCAGGTTTTGTCAATTGTACCTTCACAACTTCTCTCACATTTTCCCCTTCTCTCTGCCAGTTGTTTCCTACTTATTCTTCCTTCAAGTCTCCTTCCTCTCTAATTCATCTTTCACACAGCTATCAGTGTAATATTTCTTTTTTTTTTAATTTTTAATTTTTTTTATTTTTAAATTTATTTTATTAAATTTTTTTTTGAGTTACATATTTTCTCCCCGTCTTTCCCCCGCCCACCACCCCAAAACAGCC
>CM053582.1:421708513-421738949 GCA_028627135.1 Pseudochirops cupreus
TTCCCAATTTTTCTTCCACTTCCCTTATTTCTCTTCCCAATTTTTCTTCCACTTCCCTTATTTGGTTTTGAAAATCTTTCTTCAGCTCATCTCTAGCTTTAAGGCATTCTTCATGTTTATTGGAGGCCCCTGGTGGGGGTGCTCTGGCTGCGCTCTCCTCCTCCCTCCCTCTCCCATGATCTTTCTTTGCCCCAAAGAGGGTATCAAGGGTTTGGGAGCTGTTCTTACTTTGCTTCTTATGCTTATTCTTACTCATGGTTCTTCAGACCGGGATTTTTTTTTAAATCTCTGTGGGGCTCTGCTTCCAGAAGGGAAAGCTCTGTCCCAAATTGCTGGCGTCCTCCCGGCTGCCGTAGCTCTTAGAAAGAGGCTGGGAACTCTTCCTATATACTTCCGGCTGACTGGATAGTGAGGACTCCAAGACCAGGGCCCAAGACGGCTATCCGTCCAGGCCGCTCAACGCGAGAGCTCTGGCCTGAAAACAGTTGCTCACTCCCCCTGCTGCCTGCAGGCTGTGGGCGGGAAGCTGCAAAGCAGAGGCGGGTGCAAAACCTCTGCCTTGGGCTTTTCCGCTCTGGAGGCCTTGTGGCCGGACTGCTTATCTCCCCCTTTCACAATTCCCATTCACAGCTGCTGCTAATCCGCTGGCCTGAAGCTCCTCGGCTCCTCCTGTCCAGCCGCCCCCGGGGCATAGCCTTGGCTTCAGGCCAGGCTGGTTTTGGTTCGCAGTGCTGATATGGTTCCTCGTAGCCGAGCTGACTTTAGTGGGAAGTATCTTTGTGTGCGTTTTGGAATTCTAGGATTGGTTTAGAGTCCTATTTTATGGGTATTTTGGGGTGGCTATGTGCGAGCTGCGATATGTTACTGCTGCTATGCCGCCATCTTGGCTCCGCCCCCCCAGTGTAATATTTCTAAAGCACCAGTCAGACCATTTCATTCCCTTGGTCAGAAATCCTTATGTGTGGATGCCCTCTTATCTGTAGGCTCTAATAAACATTCCTTTACTTGTCTTGTAAAGAGCATCACAGATTGACTCTCACTTGTCTTTCCAGCCTTATTGCACCATATCCCCTCCACGTGCCTATAGTTCATTCAAACTGCCCTTCTTGTTCTTCACATGGATCACTTTGTCTCCCTTCTCTATTCCTTGGCACAGGCTGTCTTCCATTTCTGGAATGCATTCCTCTTTGCTCCACCTCTTAGAATCCCAATTTTCATCAAAGCTGAGCTCAAATACTTCTCTCTAGGTGTGGCCTTTTCTGAACCTCAGAATTGCTAGTGTGTTCCCCACCAAAATTATCTTGTATCCATTTTGTGTAGTGGCTTTCCTGGATTTTGCCACTCTGCCTTCTCCTCTGACCTCATGAACTTCACCATCAGTTCCCTGTGTGGATGCCGTCTCTCCCCCACTCTGCCTTTTCAACCTCCGTTTATATGTTGCTGCCCCTGGATGCCCCCTTCCCCTCAGGGGCTCCTCCACCTACCGCCCCCCCCCATTAGAAAGTAACGTCTCTGACCACAGAGACCGTCTTTTTCTTTCATTTGTATTCCCAGTGCTTAGCGTAGCACTTGGAACAGAGTAAGCATTTAATAAATGCCTATTTCCTTGTTGCCTAGTTAGAGAGCTGGCCGCAAAGCCAGGAAAGCCCGTGTTCGAGTCCTTCCTCTGACACATAGAGGCTGGCAACTCATTTCACTTCTCATAATCTGGGTATAGTAACATTTCCACTACTTACTCACTGAATTATTGTTGTTTTTTTGGATGGGGGGTGGGAAGGAAGTGAGTCTGTGATTTCATTGATATAGGAAGGAAATTCCAATGTAGATTGGCACCTATTCTGCAGTTTATACTTTTAGAGAGTTTCCTGGGACCCTGATAAATAACTTACTCAGGGTAAGTGTAGAAAGCCTAAAAAAGAAGACCTAGACCTCACTGTGGGCTGTGACCTTGGGGGTGTGTGCGTCTCCCTCTTTGACCTTAAAGGACCTTACAACCCAGCCATCGCCCAACGGGGTTCCTGTCGGCTGGGCTTCACAGTCACTCCTGTCTCCTCCCCACTGAACAGAGATGAGGGAAAAGGCGGCTGTGGAGAATGGCTGAGGGTAGTGGAGAGAACGGATCTGAACCAGAAGACCTCAGTTCTGATCTTTGATTTGCTACTTTTTAGATGTTTGATTGTGGTCAAGTCACTTTTCCTGAGCTTACACCTCAGTTTCTTCATGTGTGAAAGGAGGGGTTTGAGAACATTCAAGGCGTCTTTCTTTCAGTTTTATGGTCCTACCTGAGATACCATTTTACTATTATTTCCACCTTTCCCAGCTTACCTTTATACTGTCTTTTTTGTATGGAATTGGTATGGGAAGCTAGTGATATTCAAACTCTTAAGGTTTGAATGTCACCTGTCCAAAGTAATATTCCTTTACAGATCTGGGCCTTGGTCTGGCCTACTGAACAGTGGTTTGGAAAGGAAAGGAGACCAGTATCACTGTTGTTAACTCGAGAGATGATGAGTCAACTGCTGGTATCTTTAGGACTAAATCCACAGGTACAGATCTGGATATTCTAGAGCTGTTGCCAGTGGGAACTGATGCCATAAGGCTGACTGCATCTGTGAACTTGGCAGTGACAGACGGACCTGAATTAGCTTTAAGAATGGAGCCAGTGTCAGTTACCAGTTTTCCTTGGTCTTGCTGTTTTGAGACTATTTTCTGCCTTTGTGTTGTTCCGCTTTTCAACTCCATGTATATCATGTAAATTAAAAGTAATATGACTGATTTTTTAAACAAATATATTCAAATATACATGTTAGAGATTATTGACCCTTTCAAAGTAATTGCTGTGGAAAGCTCTGAGCCTCTTTCACAATGCTGCCATTTGCAAAACATCTTTGGAATTGCTTTTTAAAAATTGCTGTTATATACTCTGGCTGTAGACGTATACATAGGCCGGTCACTTTTTTTGCTTTTTTGTTTGTTTTTTTTATTTTTTTGAGCCTTGGCTCTCATCTCTAATACTTGTACTGTCTGTATCTCAGAAATGTTATGAGGAAAGTACTTCATCAACCTTAAAAGTGCTGTGTTAAATGTAGGTCATTATTGTTGTTATTATTAGTACATTAAACAAAATTCATGTGGTGTAAGTTTGAGGAATGTGGTGGGGGATTAAGCTGGGGAAGGCTCATTTTTCTTCCAAAACAGATTTGACTTTAATGAAATTGATTTGTAGGGGGGAGGGTGTGGCTTATAAATCAGTGTTGAAGGTAATTTTCCAAGAGAACTTAATACATGAACTCCTTTTGGAAGTGACTGCCCTGCAAGGGATGATGCTCATTTGGAGAAAATAAGCTCTACCATGTTTCTTAAAATACTTTAATATTTTGTTATGGGCACCATGTATGTTAAGATTTCAGGCCTTCTATTACATAATAGAGAATTTTCTTTAGCTGATGTGGCCAAAAAAAATTAATCACTGGGTGGGTGGCTTACCTTCTGGTAATACACATCCAGATTTAGCAGAGCTGGTCTTCAGATAACTGACATATCATCTGTCACCATGCCTGTACTCAGAGCAGTTCCAGCTTGGTGAGAACTTAGCTCAAGCTTTTTGTTACACTGGTGTGACCCACATGAACCCAGCATGTTCTTAGGTTCTGTCTCCCCACCCCACTCAAGAATTTGTGCTGTTCCAAGCTCTGTGGTAGGTGTTGAGACAAAAGTGAACATGGAACGGGCCCTGCCCTCCTGGAACTCTTCCTGGAGCCCATTTCCTTCCAGTCTACTGATACAGTGAGGAATTACAGCAAGACTTGAGGGCAGGATTTATTAAAAAGAACATATCAATGACTTTGTATTGACACCCTACCTGTACCTGTTTTTGTTACACTGTGTCCTTGTGTTGTGTCCATTGTCTAAAAGCTGAGCTTCGAGGCATACTTAAACACTACTTTGGAACAAGTCTGTGGCTGCTGAGTATGATATTCCTGGCCCCCAGTTATGCACACTAAGTAAGCACCCAGATAAAAGTGATTAGGTGTATGTTTAAGCTAAGCATTCTTTACCCACAATCCACCAGGTGACTTTTCCAGCCGGGGCACCAGTCCCTCCATAAGCTCCATCTGGAGAGGCTCTAATTTTGCAGTCCTTTATCAGTTGTGCAACAGTCCATCTTGTTTGAACAGTGGCTTCCAAAGGGAAATTTAGAAGACTTCATGTGCAGATGCTCTGTGTTCTGAATGCTGATTCCTCCTCACATTCCTCTGTATTCTTCTTTCGTCATGTATTATTTCTCACCGCTATAACTGACATCAAATTATTTTATGTCTTTAGTTTGTGTTAGTCACATTCTTTGAGTTAGTTACTGGCTAAATATTTGTTTTGTGCCTGTTATATACTAGTCTACCACATTTGCCCGTGTTACCTACTGATGTGATTCGGATCATTAATAACCCCTTGAATCGTTCTGTCATTGCTGCTCGACATGGATTGGCCTTCCTTTCTTTTTCTTTTTTTTCCTGGAACCTGTTAAAGAGAGTCAGCATGCATCCACCTTTCCTTCCCTGTCATTTTATTTCTCTTTTTGGTATCTTAGTTCTTCCATCTCCAGACAGTTTAGCACATTCTTCCTGCCCTTTGGCTCCCTTTGTCTTTTTATTTAAAAGCTTTCGAAAACTGCCTCAGGCCTCATGTGGCAATAGTGGCTGTCAATTTGCCCTGTTGCTTTTCCAACGATGCTCTTTCTTTCTTTGGCCTTGTTGGCTGGTAAATTTTGGATATCACAATCTAGGACTATATTGTGGGTTCAGCAGTAGTGCGTCCATTCTCTTATTGAAACCATTGTCTTTCCCTTTCTGCCATCCATTGTACTGAGATTCATAATGACAATTTCTTACTCTGACATGGGATTGGCTGTATTTGCCTGTTGCCCACATGGGCCCCTTTCAGCCAGACACTGGACAAGTATGATGACATAAGGAAACACCAACTGAATGCTTGTCACATCTGTCTTCTGACAGTTTATACATAACATATAATATTTATCACATTGCCCAAGCTATGACTCTTCATGTTTTAAGGACTAATTTTGAGCCGTGCTGAAAGGCTTGTGTAGGAAGGAGAAAGCTGCTTTTTTTTTTCCTCCTTCAACTTAAGTAGCAGCTCTAGTTGGCATGACAACCTAAGCTATTAAAAGTAAAGCATCAAGCACTGTCTCCTCTTTTTTAGAATGAACTAAAGCTGCTAAAGAGATTGGATTTTTGCCGTTGACTATTAATGGCTCAGTGGTGGTACTAAGCTGTAAAACCTTTTTTGAAGGGTATATGTATGTCTACTATATATAACGCTTTAGATGCAAAGACTGAAATACTATTTTTATTCTTTCTATTTAAAATAATGTGCGTATATATTCATTTATATAAAATCTCAGTAATATTTGACCTATGTGCTTTTTGTATACTAAAGGAATGTTCATGTATCACTGGATTTAAAGATGTGAGAATTACATAGAAAATTTTTATGGCTTCCTAAGATCATAATATCAGAATATTTAGAGGTGGAAGGGGCTTTAAAAATCATCGAGTCAAGCAACCTCATTTTATAGATCAGGAAGAACTGAGGTCTACTAGACAGATTAAAGGACTATGGCTAACGTCTTCCATGTGGTATGGGACAGTCAAGTTTTAAACCTAGGGCCTCTGACTCCCCTTTTACCTTCCATATTCTCTTTTGGCTTTTCTTTGAGTTACTGAAAGTTTCTGATTCAGACATGAGTCTAGTTTAGTTATTACTCGCCAACCTGTATATGTTCAGGGTTTAAACAGAATTAGAGTGGGCCAGATAGAAATGAGGCAGCAGATTAGATTTTTCTCTCTCTTAGCTTTTAGTCTAATATATTGCATATAGTGAGCACTTAATAAGTGGTTAAATAGTAGATACATTCTTCTTGGTGTTCTTTGTTTTTTAGAGAAGATTCTATTTCTCAGTAAATTCTGAACAAATTCAGATGGTAAGTAGAGAGATATGGAGATGAACAGCTGAGATAGGAAGGCATTTCCAGGTAGGGACAGGGCAGCCACAAGTTTTGCAGATTCTTATGTTAGCCCTACCTGAAGACCTCACTGTCCCATTTCCTGGTGTTTTAAACTCTGCCATAATTGCTCTTCGTTATGCAGTCCTCTTAAAACACACACATTATCCAGGAGAAGAGATCTTGTTAGGCTGAGACAGAATTTGAATAGAGACAAGTGTGAAGTACAAGGTGGCACAGTGGGGAAGGTGGGGGGGAGGGAATGTTCTAATAAAGAGCTCCCCAAGGTGGCCACAGATGGACTGGCTTCTCTGAGGAGGTGAAGGGAAGAACAATTTGATCCCAGCTCATCTGACTCTGAATCTGTGGTTTTAGTGACATGGATGAGTTACTGTTGCCATTTTATACTGTATGTATTGCTGTCCCCCTCTCCGTTTTGTCCTTCATGACAGATGTTGGATGGGGATTTTTTTTTTTTAAGTACTGTTTTAGGGGCGGCTAGGTGGCGCAGTGAATGGAGCACAGGCCCTGGAGTCAGGAGGACCTGAGTTCAAATTTGGCCTCAGACATTTAACACTTACTAGCCCTGTGACCTTGGGCAAGTCACTTAACCCCAATTGCCTTGCGTTCTCCCCTCCAAAAAGACCAAAAAAAAAAAAGAAAAGCTTTAACGTACTGTTTTGACTGGATGACCTTTAAGGTCCTCTTACACTCTACATTCTGTGATTTTTGAAAGGATGAATGCGTCCTAGCTTAACAGCAGTTGAAGATTTGGGACTTTCATTGTACTTTTGAGTTCAATGTGAGCTAACAGGTGTTGTGAAAACTAATGTTGTCTTAGGCTCAAATACGAATTAATATAAATATAAAGTCTGGATGCTCATATTCTGCACTTGGTAGGCCCAATTTAGGTATATTTTGATTGTTGCTGTCATAGTACATTGAAAAGAGTACAAACAGGATGAGGAGGGGATATAAAATCATTTAATAAGAACACTAGTTGAAAGAACTGGAAATACTTGTTTTGGAGAAAAAAAGACTGACAGGCTTGGGGAAAGGGATAGCTTTCATAAATGTTAGAAACGTTATCATATGAAACAGAGATGAGACTTTTTTGTGGGTCCAAAGAAAAGAATTGGGACAAATGGGTGAAAATTAAATGAAGGTGTATTTTGGCTCAATATAAGGAACATTCTGACAATTAGAGTTGTACAAATTGTAACATTTGGTAATATTCAGACAAAGGCTATATGACAACTTGTCAGAAATGTTATATGAGGAATTTCTGTATGGGATAAGGGGTTCAACTACATGACCCGTAAATTTCATCTAATTCGTATTTTGTCTTACTCTGTGGGCCTCAGTTTCTTCACCTGTGAAATGACGTGTTTGGACTGGATTTGTGCTTCTCTTAAAGTGGTATCTGAAGCCTTCTGGGGTCTTTGAGGTCAAAACTATTTCCATAATAGTATTGAAACATTTTTGCCTATCAAAGTACTCTTCCCTGCATATCTGTGTGAGGCCAGGTTTTCTTCATGTACTTCAACCAAAACAACATATCACAGCAGATTGAATGCAGAAGCAGATAGGGGAATCCAGCTGTCTTCTATTAAACTAGACATTAAAGAGATTGGCAAAAATATATAAAACAATGCCAGTTTTTTCCACTATTTTTTGTTTTGGACATTATAGTTATTTTTCATAAAAATATTATTTATGTTAATATGTAATTAGCTCATTTTATATCTCCTAAGGAAATGATCTGTTAGTCCATGTACTTACATAATGAAGATAGTTTGTTCTTAATAGTGATGGGTTTTAACCTCAATCTCTGTGATAAACGCAAAACATCTTTAGTGAATTTTTTTCCCTGTGTATCTGAGGATGCTGCCTTACCCTTGAATTCAGAAAAGAGAATTTGACCTTTCCTAGTTAATGTAATTGGATTTTGCATGCCAGGAAGGTAATTGCTAAATCAGTTTTTTTTTTTTTTACATCAGAACAGTTTCCCATTCTTGTACCCCTGAAGCTGGCATGCTTTATACAAGCCAAAATAATAAATTGCAAGTGAATTAGCTTCTTGTAGTAAAAAGCAAACAGATTTTTTCAAAGTGACGTTTTGACCACTGCTCAAGTGATTAAGTATTAATTAAAGTCTTAATTATTGCTTTTTGAGGACTCTACTGAATAATTATGTTATTAATGTTAATGTCTGATTTAAAGATGTGACAGTGGTCTGATTGTAGATAATAGATTTGACTTTCATGTTAGAAATAATCCTGCTTTCCTTGTGTTACCTAATTTGCCATCTATTCATTGATTCCTCCTAAATCTTTACTTTTGATGCTGACACTTCACCCCTATTGTACTTTTGTTTCCGTTTCGGGGGGGGGGGGGGGGAGGAAGACAATCAGGGTTGAAGTGACTTGCCCAGCATCACGCATCTACTAAGTGTATAGTGTTTGAGGCGGTATTTGAACTCAGGTCCTCCTAACTCCCCAGCTGGCTCTCTGTCCATTGCGCCACTAAGCTGTCCCCTTTCTGTTTCCATTTCCATGGCAAGACCTGAAACTAAAATGTCTTAGATAACTGAAATTATTGTGTTCCTCCCTAAACGAGTATTCCTTAGTTTATCCTTATCATCGATAGAACCCCCAATTTTCTGCTTCCCTACACTTATTAAGTTAAAATTATTTCACTCTTCTGACCATTATCCTCCCATATCTAATCCATTGTGTACTACTAATTCTTCCTTCAATATTCATCAGGTCTACCTGTTTTTTTTTTTCCCCCCATTCCCATAGGTGATGACTTCTCTTGGGTCTTTTATCATCCTATACCCAGATTATTGAAATAACTTCACACCAAGTACTACTGGGTTGTGGACAGAATTCCGAGATACTCAGAGTAGTTAGATTCCACCAGGAAAAGCTGTTCCTGGACAGATTTCTTGGGTTCCCAAAGTTTTCAGCCTTATTTGGATTCACATTGTTTTATCATAGTATTATATTTTAAATAACCTGGCACTCTAACCTGATTAGCCCTTCAGTTTTGAAGTCTCCATTTTCTGTGCTTATGAACTTTTCTTATATGTACATGTCAGATGAAAAAGAAAGCATTTTCCTGCCCATCCTATGGGAGTAGGAACTTAGAAGATAGCTTATATCTTATAAAAATTATAATACCTATTGGGGAAAAGTAAAATACTAAATAAAAACTAAAATATTTAATTATAATACCTGACATTTATATAATGTCTTAAAGGTTGTGAAGCACTTTACATATATTGTTTGCTTTGAACCTCACAACTTCTTGAATGCTTGTATTATTTCCATTTGCAAAATGAAATGGGTTGTAGGGTTTGTGCAGCTACTAAATTGCAAAGCTAAGGTTCAGACCCAGCTCTCCAGGTGCTTAGTCCACTTTTATTTGCTGTACGCTCCCCTACACTGTAGGAGAATCCTTCTTTTCATACCTATGCTACCTGCCTTATTTTTCAGAGTCAGCAACAAAATGAATAGAGGAAAAAAAACCCAACACCACATATTGAAGTTTAGCCCAATGGTCAGAGTGGGAAATTAGAAAGCCCAGGGTCTTATCATAAAACATAAATGGGTAATCAAGTGAGTTGAACTAAGAAGATTATCCAATAAATTCCAAATTCATTTTTTGCCTGTTTATTTTCTGATCATTTATTTTGAGTTACTTTATTAAAATAGTGAGGGTTTTATGTAAAGTTCTATTTCTTATTTTATATGTGTATTTGATTAGTTGCCTATGCTCATCCTGATGTCTGAACTTTCCCTGCTCTAAATTGTCCTACATAAAACTCAGAATGATTGCCAGGGCTAAAGAGTCAGTCACTGGGAAGCTAGCCTCTTGGTGGAAAAACTCCTGTAATCATTTAAAAAGTCTGATTTTATTAATGAGCCAATTAATAAGCATTTATTAAATACCAGTGGCATGCACTAACACTGTGTGCTAAATTCTGGGAATAATTATACCTTTTTAAGAAAATACAGTGTCTTTCTATTTTTCTTTCATGCCCTAACTTTGCAACTTTACTTTCCTCCCAAGCTTACAAATTTCATTCCTGTGACATCCCTGGAAAACCCCCCTTTTTAAAAAAACCAATTTAGTTTATTGATATGTTGAATTGATTTTTCCTTGATTATTTTATATTTATAACTTTCACTCACCCAATATTTATTGTCCTGTCCTTTTTATATCTCTGTACCATTGGTGACAGTGGCCCTGTGCTTAGAATAGATTCCTGTACCATTGAAATTCTTCCTTTCCTTCAGGTCCATTTGGGGTGCTGTTCCCTTTCTTATGATTATGTACTCTCCTGATGAGAGAAAGAGAGAGAAAAAGAGAGAGAGAGAGAGAGACACACACACACACACACACACACACACAAACACACAAAAGTATCAGGTCGATTGATGTCATTCTGTGAGTCACCCTGTCCTGGGGCTAATGCTCATCACAGGCTTATTCCGATGCCTACCTCAGAAAGACTAGCCTGAGTTGTCAGCTTTGTCTTGCCATCTGTGGACAGATGAGACTGACATGGTTGCTTCCTCTAGGGAACAAGAACATGGGTAGATGGGACAAACTCTTTGGATGCTGTATCCTGTGGGCAGAGACCACAGGTTTAAAATGACACAGGAAGATGCCCTGCTTTATAGACAAGATGCCTTAGAATCAGCAGCGCTAGATTCAGGATCCCCTAACGTGAGGAGAGTTCCTGGTGATTGTTGTGAATGGGCCTGGCCTGTCTTCACTCACTCCCTGTTGCCAAAGGATACCAGAGTTCAGATTGATATCAGACTTATTGTTATTGAGTGACTCTAGGCAAGCCACTGAACCTCAAGATATCTCAGTTTATTCAGACGGTTAATAATAGCACCTGCCTCCTAGGATTGTTGTGAGGATCAGAGGTGGTCATGAATATCAGGGGTTTTATAAATCTTAAAGTGCTGTGTAACTTTTACTATTATCACTATTACCAATAATAATATTATTACCATTACTATTATATTATAATTATGATTTTGTTACTACTAATAGTAACAACAGCAATAACATTAGCTTCCCATTTCCTCTACCCTGTTGTATGTATTAGCTTAGGGTGTGGCTGCTTCCTATAGCTATGCTTGTGACAGGAGGTTTTCAGCTTGACCCAGATGACTTCTGTGAGCCCGCTTCTCTTGATATGCGTGACCTTGGTTCATGGTGCCTTTGTCACTCCACCTCCATTCCTCTAGGTTGTGCCTAGAGCAACTTTGTTACTGTCCCCATGATGGGACCCAAATGTGTCTGCTCCTGCCACGGATGATAAAGTCCTGAGTTTCCCCCTCTTCTGCTGCCGCTCATTCAGGGCTACTGGCATTGCCTCCTGGTCTCCCTCAGCTAGAAGGTATCTTCTTCTCCTTGAATCTTTCATACTTTTTTTTTTAGGGACTTTGCTTTACAATTATAATTGAATATATTGTGCAATTTGTTTTCTTGCCCAACCCTGCAGTTATAAAAGCCTTTGAATGTAGGATTGCACCCTTTTAATTTTGCCTAGCACAGTGTCTAATGTGTGATAGGCACAAAAGAGGCTTGGAGGTGTCTAGTGGATTATCCTAGGGGTTTGTACTGTTTGTTTGTTTGTACTGTACCTATGCTGTTTAACTAGTGATTTGGATAAAAGTTTAGATGATAGGTTCATCAAATTTGCAGATGACACAGAGGTGGGAAAGATGGCTCTCATTCAGCGCACTGGATGAGAGTCAGGATCCAGAAGAATCTTTAATAGTCTAGAGCAGCGCTTCTCAACCTATGGGTCGCAACCCCTTTGGGGGGGTGGAACGAGGTCACCTAAGACCATTGGAAAACACATATTTAGGAACCGAGACACCACTCCTCTATCCTCTATCCTCTCCAGGAGGGTCCGCCCACATGCAGATACACCCACATACGAGTATTAAAGGGTCACGGCATTAGGAAAGTTGAGAACCACTGGAGTCTAATAACATGAAATTCACTAGGGAGAAATGTAAAGTCTTTCACTTGAACATAAAAATTCAGTTCCACAAATAAAATGGGGTGGCATGAATAGACAGAAGTCATTTTGAAAAAGACCTAGGTGGGATTGTAAACTCTAGAGGAATTAGTAGATTAATGGGACAGTTAAAAAAAGCAAATAATGTCTTGGACTGCATTACGAGGAGCATAGTTATCATAGGGACTGATCTTTCTACTGTACTCTGTCCTTGTTAGACCGCATGTGGAGTTTTATATTCAGTTTGGAGCACAATAGTTAAGGAAAGACATTGATAAACTGGTGTCCAGAGGAGGGAAACCAAGATGATACATGACCTTGAGTTTATGACATAGGATTGTTTGAAGGATCTGGACATGTTTAAATGGGAGAAAAGATACTGGGTTGGGGAGGGGAATCATAATTTCTGTGTTCAAGTGTTTGAAGAACTGTCATATGGAAAAGGGATTTGACTTGGCCCCAGAAGGCAGAACTGGGAACAGTGGGTAGAAATTGTAAAGAAGCATGTTTAGGCTGGATGTTAGAAAACAATTTCTCAACAATTAGAGCTGTCCAAAAGTAGAAGGGCTTGTCTCAAGGTAGGGTGGGTTTCCCTTCCTTGGAGGTCTTCAGGCAGAAGTTAGATAGTCACTTGTCATGGATGTCATATAATGGTTTTCCTTTGTGTACAGGTTGGATTGTATGCCTGCCGTAGACCCTTAAGCTATCAAATTCTGTGATTCTTTGATTCATTGGAATAGGGAAACTGTAGATGAGGACTCCCTATACCAAAATAGATATGTACCTCTGTTGCAATGGAGAATCTTAGAGAGTTTCCTAGACAGACATTGAGAGGTTGTGACTGGCTAAGGGTCACATGTTAGAGATGAAACTTGATATATGCTTTAAATCGATTTTATTTATGTAGAATCCTATGCTAAGTGTTTATATGTGTTTGTGTTCTTTTTCCCCAAGCAAATGATACATTTCTTTGGAGGGTGTGGAGCAGGCTTGTCTCTGGTCCTTTCTGTGCTGTGCCTAAATTAAATACTTGGCAAATTTTGTCTTATACTAACTTTTAGCTCTTAGAATAAAAGGAAATATGTGTGCACGTTTATTTTTAGCATCTACCTTTTTTTTTCAGAACAGACTGTTTCCATGACTGCTCTCCTTTCGTTTATAAGGAAAACTTGATATATATTAGCTCAAACTAGTGAAAAGAGGAAGAAAAAACATAAAGCATTTTTCTATTAACATATATACACAAACATGTATATATATTTAAATCATTAATGAGTATGTAACATTGAATTATTTTAGGGTTGTTGTTATATTAAGACTGATTTATATTTATTTCCCCCCTCTAAAATGGTTCTCCTTTCTAGTCTCCCAGTTTTTATCAGGGTCTCCATCATTTTTGAGTTCCTTCTACCATTCATATCCATAGTCACCTTCCAAGTTGTGTCTATTCTTTATCTCTATTTTGGCCCTTCTTTTCTGATTCCACTGGCTTTGTCCTAGTCCAAACTCTTACCACTTCATACCCTGATCATTGCTCTGTGCTCCCTTCATGAAGATCATTCCACACAATATTTGCCTTTTCCCTACATGTTACCGTTGTTAAGAACCTGTAGTAATAGCTCTGTGTTGTTTATCAGATCAAATCTGAACTCCTCAGCCAAGCCTTTCATTGACTGTCTGTCTCTTCCTTATCCATCCACATGTATTCTCACTTTTTCCCCGATGTGCACCCTCTACTTGAGTTAGACTCAGCTTTGGTTTTTTGCCAGGAGTATTCCTGCCTCTGTGCATTTGTTCATTCTCTTTCCCTATCTATCCCTGTTCTCCCTGTTTCCATGCTAATAGAGATAAATGTAAAAGTTTTACACATGGTTTCAAAAAATCTACTTCACAGGTACCATATGGGACTAGAAATCAGTATATCTGAGAAAGACGTGGTTGTTTGCATAAAACTGCAGCATTAAAGATGAGAAAACTAATTTTGTATTAGTTCACATTCAGTGGCATAACATCTCAGTAAGCAGATGCTAAGCCTAACTTTGTCCAACTGTATCTGGGATTTGTTGCTAGGTAGCACATATCAGGATAGACATTGGTGAGCTGGGGAAGTCTGGGGGAGGGCAAGCCTGATAGTGAGGGGACTTGAGTTCATGCGAGAATTGGTTGGAGGAACTGAGCATAATTATACAGGAGAAGAAAAGTTTTGAGGGACAGAATAGCTCTTTTCAGGTCTCTCATCTGAAAGAGATCAAGCTTTTTCTTCTTACTTCCAGAAGGCAGAAGTAGGAACAGTGGGGGGAAGTTGCAAAGAGGAAAATTGAGGTTTGATAATGAGAAAAAACTTCCTAACACTTTGAGTGGTCTTGAAATGGAATAGGCTGCCTGGGAAGGTAATAAGGCCATGAGAGGACAGTGAGCAAAGAGGCAGGATGACCACTTGCCTAGTGTATATTAGAGGGAAATTTTTTTTTCAAGTTTGAGTTGGATTAGATAACCATTGAAGTATCTCTTGGGGGTTCTTTGATTCCCCTGAGATGAATTTACCATTGTTCTTTCTCTCCAGAGAACATATAATATGCTTACTTTACAACTGAGCTCAATATGCCTCTTCCACGAAACAGTCATGTAGTGGTAATAGGCCCACAATAATTTTATAATATCAAGTTCACAGTGATTTTTCTCTCTAATAAATTTTCTTTGCAGTTTTCTCTTTAAAAAAAGAGTCTAATTTTTAAAGTTAGATTATATGTTCTCTTTGTGAGAAAACCCATTTAATTGCTGAAAGCTTGAGCTAGTGCTGGGACACTGCAGTTAATCAGTCATTTATTAATTATATCCTGTGTACCAAGCACTGTGATAGGTGTTGGAAATACAGATTTCATGACTGAAACAATCCATGCTCACTTGGTATTTACATGATAATAGGCAAGAAAACAAGTACTCATATAAGTGTTGAGAGAATGGATTGTTCATTGAGTCTTGTCCAACTCTTTGTAACCGTGTGGACTGCTGTCCCTGAAGTTTTCTTGGCAAAGGTCATGGAGTGGTTTGTCATTTCCTTCTCCAGTACTGAATGAATAGAAGAGTCTAAATATAATTAGGTAATTAGAAGGTATTTTCAGAGAGAGAATAATAGCAGTCTAGGGGGAATCAGAAGATGGTGCTTGAGCTTTGTCTTGAAGGAAAAGAAGGCTTCTGTGAACTGGATATGAGGAGGAAGGATGTGCCCCACTTGGGTCACAGCTACTACAGAGGCTCAGAGATGTGACATGGGCTGTCATGCCCAGCAAGGCTGGAGAGACAGATGGGGTCAGGTTGTGATTGGCTTTGAAAGCTGAACAGTGGGATTTATATTTTATCCTTCAGACAATAAGAGGCCACTTGTGTTGGTTGAGTGGGCAGTCGCATAGTCATATCTACACTTAAGGAAAATAACTTTAGCCACATTATAGAGGCTGGATCAAAGTGAGAAAAGAACTGAGACAAAGAGAACAATTTGTTGGCTCTTGCGAAAAACTAGGCAAGAAGTGATATGGAGCTAATGGTAGGGCATGGCTAAATAGAGAGAAAAGTCACTTGCTAGATTTTGTGTAGGTGTAAATGATAGGGGGTGGTAAGATTGGATCTGGGGAATGAGTGGTAGAGTGGAGTTATGGATTATGCCAAGGTCAAGCACCTTGAAAACTGCAAGAATTGTGGTGTCTTTGGAAGAAGTAGGAAGTTTTACGAAGGAGTGGGGCTTTAGGCAAAGTGGAGTTTTATTTTGGACGTGCTGAAGTTTAGGATGTCTCGGTGACATCCTGTTTGCTGTGTGCAGTTGACAAGTGGTGATCTGGGCTCAGGGGATGAAGAAGTTACCAAAGGGAGTGCAGGGAGTCAAGAGTAGGAGGGCTAGGACAGAGCTTTGGGAAATACCACAGTGAGGGGATGTTGTATGGACAGTGAACCAGCGAAGGGGACTTCTAAGAAATAGCGGTTCAACAGGTAGTAGAAGAATGAGAAGAGAGTGATGTCATGGAAGCCAGAGAAAAGAGAGGGTTCAGGAGGAGAGAGTAGTTAACATTGTCAGATGTAGAAGATATGTTGCATGTGTGCTATGAAGACTAAGAAAACATCATCAGATCTGAGAGTTAAGAGATTCTTGGTAACTTTGGAGAGAGTGGTTAGTTGAGGTGTGAAGCTAAGTTGCAAAGGCTTGAGGAGGGAGATGAGACCTGGAGGCAGCTAATGTACATTGCATATGCTTAATAAGAATATTCTTATTTGCATATGCTTTTATGTAGCACTAGATACTTTGTAAAGTGCTTTTCTCACAACTTACCAACAAGATGAGTACTGCCAGATACTATCAACTCTGTAACAGGTAAGCGAAGTGATTTGCCCAAGATTATAAACTTAGTAAATGGCAGGGTAGGAACTTGAACTGGGGCTTCTAACTCCATGACTCAGGTCTTTTCCTTTGCAGAAAACTGTTTCTCCTAATGCAACATTTCTAACACCAAATGCTTTTGATTGCTTGCAGTTATGCATAACTTTTTTTTTTAGAACCAGGCCTATAGCTGCTTTGGTGTTTTGGGAAAATTCTCAACAAGGAAACTTCTACTGAAGCTGATTAGTACATGGTCTACAAATTATCATCCTAAAGAGTTGCCTGAGTGTCCTTCCCACCCCTAATCCCCTACTCCCACTCCCTGTTAGCTGACTTGCCTAGGCTGATATCACTAGATTGTGTCAGAAGCGGTAAACTGAGTCCAGCTTTTCCTGGCAGTTAGGCAGCTCTTTAAATTAATTAGGGTCTGTTTTCATAGTTTACCATCTAGTATTTACAGAAGTTTCAGAATATAAGCATCATTCAGTAATGGAATGTTCTGGACACTCCTCTTCTAGGTGTGCTTTTTAAAACTTTGAAATACGTTCATAATTTATGATTTGTTTATATCTTTTTCATCTTTCAAACTAGTGTTTAGAAAGAGCTATGAAGTTTGCATTTGAAGAGTTCCACCTCTGGTACCAGTTTGCATTGTCACTGATGGCTGCAGGAAAAGTGAGTTATCCACTTATATGTGTAGTTCTCAAGTTCAGCACTTAGTGCTGGGGAATTTGTGGCCAGAAATTAGCTTACGTCTTATGGAAGTCAAAACCAAATGCAGAAGTCATATTTAAATGAACGGTTGAAGCAGTTAGACTAGCTTGTTTTGCTTATCTGGGAGAATACAGAATCATGTTATTGAGAGGATAATCTTCTAGAATGGGTCTTTTCCTAGCCATTTGAACAGTAAAAATTTGAGAAGAAGGGGGATGGCTAGGTGGTGCAGTGAATAGAGCCCTGGCCCTGGAGTCAGGAGGACCTGAGTTCAAATGCAGCCTCAGACTTGACACTTACTAGCTGTGTAACTGTGGGTAAGTCACTTAACCCCAATTGCCCTGTCTCCCCCACCCCTCCAAAGAAAAAAAGACCAAAACAAAATTTGGGAGGAAGATGTGAGTCTTGAGCACAAAGCCAGATACTCAAGCTGATCCTTTAAGACAAGTTCTAGTGAAGTAGATTGAGGGTAAGCTTTCTGGAAGAGAAAATCCCAATGACTATTTCATTCTGGCCCATTCTATCCATGTTCTGTGAGTCATAAGGTCTTAGGGGAGGATTGCCTAGATATTTAAGGGAAAATTAGCCAAAAACTTGGTATAGCAAGTGATAAGTGAGATGCTATCTTTTCCTCTATAAATATAAACTTACTTCTCTTAACTTCTGTGTTCAGTTCTTATTTTGTTATAAGGAGTGATTTGTATGTTGGAAAAAAAATGGAAATAATTCCAGTGAAGGTTTTCCTCTCATCTCTATTCTTACTCTCCCAGACTTCTGTCAGAAGCTGCAATGCTCTGTGTTTATTAGACATAGTAAATTTTTGCGGGGGGAGTGGTGGTGGAGGAGGAGAATCTTTGCAGGGCTTGATTAGAAGTTAAAAAATAAAATCAGGGAGCATTTTAATAAACATCTTCTCCCCCTCCCCCCGAAGATTTGTTTTGTGTCTTTGTCACAGATTTTGTAATTTGAGTTTCACTGAAATATTCCTCTTTTGTCAAGTCTGCACGTGCTGTAAAGGTTCTGAAAGAATGTATCCGTCTAAAACCTGATGATGCTACCATTCCTCTCCTGGCTGCAAAGTTGTGTATGGGTTCCCTTCATTGGGTAAGTCAGTTAGTGCTTTAAAATCCTCATTGACTTTAAAGATTCTTTCAGCATGTTATTTTATAGTCACAGGAACATTAACTCAAAAATATTGTAGCAGTGAAGTATTAGAACTGTTGCTCAGATGTTATCTCACTTTTTGCAGTAGGAGTGCTACTTAAAACTAGCATGTAAGTAAACATTTTACACATTGAGTCACGTTTTAAATATGCTCAGTGTTTAAAGGAATCCTTTGGTGAATGCTTTTTAAAAAAGTGAATCATCACCTCATTTCGTTGTGGTACAAATCTGGATGTCCATTTATTGCATGTTGTGTAAACATACTGAACTCATGTTAAAACAGGTTCCACTTCTTTTCTACGTTACTTTTCCCTTCTGTTTCAGTTCAGCAAACATTTATTAAATGCAAAAGTCTCTGCACTGACATTCTTCAAATATCTATTGAATTATGCTTAGGTGCAGATGTGTGAATTTCTAAAATTTAGTCCCCTAAATAGAGACAGAAAGCTCATGTGCTAATTGTAGAGGTTCCCAATGATACAAAGATGTCAGGTTCATATTTTAGTTGAATGATTAAGTTTTTCATTTCAGAGATCATTAGTAAGAACAATTTGCTCCAAGGGAGATTTTGCCACATTGTTAACTCTTATTGATTTTTCAGTATATCTAGTTTTAGAAATAGAAAGAAAAACATAATGGAAAATTAATCTTTGAGCTATTTAAGTTCTGACTGATTAGATGTAGAAAAAGATCATATTTTCAAAGACAAAGCATTCCACTAGAAAATCATGGGTTCCAGGAGGTTGTGTTAATTTCTGAAGATAGAAGATTTTGACCCACACAACCTATCTTTACCTGCCCAAGTAATGTTGGATGTAGGTGGTTCTGATACAAAACAAGTGAAGAAATGGAATCAACTTAAATGAATTTTTGTATTTTAGGCTCATTTTGAATATTTGAAATTCAGGTTTTCAGGAGGGACTATTGTACTACCTTCCATAAATGTTGTCATTGTTTTTTTTTTCTAATTAAAAAAAGCACCTTGAATTCTTGTGTATTTAGCCTATTTGAATTTTTCTTATATTATTCTGTGTACATAATTTATTACCTCTACTAGATTGTAAATGCCTTGAAGGCAACGATTTCATCTTTACATATCTTTGTGTCTCCTCCATTGTCTAAAATGCTATCTTATATATAGTAGGTACTTAATAATGTCTTTTGAATGAATGCATGAATAAAAACATCTGAGTACTATTTAATAATCTTTAACATGATGAAAGAGAATCCATGTATTTGGTACTAAACTAAGCAAAGGAAAAACCCTAAAAACATGCCAGTGGTATTTATTCTTTGGAACTATGGATAATGCATCATTTGGAAATGTAGAATAAACTCTTTGGGAGAATATTGGAAATGAGAGCCATAGAATGAGACACGTAGGAGACCCAGTGAGGACTTTTAGAGTGATAGAGAGAGATAAGAAGAGCATTAATTGCTAGAAAAGAAAAGGAGAAAACAAAGTCAGCATCCTTTGTAACTGTGGTCCAGAAGAGAGACTATGGTGTGACCTTCGGAGTTTGGAGGTTTCTCTCAATATTTTTTTAATGTAACCTAATAAATTTCTTCTTTTAACCATATAGTTTCATGGAAGCTACCTTATTAGAGTTAGTAGTATAAATTATGTGTATCTTTAAACCTGTCTTCTTTTTCAGTTGGAAGAAGCCGAAAATTTTGCCAAAAATGTCGTTGACATGGGAGAGAAAACATCAGAGTTCAAAGCCAAAGGTTATTTAGCTTTGGGACTCACTTACAGTCTGCAGGCCACTGATGGTAAGATTACATGGGGGCAGGAATGGAGTATTTATTATTCTTTTGCAACCTATGTTGCTATCTTTGAGAAAACGATTCCATAAGCAAGGAAAGAAAGAGTTCCCACATGTAAAATAAGGGTAGGATACTTGGGTTGCATCTTCATAGACTCCTTTTTTCTCATTGTGATCATTGCAAATGGGTTTGGATGTATTTGAGTTTGGAGGCATGAGCCTGGCTGGGAACCAGATCCAACCCACCTTCTCACACATAGATAGTCTGGTGGTTTCTCTATGGAGAAGGTTGTTGCGCTTCGAAGACAGTGTTTTAAAACAGTGTCTCACTTCCTTCAGTAAACTTACTATGTCTAAACAATGATTGCCCTCCCTTTTAACCAGCAACTATTTTTTGTCATATGATTAACTATGCATGTAAAAGTAGAAAATAAAAACTGTTTAGTCTTTGGAAATAAGGAGAATACAGACCTTAGAATTAGCTATAACTGAGGTACAAGAGTCTCATATTATATCTTGAGAACTTGGTGTGTTCATTATAGCTAATGTGGGTTTGAAATGTTATTGGTTTTATTATGTGCTTATAAGAGAACTCATCTTGCAAATGCTTACTTTGGTTATTCTAAGAATTGTTCTCAATCCTTCCATTATTTGTCTTCCACAAAATGACCTATCCTGTGGATTTTGTATGTTGATGAATTAGATTTTTGTTCTTTTGTAGTACAGAACACAGTTTCAGTGGATTTAGCTGTTTTTCTATCTGCATTATTAGAGAAAGTAGACTGATGGTAGAGGGAGCAATGGACAGAAGGCCAGGCTTCTAGTCCCATAGCCACTTATTCACCCTGTAAATGGCAATGTTAATCCCAGTCCTACCTGTCTCATAGGGAATTGGACTCAGTGGACCTCAGGGTCTTTTGCAGCTCTAAAACTCTATGACTCTAGCTGAAATGGGGAACTCAGCATAGGAGTGATTATATATATTTTAAATTAACTTTTGTTTATTTTTAGTTTACATCTTTCATTTCCATAAGATTTTGAGTTATGTATTTTCTCCTTGTCTTTCCCCTTCCCAACCCCCCAAAACAGTGATCCCACTGTATACCCTCTCCCCCAATCTGCTCTCTCCTATATCCTCTCCCATCATCCCCCTGACATGTTTTGTTTGTTTTTGCTTTTTGGAGAGGGGAAGGCAGGGCAGTTGGGGTTAAGTGACTTGCCCGAGGTCACAGGGCTAGTTTTGTGTTCAGTGTCTGAGGTCGGATTTGAATTCAGGTACTTCTGACTCCAGGGCCGGTGCTCTACTCACTGTGCCACCTAGCTGCTCCAGTTATATATATTTTACAGCTCTTGCACCATACTACTTCTGCCTCTTCTGTGGGCATTCAGTCAGTGGGGATTGGATTGATACCTAAGAGTTTCTTCAGTCCTTGCTCTAAATTTGTTCTGATAGGAATTCCTCTCATTGCTTTCTGGTGAAACATCCTTTCCCAGTCCTGTACTGTTAATCAGTTTGTTATTTCTTTATGAAACTATTGACCCATTATGAGTGGGAGATACATTTCTAAGTTCTTTTTTTCTTTCAGTGGTCATGGTGAGTTTATAGTGATCCATTCACAGCCTCTAATTAAGGGTATTAAATCTATGTTAGAGGTACTGTTCTTGTCCAGGAAACAGAGTTTAACTTACTTGGTCTATACAGAACTTTGACTGGTGACCTTATCCTCAAACTGTTTGTATGCAGTAGGGAAGATAGACTGGTTCCCCTCTGGAGTTACCAGCCTTTCCATTCGGAAGTAGAACTTATCCATATGCTGCTGGAACTGACTGTCAGCCTGTCACAGTATTATTGTAAGCCTCAGAATCGTGCTATAGTTGACTTATAGATATAGAACATATCTCCCCAAGTAGATTGTAAGTCCTCAAAGGCAGGGTAGGAAATTCTTGTTCTGTCCCCTACAGTTCCTCCCATACCTTGTAGTTATTCAGTAAATGTGGGTTGACATACACTTTTTTTTGTGATTGATTTTGTGTGTATAATATCAGTTTTCTGTCTTTACATACCACACTGACTGACTAAATCCTTTTCTCAGCTTCTTTGCGAGGGATGCAAGAGGTCCTACAGAGAAAGGCTCTTCTTGCTTTTCAGAGGTGAGTGGGTGTAAATCTTTCCATTCTGCTGTACATAATGGAGGGAAAAGACCTTATTATAAGTATAAAAAAGAAGAGATATTTATAAAGATTATATAAACAGTGCTTTTACCTCTGGGAGTCTTCTGCAGTACAGAACATATTGTATTAAAAATTGCTTCATCATCTGTTGCCAAGTGAATCCATATTCTTAATCTGTTTATTCATTTGGGTGCTTTTTATTATTAAGCTCTTGGCTCTCCACAGAGACATGTATGTGGAAATACAAGGTGGTGATCTTTTTATTAAAGACATTTGTCATTATCAAGCCAAGGATTGTAAGGAATTATGCTTTGATAACAACCTGTTCTAAAATATTTTTTCTTTTTTTTTAAATCTAGAGACAGGTTTTTTGTTTTAAATAACTTAAATAAATGTTTTCAGGCCATTACTGACATCTGTGAAAAATCATGTGACCATTCTTTGTATATTAAGTAAATTACAGATATGTCTGCTGCAATCTAGCTAGTGTACCACAGTATTGTTATAATTTTGTTTCTGTTACTTTGAATATATTCCCAGTCTCATTATTTAAACCTACCTGTAGACAGTAAGCTCCTTCAGGTGCCCCTCAGCCTGGAGTGTGGGAAATGGGAATAAGACCTGTGTGACCTTTGGCAAATTGTTCACTTGGTTTCCCTGAACCTTGATTTTCTCATCTGTGAAATTGAAGGGCTTGGGTGTTTTCTATTCTTGATTTTTTCCCTAGAGCATTTTGTCTTGATCTCTTCCTTACCCTCAATACTATACTTTGTATAATCATGTTGGATCCCCTGTAGAAGAATATAACCTTCTTGAACCAGATGTTGTGTCTTTTTTTGGTAGTCTTGCTTTTCTTAGGATTTAGAATAGTCCCTTGTCAATTGAATTGACTTGAATCAAAAGTATGGAGTGAAGTTGGAGTTAAGGAAGATTTAATTTTAAGTACACTGGTATAGGAGAGTTACTTTGTGAATTGTATTATCTGTGGCTATATTTTAATATTTATAGTCATTAATATATTTATTAGCTATTAAAAATAATTAAATATGTTTATGGTAATCAGTATGGCTGAATTTTAATATTTTAACAACCTCAGTAAGCCCCAGTTTCCTCATCTGCAAAAATAGCAATACTTTACCTACTATGTAGAATAGTTAATTGTAAGGGTCAGGTGACATAATGCTTGTTAAAACTGTCTAAAAAAGCATGACGTGCTTGCTTATCCAGTTTAAATTGCTGGTGAGTGAGCAGAGATTGTAAAGCTAGTTTACTTTCCTTTATTTATTTCCTCCTTTCATGAATGCTTATAGCTTTAAAGTAAATTTATATCCTTATACCTGGATTATAGCATTACATAATAATTTTTGTTTAATGGACTACTTAGACCCTTGTGAAGTGGTCCTTTCTTTTTACCATGGTCCTGACTTTTGAGGCAATTAGGTACATACTAATTAAAGGTTTTCCAGAGTGTATACGAGAAGAGCAGTTTGCTTTGGCATTTCTAATATTTTTCCCTTTTTAGGTGAGGGGAGCAAAGTGGGGGTGAAGAATAGATTAAAGGGAGCAATTTGATTCATTAGCAAAATCAAGAGAAATAAAAGCTTGAAATGTGCTTGCTTGGTGGGTGCTTTTTGGAGATAAATTCTGATTGATTAGTAACCCTATTTAAGATTCTTTAGATCCAGGTTTCGTATTTTACATAAATGCTAGTTTCTTAAACACTTTTGTTGTTTGACAAAGCAAACCATGACTAGGACAGAGGCCCTAATTATAGGTGGTATGTTTGCAGGCATCTGATGAATTCAGGGCGTGACTTTGAGGCCTGATTTCCTTTTGCCCTCACACACTTACTTCATAGGATAATTTCCTAACATTTTACCTGGCAGTGGGTCAAGATGGTTATCGTTATGACTTATAAATAAGTCATGACCTTACTTGTTCAAATTTTGTGGACCCAGCTAAGGATATTATTGCCCTGAGGGGATTTTTCTGAAATTTGTAGAAGTTAGGTTTTATTAATAGTAAAAGAAGGTAAGTTAGGGAAGTAATACTTGCATTATTGATATTTTATTTATTGTTAATTAATACAGTATTATTTATAATAAATTCCCTGTTTCAGTTTCCTTACCAATGTGCGTGATGTGGAGGTAGTGGGGGAGTTGTGTCAGAGGAGGGGAGAGAAATACAAATCTGTGCATTTCTGCTTGCACTTTTTGTGGACAACGAAGAATAAAATTCTAATGGCGTGCAAAATCTTGGCTGGCCAACAGACCAAAGAACAAACCTGAAAGATGGTCATTGCCCAAAGAAAAAAAAGCACTCGCATAGGATTAGGGTAAGATCATATGAAAAATGGTAACCTCGGGTAAATGAAACCAAACAAACAGCACGCCTTTGGTTCTTTGGGTAATGATCATCATGACATTCCTGTACTGCTCCAAATTTAACAAGATGCTCTTATCACAAGACTCTTGTGAAGCAGTTAGGATAGGCCTTATTTTTCTTCTTGCAGAATTTATTTATTTTTTAGGATAGGCATTATTAACCCCATTTTATAAAGACACTAAGGCAAAGGGAAGTGAAGTCAGTTGCCCAGGGTCATCTAGTGACAAAACTAGAATTTGAACAAGAACAAGAATTATGCCCTTTTTACTATTAGCATATGATTATGCTAATGATTTAGTAAAGATTTAGCATGGTGCAATGAGAAAGCACTGAAATGAAAGCCATCCAGGAAAAGAAAAAGAAATTGGAGGCAGACAAGGTTCTACCAACACCACTTATTCACTGTGTGATTTTTAGAGAGACTTTCTGAGCCTATTTTCCTTATCTGTAAAATAGATAGATTGATTGATTTTGATTTTTTTTGAAGGGGGAAGGTAGGGCAATTGGGATTAAGTGACTTGCCCAAGGTCACACTGCTAGGGGTGTGTGTGTGTGTGTGTGTGTGTGTGTATGTGTGTGTGTGTATGTGTGTATGTGTGTATGTGTGTGAGTGAGTGAGTGTGTGAGAGTATGAATCTGAACCCAGGTTGTTCTTCTGACTCCAGGGCCCGTGCTCTATTCATTGCACCACCTAGCTGCCTTGAGTAAAATAGATTTATAATACTGGACCTATCTCATAGGCTTACTGTGAGAAGAAGAGAGATAATGTACTTCAGTGAAACTGCTACAAACCACATAACTCTACAGAAATACAAGATGGTGCCATTATTTGTCATCAGGAAAGCTCAATGAAGAGAAGAGTTAGTCGGGAAACATTTATTAAGTGTATACTGTGAGTGAGGCTGTGCTCAGGGCTGAGGGCACAAAGAGGCAGAAGATAGTTCCTGCCCACAAGGAGCTTATAATCTAGCGGGGGAAACGACGAACAAACAAGTGTTAAAAAACAAGCTACAAGCAGGCTAATAGAGAGATGAGGCTCTCGAATTAACGAGTGTTGGGAAGGGGCTTCTTTACTCGGGACTTCAGAGGAAGCCAGGGAAGGCAGTAGGTGGAGATGAGGAGGAAGAGCGTTCTAGGCACGGGAAAGAGGAAGAAAGAAATGGCTGGTGCAGAAATGGAGCATCTCGTTCACGGAATGTCAAGGAGGCCAGTGTCGTTGGATCCAAGAGTCCACGTCAGCAAGTAAAGGTCGGAGGGGCTAGGTTGTGAAGGGCTTTGAATGCCAAGCAGAGGATTTTATATTTAATCCTGGAGGTAATAGGGAGTTGCTGGAGTTTATTGGGGTTAGGGGGTGGTGGTGGTGGTGGTGGTGTAGGCGTATAATGTGACTGAACTTCTGTTTAGAAAAATCACTTTAGTGACTGAATGGAGGATATATTGGTGTGGAGAGAAGCTTGAGGCAGGCAGACCCCCCCCCCCCCCCAGCAAGCTACTAAGAGCTAACATTTATTGCTTACTATAAGCAGCTGGGTGGTGCAGTAGACGGAGTGCTGGGCCTGGGGACAGGAAGGCCTGAGTTCAAATCCAGCCTGTGTGACCCTGGGCAAGTAATTTACCCCTGTTTGCCTCAGTTTCCTTATCTGTAAAATGAGCTGGTGAAGGAAATGGCCAGCTACTCCCGTATCTTTGCCAAGAAAACCTCCACATGGGGTCACAAGAGTTGGACATGACTGAAAATGACTTAACAACAACAACAGTATACAATGTGCCGGGCACTGTGCTGTATCTTTTATAATTATCATCTCATTTGATACACAGGCACTGACTGCAGTTGGGAGATCCATCCTGCCCTACCAAAAAGTGACATAGGAGAGAATAGACTAGGGGAGGCGGGAAACACTGGGATGGTTGTTTTGGGGTGGTGGGCGGGGGAAAGACGGGGAGAAAATATGTAACTCAAAAAAAATTTTAATAAAATAAATTTTAAAAAAAATTATCATCTCATTTGAGCCTCACAACAACTCCTGGAAGTGGGTGTTATTTATCATCCCCACCTTTTACAGATGAAGAAACTGAGGTAAACAGTTTCAGTGACCTGCCCAGAGTCACAGAACTAGAAAGTCTGAGGTCAGAGTGGAATTCAGGTCTTCCTGACTGAAGCTTAGTGCTCTATTCATTGCATCGCCTAACTGGGTATTCAGTATTAATTGTTTTATCCACAAGAAAAAACAATGATACTATTCTCATTATCCTAAACAAGTTCCTTACTTGATAGATGTGGTCTAATAACATTAAAAAAATTTGTAACTTTTGAACTAATGGGGTCTTCTGTGTAAGTGTATCCTACATTTGCAGCTCTGACGTTATAAAATAAATAATGGCTTGGATTTTCTTTTAATCTCGAATGTGCACTTTATTAGTAGCACTGTTCTTCCTTTTATCACAGTTGTCAGTGTAAGAATATAGAAGTTTGTTTTTAGTTTGTATGCCATGAAGTACCTTTAAAAAAGAAAGTAAAAATTTGTTTTGCTATATTTAACAATCCAGTAGCAAAAAAATAGTATCTTCACACAGTCAAGTTTTGAATTGGTTATGATGATGTATAATATCACATCAAAGCAAAAATCTTATGTTTTCAGTTAATTAAGTGCAACACTTTTCTCCTTCAGTGTTATAGGCCATTTAATAAAATTATCATTGGTTATACTAAAGGGTTCTAAGAATCATAACTTGAAGGCCAAAAATTAGTCAGCTAGATTTATGTTAATAAGACAGTCTCTCTCCCTCCTCCTGCCCCCTCCAGTTTGGTATTTCATCAGAAACAAAAAGCCTCACTTGATAAATAACATTGAGCTTTTGATTACCATGAGGCTACTATAAATCTTAGAAATTTTGATCCAGAACATCAAGATAGAGATGTAGATTAGCTAAACCAGCACATGACCTGTAGATTTTAATGATCTAGTCCTTGTACCCTGAGAGGAACTTGGGCCTCAATAAGGCTCCCTTAGAGGTAAAATATTGAATTAATAAATCCTATTCCATTTGATCTAATCTGAATCTTTCATTACCCTACTCAGAGCCTTTGCAAACCCTCTGTGGCATGTAGATGAAGCATTGAAGTTGGATTGGGAAGATCTGAGTTCAGTCCTAGCCTCAGATGCTTACTGAATCTGTAGCCTTGGGCAAGTCACAACCTCTATCTGTCTCAGTTTCCTCAACTGTAAAATGGGGATAAATAACAGCACCCACCTCGTAGGCTTATCGTGAGGATCAAATGAGATACTATTTGAAAAGTCCTTAGCCAGTGCCTGGTACTTCATAGGCACTTAATAAATGCTTATTCCCTTCACTTCCTTCCTTTCTTCCTTCTGTGATTACTAGCTCAAGCCAAGTCAGCAAATTATTTAGCTATTTTTAAAGTGCTAACTGTGTGCCAGACATTGTACTAAGTGCTCAGGATAGGGAAAAAAAAAAGCAAAAGACAGTCCTTGCCCTCAAGGAGCTCCCAGTCTAACAAAGGAGACAACATGCAAATGACTGAGTAAAACATAATATATAGATGGTATAATTGGGATTAATTACCTTAGAGGGAAGGCCCTAGTATTAAGGGGGACCTGGAAGGGCTTCTTTCATAGGTGGAGTTTTAGTGGAAACTTGAAAGATGCCAAAGAAGCCAGGAGGCAAAGAAGAGGAGGGAGAGAATTCTAGGCTTGGAAGATGGCCAATGGAACATGTCAGGAGACTGGTGTCACTGGATTCAGGAGCTTGTAGAGGGGAGCAAGGAGGATGAAAACTGTAAAATAAGAAGGTGCCAGGTTACAAATGGCTTAAAAGCCAAACAGAGGATTTTATAGTCATTCTTGGAGGCAGTAGGGAGTCACTGGGATTTATTGGAGCAGCGGGATGACATGGTTAGATGAGCACTTTAAGAAGATCACTTAGCTGAGTGGAGCATGAACTGCAGTGGGAAGAAATTTGATGCAGCGAGACAAATCAAAAGGCTGTTGGAATAGTCCAGACATGAGGTGATGATGGCCTGTACCAGGTGTAGCAGGGTTAGCACAGGAAAGAAATGGGTTTATGTGAGAGATGTTTTGATGGTAGAGTCAATAGTACAATTGGAGGAGTGGGGGAGGTGAGAGAGAATCAGAAATTTGAGGGTGACAACTGAGTTGTGAGCCTGGGTGACTGGGAGGATGGTGGGTGCCCTCAACTGTCATTGGGAATTTAGCAAGAGAGGGGAATGGGAGTGGGGTGGGGTAGAGGAGAATTAGTTCAGCTTTAGACATGTTGAATTGAAGATGTCTGTGGGACATAGTTAGAGAGGTCTAAAATGCAATTGGAGATGTAAGACTGGAGGTCAGAAGAGAAGTTAAAGCTGCAAAAATAGATCTGAGAATCATTTGCATAGAGATGATAGCTGAATCCATGGGAGCTGATGAAATCACCAATTGAAATAGAGTGTGGCTTCTTGCCAGACGTTGCCCAACTGAAGACATACTTCTGTTTTGCACGTGTGTTTCTGATGGTGAGAGGAAAATTGTCGTGATGATCACTGGTGGAGTCAGGATAAAAATTCAGATTCTTAGTGGCACAGCAAAAGATGATTAAGCAAACTTACACACTTGTTAAGAAAAGAAGACATCTTTCATGTGTACTAATAGTTGTAAATAATTTGAACTTTTTCAGGGCCCACAGTTTGTCGCCTACAGACCATCTAGCAGCTTTTTATCTGGCTCTGCAGCTGGCTATATCCAGACAGGTAAGTTTATATTCCATTGTTTGCTGGGATCATATCCTGAATTTAGGAAGATATGCCATCCAGATGTAATTCCTTCTGTTTCTCAGTTTGGCACAGTAACTGAGCTTTCATCTATTTGAAGCGAAATTAGAATCTTGAAACTTTTTAATTAATCATTCAATCATCTATATAGTGTAAATGGAAGACAAACTCAGAGGGAAGCCTCTAGCAGTGTTTTGAGGTGAGGTGGGTAGGACAAAGGCCTTCTGTAGAAAGTGGGACTTTGTGGTGGCTAGGTGGTACAGTGACTAGAGCACTGGCCCTGGAGTCAGAAGGACCTGAGTTCAAATCTGGCCTCAGACACTTAGCACTTACTAGCTATGTGACTTTGGGCAAGTCACTTAACCCCAGTTGCCCTGCCTTCCCCCCTTCAAAAAAAAAAGGGGGACTTCGAAGCCAGGAGATAGAGGTTGAAAAGAAAGCATTTCAGGTGTGAGGGACAGCCATTGAGAAGACATAAAGTGAGAAGATATCTACCTATTTAAGGAACAGCAAATAAACAGGCCAGTACATGTGTGTGCCTAGATTGTAGGGTCGGTGGAAGGGCGTAAAGGTATAAGACTTGAAAGGTAGGAAGGGACTAAGTTATAATAGGTTTTAAATGCCAAACAGAGCATTTTATATTTGATTTTGGAGTTAATAAGGAGACACTGTAGCTTATTAGTAGAAAAGTGACGTGGTCAGTCCTGTGCATTAGGAAAATCACCTTGACCATTGAGTAGAGGGTGGACTGGAATAGGGAAGGACTTGCGGCAGGGAGTGTGTCTGCAGTGCTTTAGGTAGTAAGACCTACACCAGGGCCCAGGGCAGTGTGAATGGGGCAAAGGGGCCTGGTAGGAGAGATGTTGTAAAGGTAGAAAGAACAAGACTGGATAAGAGGTTGGATAGTAGGGTGAGTATAAATGAGAGGTTGAGGATGATACCTAGATTGTCAGCATGGGTGACTAAGAGAGTGGTGGTGCCCTCAACAGTAACAGGGAAGTTGGGG
>CM053582.1:421739449-421799982 GCA_028627135.1 Pseudochirops cupreus
CTAGTCAGTGAGACTGAGAGAGAGCGATGAGGCAGGTGAGAAGAGAACCAGGAGAGCAATATCGGAAAAACTTACAGAGGAGACAGCATTCAGGAGAAGGTGACAGTGTCATGTGTTGCAGAGACTTCAAGAAGGATCAAGATTGAGAAAAGGCCGTTAGGGATGGCAATTAAGAGATAATTGGTAACTTTGGAAAAAGAAGTTTCATTTGAATCATAAGGTCAAAAGCCAGATTGCAGAGGTTTTAGAAGAGAGTTAGAGGAGAGGAAGTAGAAGCATTTAGTGTGAAAGGTAATGAAGCCAAGGAAGTTAGCTAGAAAGAGGAGGGGAGATACACGGCAATAGTGAGCTGGGATGGTTGGATCAAGTCAGGCTTTTTAAAAATGGGGAAGACGTAAGTGTATTTGTGGGCAATAAAGAGAGTCATTAGATAGGGAGAGATTGAAGATTGGAAGGAGAGTGGGAATGATAATGGAGTTAATCAGTTGGAGATGGGGTGCAGTAGAAATAAAGATGCATGTAGAAGGGTTTGTCTCCACAAAGATTAGGGCCATCTCTTCAGGAAAAATGGGTGAAGGAGGCGTTAGTGGGAAAAGATGGATCCAGGAGAGAACTCTTGTATACACCCACCCACAGAGGAAGGTACATAAATGAACATCTTGCAGAGGAGATTGAGAAGGATCCTTCTTGTATGCAGGAGTAAAACCCCCAGTGTCATAGAAAGACAGGAGAGAGTTTGAAAAAGGAGCCTGTGTTCAGCAGTGTCAGATGCTGCAGAGATCAAGAGCTAGAAAAAGCCATTGTGATTAAGGAAAGAGATCTAGTAGATAAGGAGAGGATGAAAGGTGTCAAGGGAGCGGTGATCAAAGACTTAGGCTCTCAGAGGAGAGCACACAATGAAGGGTTGCTTTGGGGATGATTCTGGGGTGCTTTGAAATGTGGAATTGGGGAGAAGTGGAAGCTCTGGAGGGAAGTCTCTAAGGGTATTGGTGGTGCCATCACCTTGTTGGTTGAAGTCTTCAAGTTAAAAGGGAGGGTGAGATTCAGAGGAATTCTGTGAACTGTCCTTGGGGAAGGAAAGAGAATGACCTGAGAGCTGTGGGGTAATGGTAATCAGTGTGTTGAATGATTTTGAAAGCAATTACCTCCCCCTCACACCTCCTTCCCCCTTCCCAAGGCTAGCTGGACTTCCTAGTAGTATGTCATCCTTGAGAACCTTACTCTCTTTTCAGGAACTAACTGGCAGCACTCTAGTTATCATGTCGGGGTGCCTGCTAGGAAGTGCTATGTACTGAAACCAACAGGTGTTAAACAGTCATTTTCACTAAATCCATATGCTATAGGGCTTTTGCCACACCCGGAGACCAGGCTATATGATGTTAATCCTTTCCACCTCTGGCTTCAGGATTGTCCAGGGCAGCAATAGTAGCATGAGGATTAGAGTGACCCAGTTACCTTCTATACTTCACCCTGGGAGCACCCCTCAAGCTCATCATAGGGTGATCCAGATTGTCAGAACTGTTGTACTTCAGAGTGGGCCACAAAACTCTTAACAGGACTCAAACCAGATTAAAATGTAATTGAAAAATGTTTAACAAAATAAACAAAAAATACACCATAACATAGTTAATGCTAATTTGTGGTTTTCTTAGTCAATAATGGAGCTTCTGGAGGTCTATTTCTATTTGAATTAGAAACCACTCTTCTAAGTGCTGAGAGGACCAGAAACTGTAACATATGAAGATCAGTTTAAAGAACTTTTAACCTGGAAGGAAAAAAAGAGAATATGATTTTAGAAGATATGTAATGGTCTTCAAAAATTGGAGTGAGTATTATTTATAAAAGGAATTCCGAATGGTCCTATAGGTCAGAGCTAGGACCCTTGAGTGGGTGGAAGGAGGTTACAGAGAGGCAGAGTTTGGTTTGTTAAAAGGAAAAAACTTTGTAAGAATTAGAATTATTGAAAAGCAGTCTAGGTTAGTTTAGGACAGGGGTGAGTAAACTTTTTCCACTTGTGACCCCTTCAGTGCTTTTTGAACTGTGGATTGTTGACCCCATGTTGCATATTATGGCCATTACCACTGCAGAATCCTTGATTTAGACACTCCAGATGCCATCTGTACGAGTACAGTCATTTTTAAGATGAGGAAAATTCACTTTTTCTAGGAACTTTCTTTTCAGCAAACTCTGAATTTCCTTCATTCCACAATCTTGTCAACATGGCTGTCAATAATTTTCTCCTGCTTGTACTTGTTTTCTCTGAACACCTCTTCGCTATGTCTTTTTCAAGAGATTAAAAACTTTTTGAAAGTGGAATTTTGTATGACTTCATGCAAGTTCCTCAGCCCCTTTGGCACTTTGCCTCCTTATCTGTAAAGTGAATTGATTGGATTGTGATAATCTCTGGAATTGCTTTCAGCTCAAAAGCTGTGATCCTAAAAACTCCCAAAAGTCATTGCAAATGTGTAACTCTCAAATGCATTTTTCAAGGACCAGGAAGAATAGGTCATCAGTCCCATCCTTTCACATAAAAATAAATGTGAATGACAGTAAGAGAGAGAACACAAAAATTACTCCCTTGAATAAGCCTGTGAGGTCCCTCCCAGCTCTTGATACAGGATGTACTCTGCTAGTAATTCTTCTTGGTCTTTGAATCCCACTACATGGTATTTAGTGCTCAGTAGCTTGTTAGGGGTTAGTTAATATATTTGACTAACTAGACAGAAGGATACCGTAGTAGTCACCAAGACAGCTCTGGTAGTGGCAGCAGCACCCATTCCCTAGCAATATTCCTATATAGATAGCTTTTCCTGATGCCTATATTAGTTTAAGCATTTTGTCTCCTTGTTACAGTGAGCAGTGTTTTATAGAGAGTATGGGGTGTTCGAAAGTCTCTGACTGAGATTCTAGAGACCCAGATTTTTCCTCCAACTTGTCTACTAACCAGTAGTATAATATTGGGCACCTCACTTCCCCTTTCTGGGCTCCATTTTGGCATCCGTGAAACAAGGGAGTAAGAGTCAATGAGGTTCAAATTTCCTCCTTTCAGATTTGAATTCTCTAACCTAGAAGTTAGAGCTTATGTGCCAGATCTGACAAATAGGACGTTTTTGGGTGAGGGAATTGATTGAATGAGAGAAGAGAGACAGTCTTATACCCTATGAAGAAATGAAGTCTTTGGGGACTCTGAAGGGGAGCTGAGAGGTGGCTGCCAGCGACACGTGGGAGTAGAGTGGGAAGAGGCAGGAGAAAGCATTTGTGGTAGAGCTGTGATATCCTGTTTTGCAATTCAAGTGAAAACTTTAGAAGTTGAGTGCGTCTGCATTCTGTTGCTGTTTGTATTTGGTCGCTTGTGAAGAGTGTTACCCCAGTGGAAGGAGAGCCCCACACTGCTCACACAGGACTCATAAAGAACAAGTCATAGACAACAGCTATATTTTAAAACTGATAAGGTTGGGACTTAGACGGTGTGAATTTTGGTACGTCAGTATCCCAAGCGTCATTGTAAGTTTCTTCTTGTGTTGAGTTATATTAGGAACTATTTTGGAAAAGAGAGTCTTTTTAAATTTTAAATGAGAAGAGGTATGATATGGTCAAAAGACCACTGGATGGAGAATTGGGTTGGAGACTTAGGTTCAAATCCTAGCTTTATTTTTTGTGCATCCTCATCAGAGGTGTGACTATACCCACTGATTTACTCTGTGCCTCAGTTTCTTCACTGTAAAATGAAGTGGTTTGGGCTAGACAATTTCTGAGGTTTCTTCTGTCCCTCCGATGCCATGAGTCCCACTATTTGTTACAATTAATACACACCTTGCATAGAGGAAGAAATATTGCCCATTTGAAAAGAATGTTCATTCTACGATTGTTTGGGAATATTTTATCATAGTTGGTTTTGGTTTATATAGGTTTTATGTTGAGAGGCATTGTGTCATGGTGGATACTGGTGTGTGACCATGGGCAAAGCACTTAATCTCTTGGTCCTCCAGGCAGTTGTCTAGCACAGTTGAGAAAGGTTGACCTTCTATTGAGGAAGATTCTTCATCTATGATTTTCCGAAATCTCAGGCTGAGTTCTTATCCTATTATTTTAAATTCTTTCATTTTAGCAGGACTTTGAGAAATGGAAATAGTTTAGCTGAAGGAATTTAATTCCACTAAAAACTTCAGGTTATTTGTTCTGTTCCCCAGTTCGGCCATATCTGTTTGTATGTAATCAAAAGCGGTTTGAAGTGTATGGCAAAGAAAAGTAGTGTTTATCTGGGGAGAAATTTAAGTTCTGATATTGGCAATTATACACAAAAACTAACTCTTTCACATGACTTCATTGGTTACTGTACTGTTTTGAAGATTTTGATGCTTGCTTGAAAATACTCAGGTTGCGTTATGATTTGTGGTTGATATCCTGGGGCTATTATAACACTTTTTTTCCTTCCCAGAATCTGATTATAGAGCATATTAAACCTGAATATTCAGCTGAGATCCCATGTAGAAATGTTACATCTTTAAAAATCAGTGTGCATATATTCTTCATTGTTTAAAAGTCTTTTTTGGTTTTATTTTCAACCAGATACCAGAAGCATTGGGCTATGTTCGCCAAGCTCTTCAACTCCAAGGGGATGATGCCAACTCTTTGCATCTACTTGCACTCTTATTATCAGCTCAGAAACATTACCATGATGCTCTGAACATCATTGATATGGCCCTGAGTGAATATCCAGAAAACTTTATGTAAGTAGTCTTATTTTCTCTTTGTTAACTCAGAAAAAGGCCTTCATTTTGTCCATCTGAGATTTTCTCTGGTTTGGGCCAACTGCAGCTTGTATCTGGTATTAGTGATTTCTTTGCAGAGCTCGTGGCCACTATACAGATTGGATGGCATGCATCCTACCCTAATTCTTTTTAGAGAGTTAGTAACAGAGCATAATTTCAAATTAAAACATTATGACTCTGTTAAATACTGTATGTAGTACGTTGACTGCATGCTTATAGACATATTGTAAAAATGAGCAAGTAACTTTGGATAGAGAAGAAAATCTAATATTACTACCAGTTCTGCTCTTAAAATACTGGATAACCTTGATTAAGCCACTTCCTGTCTTGGTAACTCAGGCTTGTTCTCTGGGAAATGGAATTGCTTAAAATTAATGAATTCATATTTGTAAAGTTTATAAAGAAAATTTTCATTAAAAAAAGCACCAAATTTATGAATTCCCTTTACTATGAAGGTAAACTGGGTACCTAACCGACCATTTGTATAGTTCCTTTAGGGGAATGACTTTACACATATAAGTCAGAAACTGTTAAGAAGTAGCTTCAATTTTCTGGGCCTTTTATCCATTTTTCACTCTCTATTAATGCTTTACTTACCAGAATGGAGTGAACGATCAGTAAGCACTAACATGCTATTTAGAACTAGCACAAGGATGCGGAGATTCCCACTGGCCTCGTTTCATTATCACTAACCAGTAAAGGCCTCTAGTTTTGGGGAGCAGGAGAGAGAAGGTGAGAGAGGGCTATCTTAGCTTCTCTTCAGAACTAAGTATGTCTTCAAAGATTTAAAAGGGTCATCTCCTGCATCACCTCCTACTGTTTTTAATCTGGACAATTTCAGTAACTCTATTTAGAAAACAGGTTCCTAAATTTCCATTACAAGGTTTTGTTTTGTTTTTTAAATTCTCCAAGGGTGAAAAAGGCATCCTTGGCTACGGGATGCTAGATAATAATTTGGGAAAATTCTGACTTGGGATACAGCACTAGCTCAAATATTTATGTAGAGTGAGATGACAAGCTGTTATTGTGCCTTTCATGTCTTGCTGGTCTTAGAATCTATTCCTTACCTCACTGAGTTTATTTCTAGATTTTTGTCCAAAGCAATTTAGGCTCTGAGAACCTTCAACATCATCTCTTTCCCTTTTGATTTCTTTTCTTTTTAAATACTCTGTTCTTTTCCCATCAATAAATTACCACCTGCTGTATCCAAGTTCTCTCATAAATATTCATAAAGCTGTTCCTCCGCTGGCTGCCGTTCATTCGCTTTTAATTTTACTTCCTTAACTACAGTGTTATCTTACAGTATGGATATCCTAGGGTGTCACCTGAGAGGAGGTTGATTGAATGGAAAGCCATGCTATAAAATAAGCAGTAAACAGTAACTCTTAATATTATCCCGAAAATTGGTGACGACTCCAAGTGACAGCAGCTGACAGGCTTTTCAAGTGGCAGACCTAAAGAACAGCAGTGGAGATATTTGAGGAGTGCAGGGCTGCTATTTTAATGTTAAACAGTGAGCTTGAAAAGGCAAGGCATATGGTAGCAGGTTGGAAAGCAGCAGAAGACTAGGTTGCTGTTTAAATATTTGTATTTCTGGGAAACTTATCTTCTGAGAATAAATAGTTCATTGAAGGTTTGGGTCAGACATGGTCTACCAGTCTTCCTAACTGTAAATTAAACCCTTGATTTCTCATTTCTCTTGAACCTGAAGAAATCATTGTAGAATTAAAGAAAAAAAAAGCAATCATTGCCAACACCTAGCAGAGTGCTCAGCACACAGTAGGCTCACAATAAATTTGTTGGATGTTGTTGAATATTATTTCATTTTATGTTTGTATGCTCTATATCCTTGCCTAGATTCAAAAGAGATTGTATATTATACTTATTTTGTACTTCCCATACTCCTTAGTTCAGCATTTTGAGTGTAGATAGTGATTTAGTAAATATTTGTTTAATTTCAGAGACAAAAGACTATCTAGAAAACATTAAGATCAGATGTCTATGTTTAAGACTGGTGCTGGATAAGGTTCCTTGGTGGTCTTATAAAATCAAGCGCTCTTTTTGCCAGTGAGGCGATCCCCCTCCTAGATGGCATTTTGTAAAGTAGAAACGCCTTTCAATTTATCATCAGAGGACTTGAATTTGAATCCTGGTGATTATGGTCATGACTTGCATGACTGTGCAAGTCAGTCTTTTTGTGCCTCAGTTTTGTAAAATGAACCTTGGCTAGATTATCTCAAGGATAATTTCTGGCTTTAAAATTGCTTTGTTACTACTCTTAACACATAACTACCTCCAGATGATATTGCTTCTTAGACTGTAGGATTGATGGAATATAAGATCTTCCCCATCCATTAATAGGCCTATGTGACCACTAGTGCTCCCTTTTTTCCTTGGAACAGGGGCTGTGTTCCCAGGTCTAAAGGTAGACAGTTATTTCAGTCACAGACGTCTTGCTGCTTTGAGCTCTGGCCCAGTTCACATCTTTGACACATCCTAAGTCATCTAGAGCCCATATGCAGGGAGATTTATATTGCCTTGGGGGAGAAATTTGCCCAGGGAGGAATCTTGCTTGGTTCTGGGAGGCTTGAGAGGCTTTCTTGCCGAAAGGCTTTCACACCTTTTGGTACTGAGCCAGTTAGGCACTGAGTCACCTGTGTTGTGATGCCTTCTGTTTCTGAGCCTGTTAATTGAAAGTGTATATATATTCTGAGGTGAGATTTTGCTTTGGGGCTCACTCATGGGAAGAATGTTAGCCTGAGGTCTTTGTGATTTGGCCTGATGAGACTCTGGGTAGCTGTTAACTTAAAGGGCCCCCTGGCTTTGTGAACCCAGATATCGGTGCTCCCCAGTCTGGTGATTATGTATCTGTTACTCTGTTTAGACAGTTGGAGCCCTGTCTATTGGATTCTTTCTTGGATATTCACTTCTTTCTACTTATCTGTCTGCATTGTTTAATTGAAGTAAGATTGTTGACCCTTTTGAAGCTGTCTTTCCCTTAGGAAAGCAGATCAAAGAACCTGTGCTAGCAGCCCTCCTGTGTGCTGGTTTTGTTGGTCTTACAACTCCACAGCAGCTTCAGGTTTCATTAACCATATATTGACCCTGCATAGCAGAGAACAAATGTGGAAATAATAGCTGTAGCTATTCTGTCTTTCAAATTACGGCTCTCAGGTTTGAAAGTGAATCTCTGGTACATCCTTCTACCTACAAGTAGGACTGAGTGAGGATAGTTACAGGCTTGGGAATATAGAATTAAGAAGATTTTCATATCAGAATTGTAGGAAACAGCAATCCTTTCTCAAGGGAAGTTGAAGAATATAAGGGTCCCTCTTCAAGGAAATTTTTAAAATAAGCAGTTGATTCTCAGGAGTGAGAATGGCTGTAGTTCTACCCGGAAAGAAGGGAGCGAATTTGAAGCCTCTTAAGGTCTTTTTCATCTCTAATATTTTAAGATTTAAAAAACCCACTACCATAGCTATTTGAATGTTGAAAAGCTTAAAATAATTGACTGAAAATATTATTTGCATGCTACAAATTTTCCCCTGAATGAGACTACATGTTGCTGGACTTTATGTGTTGTTGGTGGAGCTGTGATTTGATCCAGCTCTTCTAGAGGGCAGTTTGCAATTCTGTATTTTATAGTAGTGATAAAAAGCTGGAAACTAAGGGAATGCTCACCAGTGGGGGAATGGCTGAACAAATAAATGCATATACATCTAATAGAAGACTGTTATGCTGTAAGAAATGATGGAAAGGCCAGTTTCTTTTTTTCTTCAACATTTTAATTTATTATTTATTTATTTTCAACATTCTTTTCTTTTTAAATTTTGAGTTCCCGATTATCTCGTTCCCACCTACTTCCTCCCCTACCCACTGAAAGACAAGCAAAAATATAATGTCAGTTATACATGTGGATCTACTTTATCCTCTGGATCTAAGATAAAGGGACAGTTTTCCTTAATATGATTTCCTTGAAATATGATGTCTAGGCTCTTTCTTTGATCATGGCTTTCAGGTAGTACAATAATTCTTAAATTATCTCTCCTTGAGCTCTTTTCCAGGTCAGTTGTTTTTACAATGAGATATTTCACATCATCTATTTTTTCATTCTTTTGACTTTGTTTTATTGTTTCTTGATGTCTCATGGAGTTATTAGTTTCTGCTTGCCCAATTCTAATTCTAGTTCTAATTTTTGATGAATTATTTTCTTTAATGACCTTTTGTACCTCTTTTTCCATTTGACATATTTTGCTTTTTAAAGAGTTCTCTTCAGTGTATTTTAGTGCTTCTTTTTCTTCTTCTTCTTCTTCTTCTTTTTTTTTTTTTTTTTTTACCATTTGACCATTGTGTTTTTTAAGATATTCTTTTCTTTGGTATTTTTTGTGTCTCCTTTACAAAGTTGCTATTTCTCTTTTCATAATTTTCTTGCATCACTCTCATTTTATTTTCTCAATTTTTCCTCTATCAGTTTTAATGCTTTAACCTTCCAGAATTCTTTGTGAGTTTGGGGCCAATTAGCATTTTTCTTTGAGGCTTTTTTTTTGGTAGCTGTTTTCACATCATTGTTTTCTTCTGAGTTATGTCTTGGTCTTCCCTGCCACCATAGTAGCTTTTATGGTCAAATTCTTTTTTTGTTGTTTGCTCATTTTTTTCAGCCTATTTTCTTGACTTTGAACTTTATGTACAAATTGGATTCTGCTTACTCTGGTGGGTGAGGAGGCACTGTTGCAAGCCTTAAGTTTTTTTGTTCTGCTATTTTCAGAGCTAGTTCTAGAGGTCTGAAAGTTTTTGCTGCTTCCAAGGTGGTGTGATCCTGGGAGAGGTGTGATCACTGTGCTCCAGGTCCCTTGTAACCACAAATTCTTATGCTTCTCTTTGCTTTAGAACTGCAACCAGGGCCCCTGCTTCCTTGTGACCAAACTACCAGCTTGTCCCCTCCACTCCAGAACTGTGTATGAGCAGTAGCGTTGCCAATAAGCACCAGCCGTACCCAGTGCTAGGAAAGGCTCCCTTGTAACTATTTTCATCCCCATCTCTCAGTTGAGAGTTCCTGAAGCTGCTGCTGCAGTTGCTGTTGTTGCTGCAGTGTATGTGGGCTCTAGACAAGCTTCTACTCCAGTATTAGAGATTTCTCTTATTGACCTCTTAAATTTTCTTAGGCTGGGAAAATGTCTCACTATGACTTTTTGTTTGTTAGTTTGTTTTTGCTTTGGCCTCCAAAATTTGACTTGAATTGTTATTTTAAAGGTGTTTGGAGGGGAATGTTGGGAAAGTCCATTTTGGGTGTTTGCCCCTACTCTGCCATCTTGGTTCTCAACCCCTGAAAGTGGTTGGAACCCTAACCACTTTTCAGAGAACTCTGGTAAGCCTTTTTATGTACTGATGCAGAATAAAATGAAAATCAGAATAACAGTTTAAACAACAGTAACATTATACATGCAGCAACTTTGAAAGATTTCAAAATTCTGATCACCACAGTGACCAACTAAGGGGAATAATCATGAAACATGCTACCCACCTCTTGACAGAGAGGTGAGGGACTTATGGTGCAAATTGAGATAGATATTTTATGGACATGGACCAATACAGGATTTTTTTTTTTGCTTGACTATGCAGATTTTTTTACATGATTTTTTTTTCTAAGGGAGGGAGTGGAGAATTGTGTGAGAAAGAAAATAGATTTCTGTTAAATGAAAGAAATTAAGATTGAACTGGAAAAAAACAAAAGCACATGTCTTTATGGTGAACATTCAGTATTCACCCGTGACAGAACACTAACTACATTGTAATTGGACCGAAATACATGCGCTATCTCCTTTAAAAAAATAACTTTGCGTGTTTTTCCTTGATTGATACACCTTACTAAGTCATTTTCTCATTTGCCAAGAAGATGGAATTAGGTGTCAATGTGATGAATGGAATAGGCTTTTTAAGCATTTGTCTTTCTTGGGGTCAGTGAGGCAATATGTCATGATTCTTTGTAGGCGTGGAGGTTTTCTCAGAGTAACAATTTTTATAGTCTCTTTCTTACTGCCATTCACTTTATTTTTAAATGACAGACCAGGATTGAGAATTGATGGCCTGTTCCTTGTAGTCTTTGGAAAATATAACCGAGAATTGCAAACCAGCATCAACTTTTGATAATTCATAGGTTCATAGATTTAGAATTGAAAAGGATCTAAAAGTTTACCTAATCAGAGTATGATAGAATCTTGAGTGAGAAGGAACCCCAGAGGCCATCTAGTCTAACCTGTTGATTTTTACAGATGTAGACAGTGGGGCCCAGAAAAGTTAAATGACTTGCATCATGTCATAGAAGTAAACAGCAGAGCTGGGATTTAAACTCATGTAATTTGACTCCAAATCCACTGCTCTTTCCCCTAGAGCATATCTTTATGACATGACTTTGTTGTCGGACTCTGAGGTTAAACTGTTAGTAGTATTTATTTATTAATTATTATGTAATGTTATATATTATTACATATAATATGTATTATATAAATTTTATAAATTTATAAATTATGTAACTTTTATAAATTATATATAAATATGTAAATTATATAATATATATTATTATAATAGTATTATTATTTATTTATTAGTAGTATTTAACTAATGTAGTTAATGCATTGTAGCAATAGTGGCTGTATTTTTCATTAAGAATACACTATTGATTTGGCTCGTTTTATTTTCCATTTGGAATGAGTAATTTGTATGTATATATTTAAATTATACATATATGTATTATACACACATATGCATACTTATTTACATGTATTTGTATGTATTTCATTGTATATATCACATACATCAAAGATTCATGATTTCATTGATATGAATTCATCTTCCACCAGTATAGATTATAATCCTGCTAAACCAGAAGGTTTTTTTTTCCCAATTCATTAAACATTTATTAAGCTTCTGCTAAGTGCCAGGCACTGTGCTAAGGAGACAAATAAGAACAAGAAAGATAGTCCTACCTTCAAGGAGCTAGCAGTATAACAGGGAAGATAGACCAAAAGAAAGCCGTAAAGAGGGAGGTGTGGGAAGGACAGCACAGGGGACCCAACATTTGCACTCTAATCTAGCTGCAGATGAAAAGTGCACAGTGAAGTGGAATGTCCAGATTCTGCCCTCTATAAAGGAGAGCTCCATCCTTGTAGCCCTCCATTCAGAGGGGAAAGTGTTGAGCATTCTAGATTGAATTAGCAGCATGGTGATGAAGTTTATACCATTTTCTGCTTCAGCCCCTTTGGCAGTCTGATGAGGCCTTTGGATGCTGTTTGAGAATAATGGTTTTAAAATGCATACAATAAGATACATAGAATTACAAAGAAAACCAGTTATATTGGAATAAAGGTGTCATTTTTCCCCCTATCCAAGTTCATAGACCCACTGAAATCTCTCTAGAGGCCTCTTGGTGTTCTGTGACCCTGAAGTTAAAAACTTCTGCTCTAAATCATTCTCTCAAGATTGGCCCTTTGGTGATGAGCCTCTCCAAATTTAGGTAGTCTGGTCTTTGGGTGACAGGTTTACTGTACCTCTCCAGACCTCTATATAAAGCTATTTTAGCTTGGTGGAACCTGCTAGATTTCATGTTCTTCTAAGAGCCTATGGTCCTTTGTATTTTGTGGTAAAGGTTTTAAGGGGGCGGGGGAGGAAATCTTTAATGAAGGCTGTGTGCCATATATATCAATTGAGTAATATTTGTAAGAAGGGACCAAATGTTACTGAAAGATGAACAGTGATCATTTTTTTTTTACTTTGTGGAGAAGAGAGCAAAAAGAATATCCAGCAATTATATATACTTAAATATAACAATGATATATGAAAAGATACTTTATGGCATATGTTACAGTCACCTCCAGATAGATTCATGACATAATATTAAAAAGTCGCATGAAGTAGAGGGGAATGGAAGAAGCTTTTTAGAAGCTATCACGAGGGGCACAATTTTTAACTAGTAGAAGGACTGAAGTTATAGAAGAGAAAATGGTCTTTTTTGAATGCAGAGAATTGGAAAGCTTTTGCACAAACCGTGTAGCTAGAATTAAAAGAGTAACAGTTAATAGGGAAAAATTCTTTGTAGCAAATACCAAGAGCTGTTCATAAAGAGATGATTGGTCAAAGGTCTTATGAATAATTTTCAAAAGAAATGAAACTATCCACAACTTTATGAAAAATGTGAATCATCTTTCCATTTAGCTGCAACTTACATCTTTTGGTTTCACTTATAATGAAAGTGTCACTATTGATATGATTCAGTTTAGTAGCATGTCTAGTTGCATTGGCCAAAGGGTCTCATGTTTACAGTACCACTAGTTAAATTCCTCTTTATAGATAGCCTAAAAAACCTTTGTAACTATTAGCACTCGCTGTACTGTCTTCTTTTCAATTCTTCTGTTACTGTCATTACAGGCTTGGGAGGAGACTACACAAGGCTGAGGGCCAGTTTGTACTTTGTTTCATGGGTTACCATGGCCAAATCTTTCATCATCACCAAATGGCAAACCTCTCAATGATGAACCTTTTCATGGTTCACCAGGCTGGCCCTGCTCAGGCTGACCTCATCTGTTGCAAGGACTATACTCAAAGCCTTTGCACTGTGGTTGAACTTGTCCCAAATTGCATTCCACTGGCATAACCTTTTAGAACCCAGGGTCATCTCCATGGTAAAATGAGTTTTTGTAGCAGGACTTTTGTGGATGAACGTCTTTATATTATACTCATTAATCTCTTTTTAAAATCTAATTTTTAGTAAAGAGAAGAGTCCTGGAATGACTTACCTTCTTTTCAGAAAAGACCAGTGAGATATGGTGGGAAAAGGTTGCAGCTGTACCAGGTGGCCAAATAGAGATTTCATTTTATAGGTCAGAGAACTGAGGCAGAGAGAGGTGAAGCAGAAGTTATATGACTTCTGTGCAATTCAATAATACATGTTCATAATCTGGCTCCAGGATTTAGAAATCTAAAGGACTGCCTGTACTCTTCATACCTTTCTATCCAGATTTACACATGTAATCGTATTTCTCATGATTTCCTAAGTAGGTATCACAGACTATAGACTCTTAGGAATAAATAAGACCCTGAGAAGCCTCTCGTCCAATGCCCAGTGCTCTCAGTTAACAGATGAGATAATTAAGTCATTGAAAGGAGAGTGACTTACTTAAAGTCTTGCAATTAGTTTGTGATGAAGCCAGAACTAGAACATGGATCTCCTGATTCTCGGTCCTGTGCCTTTCCCCACTTCACCACACTTTAATATTATCCTCCTTAGTTTTTGTTGTTTTTTAATTGAAACCTAATAAAGTGGTAGAATTTTATAGAAGTCAGTAAGGTTTCCAGTAGATTTCATCCTATCGATAAACATAAGCCTATATTCCTTTCCTCTTTATCTTTACCTTTTTTAGTTTCCAAAGTTCCAGCATACTGCTTTAAAGCCTTATTAAAATGATAATGGTATATTAAAAATAATGTGTAATTTCAAGCTTCTGTGATTACTCAGTCAACTAGATGCTATTGTTCTTTAGTGAAAAATATTGAATAATCCAAATGCAATTAAATCAGACTCCATTTGTTCCAGGCTCTTGCAATTCAAAATAACAGGATTTTATTGTTTTCCTTAAAAAAAAGAAAAGAAAAAAACCCAATAGGTAATTGATAGATTTTAGCCCACATGTTACATAGGGTTATAGATTCAGAGAAAGTTAGATAGCATTCATCTCTTCCAACTTCCTCATTTTATAGATGGGGAAACTGAGACTCACAGATGAAGAGTGACTTGTATAAAATCATATGGATAGTAAGAGGAAGAGCCACCAGGATTCCAACCCAGGTTTTGGACTCTTTTTACTATAATATACCGCTTTCTCTGTAGAAATCATGGGATGTAATAGTAGAACTGTAAATTCTCTCAGTACGCAGGACTAAGCTGTTGAGGGGCATTCTTCATTCCTAATATCTGGAGTTCTTTAATAGGATAAACTTGGAAATACAGCGTATATAATGTCTTTTAAGTCTGTGATAGAAAGCTAGTTCTTTGAAATGATAAGAACTTTTTCTAAATGTGCTTTATAAGAGTGAGGGTGGAAAGAGAAGAGAGAGGTGAGAAAGAAAGGATTAAATGTAATAGAAAGAATATGGTCTTTCGGTCAGAAGCCAAGAGTTTGAGATTCAGCCTCTTTAGTTTCCTAGTTGTTTAGTCTCAGACTGACTGTAGAGCGTTCCAAGCTCATCTTGATTTGATGAGCCACAGGCAGACACGCTGAAACTTGACTCTGGCACAGTGATGTCATTTTAGTGCTCTTTGAGAATGCAGGACAACAACCAACCAACCAGTCTTAGATTATTCACTTTCTATCTCTGAGCAGTTCCTTTGTGGGTCAGATTGGGTAATCCCTGCATTGCCTAACACAGGGTAGTTGTGAGAATCACATCTCATAACATTCTTTGACTATGTGGTATGTGTGTATGCGGATGCATGCATTCTCACATGTGCAATTTTAGATATTTAGCGTAGTTTTTGCTAATAAGAACTATCTAATTCTTATCTGAAAATTAATTTTATCTTATCTATCTAGTCTGTATTGTCAGATAATATAGATCTAGTAAGATTCTAATAATAAAGTTGGATATCTGCCTCTAGTAATTTATTAGTAATTGTTCTAATTTGTGAGTAAAGTCAGTCAGTAGGCATTTTAGCAGAATTTGATTACAGAAACCATTATTGCATCTTGTGTTGGCAGCTGTAGGGTAATTGGGGTCACTGAAATTTGAAGTTCACTTAATTTTTTTTTTAGCTTTAGTTAGACATCTTTTTTTTTAAATTAATTTTTGTTTATTTTTAGTTTTACAGCATTTGTTTCCATGAGATTTTGAGTTACAAATTTTCTCCCCATCTTTCCCCTACCCACCCAAAACAGCGATCCCATGTTTACCCCCTCCCCCAATCTGTAGACATCTCTTTATAATTTTTTTAAGGAGGAAAAAAAATGAAAGATTTGAGTGCTGTTTAGACAGCAAAGAAATTATCTTGTAGAAATAAAACCCAGAGAACTTCTCCACAGATTAATACTTCAGTTATGAGCTGAGGGCTCAGGCCACACTAGCACTGCTCATAAGGCTCACTTTCTTCTCTCTGAGAAGACTGTTGAAACCAGATTACTCTCTGGAGCTGAAAATGTCAGAATTCAGAAAACATCTGCTGAGATAAAATCTTGGCATACTTGGTAGCAAATGCTAAATCCTCTGGTTTTGAAAGCCCTTCATAACTTAGCTCCTTCCCACCTTTCCAGCTTTCCATCCCTTACAGCCTTGCTTCCTTTGGCCTTATACTACATGGTTCGGTAGCACTGGCCACCTATCCTAGCTTGTTCACATACAAGATACCTCTCTCCCAACTCCAGGCCTTTTCATGGACTGTCCACTTCTCATAGGCCTCCTGGCTTCCTTGGCTTCCTTCTAGTCCCAACCAAAGTCTTTTCTTCTTTGAAGAAGCTTAATGATGCTTTCTCCGCTCTTACTTGAGCTCCAGTTATCCCGTCTATTTCTTGCTGGTAACAGGTATGCTGTTACATATTGCTTCCTCCCTGCTCCTCAAGGGCAGAGACTTTCTTTTGTCTTGCTTTTTATCTCCATTGCTTAGCACAGTGCCTGGCACATGGTAGGTGCTTAATAGAAACTTGCTGACTGACCACCAGATTAGGGACTTTATTTGATGAAGGGAGTCATTAAAAGCTTTTTGGTGGTGAGTGGGAGTAAAAGGAAAAGGTGACATGCTTAGAGCCGAGCCTTAGGAAGATTAGGCTACAAACAGTGTGTGGGATGAACTGGGTTGTGGAGAAGCAAAGACTTAATTAGGTAGTTGTTGTAATAGTCTGAAGAGAGCACTATAGGGGCTCTGTACTATGTGGCAGTGGTAGGTGGGGAGAAGACACATGGGAGAGATTGTTGGATCATGGCGAGGGTGAGGAAGAAATAATCCAAAATGGGGTTTCTTGAAATGTTTTATTCTTGCTAAATATGTGTCTTTATTCCCAAGATACTGCTAGGAGGATAGAGTATTCCAGATTGTTGACACTTCCACTGAAATGAAAAGCAAATGTAATTGACATGGGTTCTAACAGTAATTCTTGCCTATCATCAAAAAGAGACAATATTAGAGTACTAAGAAAATATCGCCAAGATTTTTTAAAATTATAAACTAGATTTTTAAAATTACAGTTTTAAATTATAAACTAGAAAATCATTCAGCAAACATTAACATTTCATATACAAAGAAAGCTAGAAAGAGAGCATTGTATATGAATTCATGAATCTATTACATAAATCTGATTTTTAAAATATTTTAAATTTAACATGGTAAACCAACATTGTACTACTTGTCCGTGTCTGCTTTTGAAACTCCTTCTGCTCTCTTCTGTATTTTCACATATTTTGTTGCCTTCTCCTCTGCTCTCTTCCTCTCACCTCCCCTCCTCCTTCCCTTCTCCCTTCTTTTTCTCCTCCCCTCCTCTTCCCCTCTTGTTCTTAGTGTTTCACATTAGGTTTATGGTTTTCCAGTTTTGAACCAACACTGAATTCCTGGTATAAGACCAGCTTGGTTATTGCATAATCTTTTCAATATGTTGTTACTACTTCTTTGTTAAGATTTTATTCCGTATTTTTTGCACTGATAGCTATTAGAGATATTGTTTTATGCTTTTCTTTGCTTTCTCTCCTTGTTTTTGTGACCAGAACCATGTTTATCTTATAGAAAGAACTTGGTAGGATTTCTTCTTTCTGTATTGTTGCAAAAAAAATCATGTAAAGTTGGAGTTCCTTGTTCTTTGAGTGTTTAATAGAACTCTGTTGTAAGTCCAAGTTGACCTAGGGCAGTCTCTTTAAGTGTTCATTTACGGTTTGTTCAGTTTCTTTTTCTGAGGTAGGATTACTTAACTTTTCTATTTCTTGTTCAAATAATGTGGACAGTTTATATTTTTTATAAACATTTATCTGTGTTATTGAAGTTATTTTTTTTGACAATTGGTCAAATTTACTTCTAATAATTATTTCCTCTTTATTTTTCCATTTTTTATATTGGCTCATTTGTTTTCCTCTTTTAAAAATCATTTTAGCTAATGGTTTAAAAAAAATTTTATTAGATTTTTTTCAGAAAAATCATCTATATTTACTTATCAATTTAATAGGGTTTTTTTTTTGTTTTCAATTTGTTTCTTCGTTTCAGAATTTCTTTTTTTTCTGCTTATTTGGAATTCTTTGTTGCTTTTCTAATTTTTTAAGCTACATACTTCATTCACATGTGCTTTCTGTCTTGTGGATATATGTGTTTAAAGATGAAAACTTCCTATGATTGTTTCAACTGAATCTTAAAAGTTGACCTTTCAGCTCATTGTGGTGATTTTCTTGGAAATTACCTTTTTTGGGGGATGTCTAATTTGTGACTCACTTCTTTCCTGAGATTAAATTATTCTTTCCTGCTGCCTTCTTATCCCCTGTCTTTGCTTCTTGTTCTCCTGGTTCTGCTTTCTCCACTCTGCATCAGTTGGCATCACCTGCATTCATACTATACAGAATTTTCTGAAACTATCTATTTAGTCATTTCTTACTGCACAGTAATGTTCTTTTACTTTCAATATAGAACAGTCTGTCCAGCAATTTCCGATGGATGTCCCTTTGACCAGTGGTTCTCAACCTTCCTAATGCCACGACCCTTTAATACTCGTATGTGGGCATATCTGCATGTGGGTGGACCCACCTGGAGACAGATATAGGAGCGGTGTCTCGGTTCCTAAGACCATCGGAAATATGTGTTTTCCGATGGTCTTAGGCGACCCCTGTGACCCCATGAAAGGGTCGTTCGACCACCAAAGGGGTCGCGACCCACATTTGAGAACAGCTGCTTTAGACCCCCAATTTTTTTTTCCTTTTAGTCACTCTTCTACCCCCAATTTTCAGGATTAGGAAATTTTTGTGTGTGTTTTGCTTGTGACCCTTCCCTCTTAAGTATTAGCTTCATCTTAACTCTCCCTTCCCATCCCCACTTTTTTCCTGTTGTGTTTGATGTGTTTTTACACCAAACTGTATTTGTTTAATTATCCTTTGTCCTCTTTATCCAAGAGTGAGGATTCATTTAGTGCCCACTCCCCTGTTCTTTCTTCTTTGCTTGTATACCCTCCTTATACTCCCTTTTCCTCTGTTTTGTGAGAAGGTATATTTATTTTACTATCCCTTCTCTTTCTCCTCTTAAAACTCTCAAAAGAGAACAAGTCCATGCCTGGGTCCTCTCTTTTCCTTATTTAACTTACTTAGTACTCTTTGAAGATATTTATTAAGGTTCTGAAGGACACTTGTTTCTTCTCTCCTTTTTAGAATGTTAGCATGACATTATTGTAAAATTGTTTCCAATTGCTCAAATAAATTTACCTTTTTTAGGTTTCTCTGGACTCTTGTGTTTGTATTTCAGAGTTCCTCTTTAGCTCTGCTCTTTTCATCAGGAATTCTTTAAATCCTTTCTTCCATTAATGGTCCATTTTTCTACCCATAGTATAAATAATCAGCTTTGCAGGATAAATTATTCTTGACTATAACCCTATCTCTTTTGCATTTTGGAATATTGTGTTCCAAGATTGTGTCTCATTTATATTACAAGTTGCCAGGTCTTGTGTGATCTTGACTATGATTCCTTGGTACTTGAACTTCTTTTTGGATGCCTGCTGTATTTTTTCTTTGATGTGGGAGCTCTGAATTTTGGCTATGACATTTCTGGGAATTTTTGGCATTTTTTGCAGGTGGTGCTGGGTGGATTCTTTCTGTGTGTAATTTGCTCTCTGATTTTTTCAGATAATAAACAGTTTTCATTTATGATTTCTTGAAATTCAGTGTCTTGGGCCTGTTTTTTAAAATCATGATTTTTAGGGAATCCAATGATTCTTAACTTAAATCTCTCCTTGACTTCTCTTTCAAATAAGTTTTTAAAAATACCTCTGTCGATTTAAAAAAAACTCTTTATTGCTATCTTTTGTTTTTATATTGCCTAAATTTCTTCCTGTATCCTTCCCCTTTTCAAAAAGTCACCCCTTATTACAAAGAATCAATTTTTATATCACATTTCTTAGATTTTTTGAACCTTTTATATTCAATTTTTGAAGAAACTTCTTTAATCTGTAGTCAGAATTTAGGCTTATTTAATTCACATTTGAAATTTAGATCATGTGCTCAGTATTATTACATTAGTCTGTTAAGTCACTGTCTGGGAGTTAAGCAATTACATATTTTCAGATACATTAAATGGTACATTGGTACTTTTGTATTTCCATACAATTGTTTTGTTTTGTTTCATGGTTTCTGTTGTGGGTTGGGTTTATTGTATCTCGAAGCCTCTACTGGAATGAATAAATAGCTAATCACTGTTTGTGTGTAGCTTAGTTTTTCCTTTTCATTTAATGTAAACCAGGCCAGATGTTTTAGAACAGTCTTAAAATGTGTGAACCAGAGCATGGCAGAGATGATGACAAGTATTACTTAGTGTTTTTTTCTTTAAATTGTTTGGGAGGTTGACAAACATGCTGAAATTTTTGGAAAATTGATAAGAGAATTTATTATTTCTTTTTTACTTGTTTATTTCCTGCTTTTCCCATCATTGTTATAAAGATGGTATGCGTGGATTTTTGTGTCCAATATTTTTAAACTTGTGGTAAGATCTTTTTTTTTCCCTTTCCATATAATGTTTTTGATTTTTCAGTCAGTGAAATTTTATCTATCTGAATTCTTTTCCCCTGCCAGGATTTCAGGCCATTTCTTCTTGCTTAACTTTCAGGTGTTGTTGCTAGCTTTTTCTTTAATTTCTGCACACTGAATTCTTCATTGTTCTCTCTGTCTGGCTTCCTTTAATTCAACCCACACCTTTTCAACTCCATATCCTGAGTCAAGTGTTTGAAAGCTGTTATTTAATGTTAATTAGAAGTTCTTTTTCCAGCAAGCATCAGTGCATAGAACATTACTTCAAACTGTGTGCTTACAGGCTCTGGCTTTTTGTACTTTCTGTACATTTTTAAAAAAAATTTGAGATAATTGCCAGTAGAGGTATATTATCTATATATTAAGGAAATACGGCCCCTTCTTGCTCATGTCCCATACTCTCTTCCTTGCCACATGGATTACAGTTCAGTCTAACAGCCAGGAGAGAATTTATTGACCAATGCTAAAATCCATATAGCATGTAGAATTGTTCATGATTTTCCTTTGGATTGCCCACCACATTTCAAACTCAGCTTTCTCTCTTTTTGAGTTGACTAGTGTAGTTTCCAGGGCGGTCCTTTATTCCATACATTGCACTGAGAGATTTGGTGGTCCCTCCCAAGATCGGTTTATGATTGTGCTATTAATTTCGCTTGCCTTCTTTCTTATATTCACTTCTTGCTTTGCCATATACATTCCCAACAGTGAATATGGTTACATGAAGGCCAACCTGAAACATTTAGTGCTTTGGCCTTTTTGTTGTCTCCTTTTTTTTTTTTTCTGTGTGCCCACTCACCTTATCCCTGAGTCTCATGTGAACTACCACACACCCTACTATTACTCCAGCTTTTTATAGTGAGTTTGGATCAGATGGATGTCAGAGGGAGAACATATGGAAAAATAATCCCATTATAGGATACTTTGGAAAATCCCCGTTACTTGAAACTCTGAACAGCTTTGCCCTGAAAATCTGCCGTGCTTCATAGGCTAAACCTTAATACTTGTACAAGGATTCCTAGTTCTCTTAAAAAAATTTTTTTTGCCTTTTTTTAAAAAGAGGACAATTGGGGTTAAGTGACTTGCCCAATGTCACATGACTAGTTTTGTGTTAAGTGTCTGAGGTCGGATTTGAACTCAGGTCCTCCTGACTTCAGGGCTGGTGCTCTATTCCCTGCACCACTAAGCTGCCCCTCTTTTTAAAAATTTTAATGAAACTTCTATACTGTATTAATTGTGTTGCCCTGTCATGCTACCCCATACTGTATAAATTAGTGATGACATAGGCTAAAACATGCTGATTTGATGATCATAATCTGTATAAAGTCATTAGCTTCAGAAAGCTTTGAGGGATCATATAATCTCGTAGTATATAGCCATTTCTTGTGTTTCCTTTGAGCCATGTGGGTTGTAGAATCTTAGATTTAGAGCGCCTAAGGACCTTACGCACCATATAGTACAACTATTTCATTTTATAGATGAGGAAACTAAAGTTAAATTAAAGATTTGCCTAGGGTCACATACGTAATAAGTGGTGGTGCTAGGATTTGAACTCAAGTCCTCTGATTCCAAATCCAGCATTCTTTTCAATGAACCACATTGCAACTAGATTGGCTTGAACCTATTCCTGATCTAGTACTAGTAGCAAGATTTACCTTAATTGTTCTTATACTAAGGGGAATAGGTTCTGTTTTTAAGGACCTACCAAAGAGATTCAGTATATTTCTCTGGTAACCATTCCAGTGTCTTACTCAATTCGGTAATATAAGAAATATTTATTGAATACTCCTGTGAGTAGAGCACTTTATTTGACATTATAGAGGCTATAGCAAAGGATAAAACACAATCCTTACCCTTATTTAGCTTAGTCTGCTAGTTATAGCTTCATGGTTAAGAAATTTCATTTATATGTGACTTTAATGCTTCATGTTAAAGGTTAGAACTCTATTTCCTTTCTCTCTGTCCTCAATGGAGAAATCAATAATGAATATTGATTAGATACTCACTATATACAGACTACATATTGGTACAGTTGAGTCCTTCAAAGTAAATCAAATATTAGAAGGGATTTCACGTGCAAGAAGGTTTGCTTTTCTTGTTCTCAGAGAGCAGAGAACAGAGGGCTGAAGTCATTAGTAAGATGGATTTCAGATCAGTATAATGAAAAAGGTCCTAACAGTCAGAGTTATTGACACTTGAAAATGGAAAACTGTAAGCAAATGAGCTTGCTGTCATTAGATGACTATGTCTTGGGGCCTTTATGGAAAGGATTCCCTTTCAATTACAAATTGGAGTAGATGACCTTTGTGGTGTTATGATTCTGAGACAAAGGCATCATGACTTTTCCTCTCAAGGAGATTATCATCTTTCAACAAAGCCTACCAAAAAGTGACATAGGAGAGAATAGACTGGGGGAGGGGGGAAATACTGGGATGGCTGTTTTGGGGTGGTGGGCGGGGGAAAGACGGGGAGAAAAGATGTAACTCAAAAAAAAATTTAATAAAGAATCTCATATTTTAAAAAAAAAAAAAGAAATTATAAAAAAAAAAAAAACAAAAAAAAACAAAGAGGAAACCAAATGGGAAGTTCATTTTATAAAGCACAATAATGATGAGCACAAGTTAATATTCCCAGAAAAGATTATTTTTTTAACTGAATTTGGAAGGAAATACGTTAATGAAGATGAAGGTATAGGGAGTAGTGCCTATACAGTCTTCATCATTTTTGTATCTCCTCAGTAGCCTATTGATTCTGCATGTATCGTATTGGAAGTTGAATGAGTAAAAGGAAGTAAAAAAAAAAAGACTAATAGTTGGCTAAAAGAAAATTGGCAAGAGCAAATGGTACAGTTTATGAGTGCCTGGCCATTTGGTAGAAACCCTTGAAGATCATAGTAAAAAATTTGGTGTTAATTTTATAGACCGTAAAGAAGTTTCTTAAGTAGGACAGTGGTATTATGAAAATGTTGTATGAGAAAGACTTTTTACTAAGTAGAAATTAGGAAGGATTAAAAAATTGAGACATCAACTGTATGCTTTGTAATCCACATTTCACACTGGACCTATCCTAGGATGGCAGTCATGGAAAGAGAAATTAAAAGATGGAACCAAAAGACATTGTGTAGAAAGTCTCAAAAAGCTTTGTGTCGTATTCAGTGGAGTAAGCAGGGATAATGGAAGAGAAATTAGGCAGCTGGAAAACTGAGAGGAAATGGAGCCAGTAAGAGTAATGAAGAACATTAGGAAGTAGTGCCTTCATAATTGTACAGAATGATGAAGAATATTTCTTTTTTACATGAATGGAATGAAAAAGTATTTATTAAGCATTTAGTGTGTGCAAAGCGTAGTATTAAGTGCTGGAAATACGAATAGAAAGAAAGCTTAGTCCCTGATTCCAAGGCGTTCACATACTAACTGGGTAAGACAACACATAAAGAAGGATTTAGTTTCATGGTAGATGGAAATGCTGGGTAGTACTTACGTTATCAAATTTCATGAAGATCCAAGGGGGACCTGTTCCACACTCAGAGATAAAAAGTCTTTCATCTTCCTATAGGGTTCCTAAGACCCTCGAAGATCTTGGCTTTAATCTACCTTTTTGACTTTATTTCATTGTGTTTCCTTTCATATATTCTCCATTTCAGCTAACCCAAACCATGTTCCGCCCCCTAATCTTATCTCCTCCCACTTCTGTACGGAAGTACAGTCTATTCGCATATCAAGAAATTGCTTCATGCACACATCTACCTGCCTTCTCCTTTTCCTGTTACCCCTGTTGAGATTGATCTCTGCCTTTGGGTCTCTGTGTTGTTTCTATCACATTCTATTTTGCACCTTCCTTATTTGCACCTATCCTGCCTGTCAGATTATAAGCTTTTTGTGGTCAGACATGGTATGTTTTTTCATCTCTGTAGCTTGCCTCATTCCTAGTATGATGCTTTTGCATGTTGTAGGCACTTAATAAACGTTTACTCAGTTGAATTATGTTTCTTTTCTCCAATCCACTAATCTTTTTTAGTCTTTCTTTAGAGGCTTTATTTTCCAATCCTTTTAAATACTAAGTACTGTTAGTTCTTATATGATTTTCTCAACACCAGTAATTCTACTGGATAAATATTTATTCAACAACTACTATATTCAGAGCATTGTGCTAAGTCCTGAGGGTACACAGAGATGAAGAAGACGTTCTCATCATACTCATGAAGCTTATAAACAGTAGAGTGAATGAATGTACCCTATCACCAACTGTAATTTAATGTAAAGTATGTCACAGAGAAAGAATCAGCATCAAAACTGAATCGTTGATGGTGTTTATGTTAGCTGGTTTATATTATATGTAAAATTTTATAAATGGAGTTAGACTTTTGTTGAATCTTTAAAGTTTTTGTAAATAAATTGACTTGATAGAAATAGTGATCTTGACAAGATTATATTACTTTTAAGAGTCGTGAATAAATCAATTCATTTTGTGTTTTAATTTGACCACATCTATTATATTTATTGTGCTTTATCAATCTGAGTGGTGTTTCTTTGTAAAGCTGTTCCATATATCATTTAGTATTCAGCTGGCACTTTTGGACCCTGGAGTCTTACTTTGGTCTTGTCATAAACTCTCACCTTGGGGAGGCTCTTCACTTGGGTTTTTTTGTGTCTGAAATTAGCCTGATGATGAGCCTGATGATGACTGCTACCCCGTCTGTCTCACAGGGATGCCGTGAGGATAAATCCTGTGTGATCCCCATGTTTCTCATCTATGAAGTAGGGATAATAATATTTTAAATATTATAGCATGGTTGTCATGAAGTTCAAATGTAATAATGTATGTAAATTTTGCAAGTGTTGAAGTAGTATAGAAATGACAGTTGTTAGTACTGTAATAAACTGGTAAAAGTAATAGTCATTGAAATGCTTAAAGCTTAGCAAATACAAGAGCATTTAGGTTCATAGTATTGCCTATTATTCTTGGTTTGGTGGTTGCTCCCTGAAATAAATATTTTCCCCTTGTTTCTTCTTCTGTCTCGCTATGTCAGATTGCTGTTTTCTAAAGTAAAGTTGGAGTCACTCTGTCGGGGCCCAGATGAGGCCCTCCTTACCTGCAAGCACATGTTACAAATATGGAAATCCTGCTACAACCTCACTAATCCCAGGTGAGAGACAAGAATATCCTGTTTTGCATTGTCTTTGCATAGTTTCCCAATGAACAGAATTCTTTCAAATGGACATATTAACCATTTTTAAACTCTTATTGAAAATGCTTTGCTTGGCCTTTCTATACTTGCTCCTTCAAAAAAATTGGTCGCTCACATATAAGATGCAGGAAGCATGGCTAGAAAGCAGTATGGGAGGTTGGAAGGCATTTTAATGGACTGTAAGTTTACTATGTTTTTTTTTTTAAACTGAGTCTCCCTGTCTCACTCAGGCTAGAGCAGTTACTCATGGTTCTAGGAGCTTTGACCTGTTCCTCTGTTTCTGACCTGAGCAGGTTTGCCTGTCCTTAGGCAGCTTGGTTTCCCTGACTCTTTGGTACCCTCCCACTTCCATAGGCTCACCATTTTAGTGAACTTCATGCAGACACTTGATCAGCTTGTAATTCCCAAGGTTAAGACATCCACCAACCTCCCCTTAGCAAGGATTATTATAAACTTTCAGGGATTATAAACTTGTAACTTCTTAAAGGGCTATAAGCTTGGTATGATTCAGTAGTGTGATCTGGCAGCCAAAAAATCTAAAACTATCTTTGGTTGTATACATACAGGCAAAATATCCAGAAAAGTGGTTCCACTGTACTGTGTCCTGATTGGATCCCATCTAAAGTGTTGCATTTAATTTTGGATGTCACATTTTAGGAAGGACGTTAACAAACTGGAACTCATCCAGCAGATAACAATCAAAATGTTAAGAGAAAGCCAGGCCATATGAGGACTGATTGATTGGTTAGCCTGAAGAAGAGAAGATTGAGTAGTGATATGATAGATGTCATTAGGTATTTTAAGGACTCACATATGTAAAAGGGTTTAGACTTTACTCTGGAAGACAGAAATAAAAACAAGGAGCAAAAAGTGCAGAGAGACTGATTTCTGTTCCATCCAAGAAAAACCTTCCTAACAATTAGAACTATCCTAAGGTAGAATGAACCTCTTCTGAGTGTAATGGATTTTCCATTCCTGAAAGTCTTCACGTGGAAGCTGGATGATCACTTACTAAAGAAGTAGGAGGGGGAATTCTCAAATTAGGTATAGTGAATATTGCTTTGGTAGATAGCGTTGCAAAACCATCGGGCTTTATATTTCAGTTTGAAGGGAATCTCGTAGTCACTAACCTAAAAATATAAAGGCTTCTTATTTTCTTTGTGGTTTATCAAGCTCAATTCAAATTTGATCTCTAGTACAACTTCTCTTTCCCACCCCACCCTCCACTCCAATTTATTTTAATCCTTTCAAAATCCTAATTATCTGTCATGGATCACAGATAGATTTAGTAATAGAAAAGGTGCTGATTTGTATTGGAGGAGAAAATTTCCCACAGAATGCTTGCTATACTGATGATATTACAGATTTAGTTAAAAAAAATTAAGAACCACCAGATCTTATATTCCTAGTGAGCAGGAAAATTTTGCCCACATGTCTGAATTATTAAACCACTACTTATTGCACCATGAGAAACAGTTTGCCAAAATGGCATCTATAAACACCTTGGAGAATTCATTCAGCCTTACAGAGAGGTATTGAAAAGTTGACAGAAGAGCTTATTACTACTTCATCTCTTGTGTAAAAGAATCTGAATCTTAAAGAAACATGTGTCTGTTCTCTTGATTCAATCTTTCAATTTTTATTAAAGGCAGAATAACCGTTAACTTCAAGAAGAAAAAACATTGTCTCATGCATCTGTTTCTCTGTGTTTTAAAGGAATAGACTCCTTTGTTAAGTGTTTTTTGCTTTTAAAGGAATAAATCCCTTTCCTAACTGCTTCTTGCCTTGTCATCTTAACCAGGACTGGGGCAGACCAGTCCTGGAGTTAATGGAGCATATTTGAAGCAAATACAGCTGCTGGAAGGAGACCTTTTTTTTTTTTTGGAGACTTTCTTACCAAGAACCGTGAAGATACTTTGTGACTAAAGCTTTAGATATGTAGTGTTAGCAGTTTAAGCCCACCAGTATACTGGCTGTGGAACTGTACTCACCGCTTAATTTAGGCCTACTGTTTTTCCCTGGCACACGTGGATGCTATGAGAATGATTTCATTCCAAGGAACAAAGTGCAGTTTTTCTAAGGACAAGGACAAAAATGATGTGTATTGATACCTTTACGCTGTGGTTAACAGGGGCAGCCTCGAGGCCACATGTGGCCCCTGTAGGCCCTCAAGTGTCACCCTTTGACTGCATCCAAACTTCCTAGAACAAATCCCCATAATACAAGGATTTCTTCTGTAAAACTTGAATTCAATCAAAAGGCCACAGCCAAGGAACTGTAAGGCTACATGTGGCCTCGAGGCCGCAGGTTCCCCAGCCCTGGTAGACTATGTTATGAATATCAGTGTGCTACCTGAAAGAAATTGTCCTCTATCTTAGTGGAAGTTTGAGGCCAAACCCAAGCTTAGTTCCCTATTTTTCCTCTTATATCTCCTTTAAGAAGGATAAAATAAACCTACCACCTTTTTATTGCCAATTTTTACCCAGTCCTCCACACTTCTCCCACCTCCCCACATTTCCTCCCACTTAGCAACCAAGAATATTGAATGTAAGGAGAAAAAAATAGGAAAAATTTAAAAGTTTAAAATAAACACTTGGAAAAAAAAGCTTCCACTGTGTCCACATTTCCTGTCAGCTCATTGAAGTTAAGAGCAGAGATCAGTCTTCTTTCTATACATAGCATTTGTTGCTTACAACACAGTATAGACACTTGAGAAATGCTTATTGGATTGATTGCTTATTATTGTACCCCCACTCACCCCAGAGCTCAGGGAGAGGAGGGAAGGGGCTAGACTTGCAAAGATTATTCTGTTTGGTTTTTTTAATCTTCAATTTTTTTTCCCCCTAGAATAGAAAAAGATGCTTCAGGAGTGATATATCCCCCATTTCCATTTTGCAAATGTAGTTACTCTTCCTGCTGCCCATTAGTAAGATTAAGCTTTCCAAATATAATAAGAAACAAAGAAATTATGTGCCGGACTAATGTCCAATGCTAGATCAGGCCTATATTATTGCTGTTTCCCAGATAATTAGTTCTAGTTTCCTTTTAGACAAGCAAGCATCACATAAGAGACTTAAGCAGGGATGGTGTGGGGAGAAGGAAGGAAGGAATCTTGAGAGTTGGAAGTGACTTCAGTGACCATCTAAGTACTTGCTCCAAATCTCCATATTTGATCCCTTTTCCCCTCTTAAAAAAAACTGGTAAAGAACATTTTGTCTAAAAGTAATTTGTTTTCTGTCCTCAGCCTATCTCCCTTTGCATTTGCTTCCACCTGTGGCAAGAAAATATTTTCCACAGCTGTTGCTGATGTTGCAGAGGGCATGATGGGCAATAAATCAGTAGCCCAAATGGGCATAGATCTTAGCTTACAAACCCTGACCCAATGGTGTGTCAAGTGCCATGTCACATCACAGATTAGAAGGGAATTATGTTATGAACAGTGCTATTTAGTACATTATTTTAAACAATTTGAAATAGCATTTCAAGGGTTGTGAGCAAAATGGCGAGTGGGATTTTTTAGCCCATGTGTTAATTTGCCAGGGAGTTTGTAATTTTAAAGGAATTATATTTTTTACTACCTTCAGGTCTGCTTGCATTTAGGGTAGAAATCTACAGACTGAAAATTGAACCCTTAGTTCTTATGCCAGAGTACATATTGACTTGATGATAGACAATCAAGATAACATGAATTCTGCTTTTTTGTCATCAGGTTTGGGGCTTTTCAGTAAGTTGGGTTTTAGGTATTTCAATATTGAATAATATTTTCAATCACCTTTAAAAAACCCAATGTCTACAAATAAGTTTTTGGAAGGGTTGAGTTAAAGGAAATGACTGAGAAATCTGTTGTTATTGAATCATTTTAGTTCTATCTGACTCTTCTTGACCCCACTTGGAGTTTTCTTGGCAAAGACACTGGAATGGTTTGCCGTTTCCTTCTCCAGCTCATTTGACAGATGAGAAAACTGAGGCAAACAGGATTAAATGACTAGTCCAGGGTCACACAGCTAGTGTCTGAGGCCAGATTTGAGCTCAGGAAGATGAGTCTTCCTGAGTCCAGGCCTGGTGCTTTATCCACTGTGCCACCTAACTGTCCTGTGAGCTCTGTTGCCTTACAGTAATTCTTGATTTTGAAAATGTTAATTGTGAAATGTTCTAAAATGACCCTTAAGGCAGATATTTTTGAGCTTATGCTAAAACTATTGCTTGCTTATAGTCCTGTCATACAATATCTGTTACATAACACTGTTCAACTCCTTTGGAGCCCATGGCACCATTGCAGGACTATAGTAGGGGGGTGGGAAATAGTAGACCAGCTCTAAAACTACTTTTGCTCCTATTTCTCTGGCCCACATACAACTTCTGTGCAGTAGATAAAGAGGTCTGAGAGATTGTGGGGAAAGGGAAAAGATATCTCCCCAATCCTTTACCCAGGAGGTAGTTAATATCCTATAGAAATCATTCGTTTATAAGTAGCACCTCAAATTAAAACCAGTAAAAAGCTTGTCTAAGGTCTACAGAGATTTTAGTGGAGCTGAGAGAGAACACATTTCATGGAATGAGGCAAAGGAAGGTTTATGTTTTTGAAAATTGGCACCTTATTTCTGTTACTAAAACATTCAACTTTAATTACAATCAACTATTTTCTGTTTCAGTGAGAAATAAGATGAGTGAGATGTATAACTCAATGACTGAAAAGATCACTGCATATTTCTCCAAAACTTACCCCCCTGCCAAAACCCCCAAAACTCAGAACTATATTAAAGCAGTGCAGTGGGCCAGTTTTTCCTTCCTTTTTCCTATCTTCTCTTACAGGAGGTTCTCTGAGCAGTATGGGGTGGGAGTGGAATGGCCCTAGGCATTTTCAGATTTAATGGACCTATCAGAATGATTCTGCTATATGGTATTCTCAAATGAGAAAATAGGAATTCAAACAATTGATTTAGCTAGACTACACAGAGGGAGAAGGTAGAGAGAATCCAGGGAAATTGTGTCTCAGTTAACCAGGATTATGAGTTGCCATGGTTGCCAGAGGTTACCTTCCTCCCTCACCTGATGGGTCATATGAAAGTCAAATCTTGAGTATTTATGAATCTGTATCATGTAAATGGAGAACTACAGATTGCATAAGACACCCAGTATAATTCTTAATCAGTCACAAAAGCCTGATTATTTTTAGAGAGAGAGAATTTTCAGTGTGGAAACAAAAGCATCTCTGTTTTCAATAGATAATTGTTGCTTTTGCACTTTTTTGAAAAGAAAATATGGAAGGTAGAGCAAGGAATGTAATGAATCCTGTTTCTCACTCCAGTCAGTTGATAGGCAGGGAGAACATGGATCCAATATTTCTGTCAGTAGTTGAAGTTTTGCAATTTAAGATGGTAGCTAATAGACCAAAATTCTATTGAATTCCAGTATCCAGTAACCTCTGTAAAGGTGACCAGGCATATGTTACCCAGTACTGGAGTCATTGCTGCCCTTACTCCCCAACTTCTTAAAAGTAAATTACAGGTTGATTGCCCTTTTGGGAAATCTAACTCTGTTAGTATCTGTAACATAAATGAATAATAAAGTATGAGTACCCGGCTTTACAAGCATTCACTTGCATTATACATACAACGGTCCACTTGCTGCACAGGGTTGTTCTGAAGATCAAATGAGATAATATATTTAAAGTACCTTATAAACTAAAAGGTACTATATGAATGCTAACTGCTGCTACTGTTTAACTCATTGGATATGGCAGACATTAGCATCCCTGTTTGACAGATGAAGACCCTGAGGCAAAGAAGAGAGGTAAAGTGACTTTTTCAAGGCTGCAAGCTAGTTATTGCCTGGCTGAGAATAAAATATTGTTTTTTCCATATTCCAGTTTTCCAAGTTCTTTTCAGAAGGCCACAAATAACATGGATTCTTCACTGTTCTCTAATTCTGAAATTCTTTAAACCAAGCCTGTAGGGTCATGACAAGATTAATGCTCAAAGTATTTTAAATCTATTTTCTTAGATTTGGTCAACTACTTCTTTTTTTCAGTACAAACAGATCATATACTTTCTGTTATTAGATTACTATATTTTCATATAAAGCCTTCCAGAATATTTTAAAGGAGAAATTAGGAGGCTATGCACTGAGGTTTCATCATTTACAGTGTTAAAGAAATATCTGTCAGTAAACTAATGTTGAAAAAAATGTTATATTAGTCCAAATGTAGGGCATCCATTTGGCCGTACATCTAAAATGTCTCATTTTAAGGGAAAAAAATAAGCACACACTGAAAAATAATGCTAGTTGATTATAGATCTTAACCTGTTATATTTAAACCAGATTTAGGGCAAAAGTATATGTAATATACAAAATAACAATGATAATCAGTTATATGATAATAATTTATACTTGTTTTAATCATGGACTTATTCTGAGACAGTTATGTTATAATCCTAAATTATGGAATTAAGAGACAGACTACCAAAAAATGTACTTTATGAAATAATATTTATAGCTAATAAATCATCTCTGCCTAAGAAAGTTCCTTCCTATTTCCTGTGGAGATAATGAACTACTTTATTACACAGAGAAAGGGCTACGTACAAGCAGTATTAAGTATTATACCCAAATCTGACAGTTGCACAATAGAAGGCATTTCCCTTCCTTTTATAATCTTGCAACAAAGATTTTAATCTTCTACCTAGATGCAAAAAGATTCAGACCCCTAGAGACAGCATTATTGTTTAACTTTCAGTTGGTTTGGAAGTTCTTTGGTAGAATCAGAATATACAAAGAAAAAATAAAATAGCGTTTTTTTTTTTTGCTATGTGTAAAAGATTCTAGAATAAGCATAGAAGTAGTAGTAATCGTAGTAGTAGTGTTCTTATAATGATAGTAAAAAGACCTTAAAATTATATAATGCTTTAAATTTGCAAGATGCTTTTCTTATAACTACCTTGTGAAGTAGATAATAAAAGTATTTTTATCCCCATTTTACAGATGAGGAAACTGAGACTCAGAAATGTTAAGTAACTTGCTCATAGTAACCTAGTGAGTGCCAGAATCAGGATTTGAACTCAGGTTTGTTGCCTGACTAAAATCTGCCATTTTTCTGCTTCACTATCCTACTGTCCTATTCGTTGCCTGGCCTAACTGCCTTCCACAATACTTTGCCAGATTAATTGCCCCCAAGACCATCCTGTTGAAACAACTATATGGTAGATTTAACTTATAAGACAAAGGTATGGTAGATGGAACACTTGGGAGAGAGGAGGTGTGGGTTTTAGTCCCACATCCTCCCCTCAGTTACTGTGTGAATTGTCTGTTTGTCCTGGGCCTGATTTTTCTCTTTTGTAAAATACGACAGATGACCAAGATAAGCTCCAGATTTCATTTCAGCTCAAAAAGTCCATGATTTCAATCAGGTCACTGATGATTTAGAGATGCAATGCTGGCCATTTTCCCATCAAGGCCCTGAATCATGTAAGGACCTGAGTCCCAGTAACTCATTGACCCTGGATAAGCCATTTAGCCCCTCTCTTTAGCTCAGGTTTCCTTTCTGCGAAGGAAGATCCATTTAAGTGTTCTTCATGTCAGTCAAGTATGAGGATAGTTGTGCAAGTATTATTTAGGCAAAGTAGAAGGAACAGTGATGATAATGCTGGCACTGCTTGTGTGACTTGGTCAGCACTTCTCTGGTCTTCAGATTCCCCTGTGTTGAATGATAGAGGCAGACCTGCTGACTGCTGACATCCCTTGCAGCTCAACATTTTAGATTATTTAGATTACTTTTGTAAAATGGAAGACCTGGCAGGAGAAACTGAACAGTGGAATGGTTGTCCTCCTCAACCCCCACCTCCATTTTGTTGTATAACAAACGTTTAACAGTGTAGTCCTTTTTTATTAAATTTCTACTGTATGTAAGGCCTTGTGTTCTGTGTTGGGAATGCAAGCAGGAAAATCAGTTCCTGAACTCTAAGAATCTATATTCTAGTGAAGGGCCTAGACGTCAACAAGTACAACCATGATGTGATCAGCAAGAAGGAGAGATTCAGTCAAAATGGTATCAAATATTGGAAGAAGGAAAGATCGTCTTCAGCACAGGGGGACATCAGAGACGTTTTGGAGGAGCTGGTCTCTGAGTCAGGCCTTGAAAGCAGGAAATATTCTCCATAGAGTGGAGGCTGGTGGAGGAGATAGAGTGGGGATGGGGATAGGGTGGCATTTCAGTCTGGAGAATTTCTCATAGAAAGGCAAAAATGAGGGTGATTTGAATTGCTTCTGTTTTATTGGGAACTGAGAGGAATCCCCTATTTGATATTCCTCTGTCCCTAAGCCATGAAGTAGGACTTCTCATCATCTAATCTTCGGAAAGTGATGCCAGACAAAGGACCACATAATTGATTATATCTCAAGAATCAGTATTTGACTTTTTTTGTTCCAAATGACTGACGTTTCTAGCTGTGTTTTACAGTGATTCTGGACGTGGGAGCAGTCTCTTAGATAGAACCATTGCTGACAGACGACAGCTTAATACAATCACTTTACCAGACTTCAGCGATCCTGAGACAGGTGAGAATGAAAAGCAAAGGGGAAATATGGAGGCCAACGGCATTTAGGGTCCGTTCTGCATAAAAGTGTGGAAGCTGACTGACACAATTGGGATTAGACAGAAACATTTTCCATGTAAATATATTTAATTCTTAACTTGCATTTTCGTGAGGTCCTTTTACAAGTGTTTGTATACATTTAGGGTAGAACAGCTGGTACCTGTCCTAGCCCAGTCTTTGGGAGGGTTCACATTGTCCCCCTTTCCCTGAGAGTTCAGAATTAACAACCAAAACATAAACAGGTCATGCTGTCACTTCCCTCATCTCCTCCTGCCCCCTATCTCCACCCCTCCACCCTGGCAATTCCTCTCCCCTTTCCTGCCCTACCAAGTTTTTCAGGTTTTTTTTTTAATCACTCTCTTTTTAGACTCCACTCTTTAGTTTATAATTAGTGGCTCCTGATATAAAGAACTAAAGAAGACAGTATACAAAGTATACAGATACAAAGATGCCCCCACGTTGAGGATTTCAAGTTCCAGATTTCCAAATCGGCCCTCTCCAAACCAAATCCTGCACATGCCCATTAAGAGCTCCCCAGGGTGTCATCCTCTGTGCAGATACACCCTGTCATTGGGGCTTTCCATATTTGCCTGAGTACTGTGTAGTGTAAATATGCCTCTGTGATTTCATAAACCCAAAGGAAGTCACGTTGAAAAGCTGCTGACTGTTCGGTGACAATTCGGAGGCTCAGCAGACTCACAAAACAAAATGAAATCCACTCAGATTCTAGTTCTGAAATGGTTTAGTACAAAGGGACCACATTCAAAACCTTAGAATGCAGTACCCAGTTGATGGTCTCTTGTTAAGTTTAATCCTTAATTGTGCTTTACCTTGTATTTTGTGGGCTGGATATAGCACTTGTGCCCTTTTTACCCCTTGTGTTTAAGATGAAGACTGTTAGTCTTTTGTAAAGCAGCACGCTTTTTCTGCCTGACAGAGCCCTTTAAAATACAGAGCAGTCCACAAAGAGCAGTCATTCACGTAGAGGTCAGAGCTCATCAGCTCAGAAGGGTAAAGCCTTCCTCCTGTTTGCTGTTGGCATGATGATGGAAATTGTGGTACAGGGTGCTCAAGACACCCTGGGCTTCATCCCACAAGGTGCCATTTAACCCAGATTGACACTTGGGTTGATTTATACAAACTACATTGACATTGCTTTGGAGTTCAGTTTGTTAGCATTTCTTTATCCTTACACTGCAGCTCTTTCCCTCACTCCCTCCTCAGACACACATTCCGTATTAGTGGTCAGAGGTGTCAGCTCCAGAGTTAATGGTGACAAAAATATCTGGTGAAAAATGAGTTGATACAGGTATTTTAAGGGAAAAGAAGACTTAGAGAGTCTGGCCTAAAACTAAGTTCCATATTGGCACTTGCAACCTAGCAAACAAGCTAATAAAGCGGCAGGAGCTTTTCTGTTGCCTGAATAAGCCAGTGGTGGTTTGTAGTGTTTGACTTGTAAATCCAGGGAGGTTGAATTTCAGAAGTATACTATCACACATGGTAAAAATCTTCATTTTCTGGATACACAGTAGTTCTTTGGCTGGGGAACAAACCTTTTCCCCTTTCTTTGAAGCAAAAGCCTCAAGACTAAAGCATATGCCAACCTCCTTGATTTCCCATTGTTTTTCAAACCCTTTAGGGGCATTTTCTACCCCCTGTTCAGTATTGTAAAGGTACCTTGCAAGTGGATTTAGGGCATGTGTAGGGGTGATGTGCTTCTACTGGTATGACTCAGGGAGACTGAGTGCCTCACAATGTGAAAGGAATAGGCGTTTCATCATGATTAACTACTGCGTGGAACAACTCTGTCATAGCAGAGAAAAGGGAAGGAATTGGGACTCATTACAGCACCTGCAATGGTTTAGACAGATCTGAAACAGCTGCTCCTGCTTCTCTTCTCTCCTCTTCTCCAGCTCCCTGTGAGGCGAGTCATACTAAATTCAAGACACTTTTCCTTCCGGCTCAACTTAGAGGCAACCAGCCAAGATAGTTACATACTTGAAGGATTACTTGGCCTTGGGGTCCTAAAAACCTCTCCAAATGCTGCACTACATTGAAAACATATAATTTTTTCCTTTAAAAAAAAAGACTGATTTCTTACCATCCTTCCTTTTCTTTCTGATGGCATTTTTCTCCAGATACCTCAATACTTTCCCAATTCATTTCAAACCTTGAATGCCTTGCTAACCAAATGAAATGTTCCCTGTTGACTTTTAATGATGAGTTTTCTTGTGGTGCAGCACTGTCTTCATCGTGGTCCCAGCTGACAAAAAAGAAGACTTAAATTGTGTGACAACTTTGATTCTCTGAAGCTATGAGTCATTGCCTTTTTGTTGGAATAACTTGGTAGCTTCTTAAATAGGGGTTATTTCAAACAAAAGTTTTCTGCCTTTTGCTTTCAAAACAGGATATGGGGTATTTAGATTTATTTTGTTGTGGAAAGTAGTTATTGTCAGACATCTATTCAAGGGAAAACATATCTTTTAAATTGGAAGAGTTTTGTCCCTCTATGGAAAAACCTGCATCGAAACCTGTAAGATGTAAACTTGATTATTGTCATCTAGTCATCAAAAGAAACATAGAATTCTGTGAATTGCTTCTATCTCAGATGGACCTAGTGATATAACCTCTTATCCTAGAAAGCTCAGCGGTCCATTCTTCATGATGTTTACTTCAGATGTCATTGTATTTGGTAATACCTTTTAAATGTGGAATCTTGATGTTTGAAATAAACTCCATATAAGTGCTTCTCAGAAAAGCTGATTTGGGATTCAACAAGTCTCCTTTACATGGCATTTTATAAGCCAAAATAACCACATAAATGGGATCTGTTTGGGGCACTTTGACCCATCAGCTATTTCATTGCTATCTATACTCCTTCCATTGATGACCATCCATTCCACTGTCTCGTCCACTGCTTCTATAAATCCTCCTTAGAGAGTAGCCTCAGTGCATTGGAGGCCAGACTTCAGTGCTTTTTGACTTGAGTGTATGAAGGTGCTCTTCTGATGGCCCAGCTGCTGTTTCCAGATCTTACTACATGCCCTCTTTTTCCAGTTACTTGGATTCTTGATGATATCCTTTATGTCACTGACCTAGTTGAAGAAAAAAATTAAGAAATCAGGTTCTAATTCTGATCATTTTAATGATGTTTTACAAAATTTAAAAGCCAACAGCAAGTTTATCCAAAAATTAATTCTTAAGTTTCCTAAATTAAACTTATTTTGTTTTTAGTCGGTCTTGCCAAAGAATTTTTTCCTGGCAAATTTCCTTTCCTTTCCTTCTGTTTTATTCTTGTAGATCAGACAATACAAAAAAAACAACAATAACCCCAAACCATTGTTTAAAAATCATGTGTTTTCCATGTATGCTATTCTATTGTCAAGTACTGGAATTGAATGTGTATTACATTACCTCGTTTGAATTTCAGCTTTCCTTGAGTATGTTAAAGTTATGTTTGTAAATCTTTTTTTTCTGTTTTTGTGTATTTCCGAGGATTTGCGTTGTTTTTATTTGTGGGGTTGGGATTTTGTTTTTTTGTTTTTTGCCTTTATCCTTTCTTTCTCTCTTGCTTTTGTAGTGTCAGATTCCTCTTCCTCCTCTTCTCTTTCAAGAACAGAATCTTCTCTTCACCTGTTTGTATCTACTCATCTTCCTCATTCTCATCCCAAACCTGACACTTTTATGTGGCCACGGGCAGCTTATTCAGTCAGTGACCCAGGCCCCCACCGGAAACCCTCTCTCTGTAAAAATGTTTTTTGGCTTTCTTGTTCAGTTTGCTTGGTGTTTTGTTTTCTGATAATCTTTCTAACTGATAAGCCATGTTTAATGAACATATAGGAATACTCAGAAATTTTAGAAAGAAGAAAACTCTGCCATTAAAACATCAGGAAGTTGGAAGTAGGAGGAAGAGCAGGGAAATGGAAGCATGTATGCAGAGTCCTCGATGGCTCTGGTCCCCAGATTCAGAGCTCTCCTTTTCCTAACTGAAAATAAAGGGAGTTGATCGTTCTTGTTCAGAGCATCAATAAACTAGAGTCAGTGTTCTGAGCACCTTTGGAAAGTCAGCACGTTTGATGTTTTCCTGTATCCAGTATTTAAAGTACTTTCCAAAAGCCGAAATACAAGGTGCTTTTCTAGAGTCCAACACTGGGCATGCAAGATACTTTTCCATAGTCTGTGAATCTTACTGGGCTCATCTTCTGAAGTTAATTTGAGTGCATATTAACAAAAATGGGGATCGTAGGTACACAAATGTCATCATTAATGTTTTCAGTTTTAGAAACATAGCTACATTGTCAAGAGTCATTTTGTCACCCCTGAACGGCTCTTCCAGTTTCAAAGAAGGAAACTGTAAGATGTTTGTTGTTGAAACTTTGCCAGGAAATAGGAAAGTGATGGGCAGGGGTATGTGTGCTCCTGTTCCATGCCAGTCACTGTGCTAAGCACTTTTGGATATGATCTCATTTGATCTTCACAACCGCCCTGAGAGCTATATACTATCTTGTTATCTCAATTTTATAGTTGAGGAAACTGAGGCAAACAGAGGTTTAGTGATTTGCCCAGAGTCACACAGCTCGTAAAAAGCTGAGTGAGGCCACATTTGAATTCAGGTCTTCTCATTCCAGGCCCAGCACTCTGGGCACCGTGCCATCAGCTGCCTCCCAATGAGTCAGTGTCCTAGTTTAATCTTGTTTAAATTAATATTGAAATAAAAGAAAAATTTGAGCTGGAAAAGGAACTAACTGTTAGGAAAGCTACCTGTGGATTAAAATGAGCTACTTTGGGTGGTGCTTTACCATTATACATAGTCATATAAGGGTATAACATTCTCATTAGTGCATTTTGTCCAAGTTTCCTTTTACCTACTTCTGAATGGTAGCATTCATTCACACTGAATATTTTTGAAGAATTTCGTTGTAGGAACCATAATGCACAACTATTTCTTATTTCTCTCTTTAAGATGTGTACTGAATGAAGATTTTTAGAGGTAACTAATGCTTTTCAGCATTAGAGAATTATTTTCTCTAAAGCAAGAAAATGTTTTCCATCTTCTGAATGGTTAACCCATTATATTATTCCATACACACACAAAGAAATAAAACTGTTATCTAGATAGTTCAAACCAAGAAATCCATTTGCCTCAATTATCCATTTTAAGTGTTTTGAATTCTACTTTTAACTTTAAAGATAGTTTCATGAAGTGAAAGATTCTGATGGAGATGTCTCAAAAGATACTTGTAATCCTTTCATATAATTTTTGACTTTTTGTGTCTCTTAATTCATTGATGAACAGGAAAAAGTCAGTGGTATGTTTTATCTTCCACAAATCAATTAGAATATTTATAAATACCTGTATGTGTGTGTGTATGTGTGTGCGTGCGTGTGTGTGTGTGTATAAGTATATATATGTGTGTATTTTTTTGCTTGACTTAAACTTTTAAGGCAGTTCTCCAAATATTTGCCCCTGAAAGTAAATTTTTATGGAATTAGTTTAGTCCAACCCTGATCCTAAGTGAAAACTAGATTTTACTGTGCTTGATATATTTTATCATCCCTCCATTTATCATGAACCTCATTAAAATCATTTAGTAAAAAGATATGAAAAAAGAATGTGTTGCTGGGCACCCAAGAGAAGCTTTTTGTTTCACTGTAACTTTGGAATTTTGAAGCTGTGATTTTCCTTTAGACACTCGACTCCCGATTAATTACTAAATTGTTATGAGCTTCCTCTAGACGTTCTGTTCATTGTGGTACACTATCCATCCGGAGCAATGTTCAGATATTTGATTTTTGTGGAGCTGTGTGAGTCATTCCTTGAAGGGTATCTAGCCACTAACAAGAAAATGTGTTCATGGAAGCTCTGAGCTTTTAGGACTTAGGTGTTTTTTTTTTTTTTAAAGATCGGGTGAAGTAGAATGAGCACCTTTTTCTAGATTACTTGTCAAAATGCAGGCTCTCCATTGTAAACACCTGATAGAAGACTTTAAAGTTGAATCACTAAGCCTTTCTTTCAGGATAAACAGGTTTCACAGGTTCCAAGTTTTGTTTTTTCCCCCGTTTTGACTTCAAAAAAAGAATTTGCTTAATACTTGTGAATACTGGCACATGAATGGAGCTTAAAGAAAGTTTTTAAAAACTGTTTTTATTTTTGTTTTTGTTATTCCCTTGAGAATTTCTTTTCCTGGAAACCAAATTCAATTTGTGAATTGGTCAGTATCATGTGAATTTATTTGGGGGAAGGGGGTTGGGAGAACTGATAGTCTAGCTTTATTGGAATTCCAAATAACTTGAGAGAGAGTGAATACATAAGATTGTGAGGTAGACTGGAGACTGATTATCAAAACCTTGAATAACAAACCTAGACAGTTGTATTTGATCTTTTTTTTATTAAAAAAATTTTATTTTTAATTTTCAGTGTTCACTTCCATAAGATTTTGAGTTCTATATTTCTCCCTTTCCCTCCCCTTTCCCCTCTCCAAGATGGCATACAGTCTGATATAGGCACCATGTATACATTCATATTAAACATATTTTCACATTAGTCATATCATGTGAATTTTTTAACTGGGAGAGAAATGTCCAGCAACTTTTCTTTAGTTAAAAAAAGAAATGTGTTAGAAAAATACACAGGACAGCGCTTATTTGAAAATATGAGTCAAACAATACTTAACAGTTGGAAGATTATCAGAAATTGATTTGCTTTCTTGTTTTTAATTTAACCGTTTTGTTTTTAATTTGTGGTTTGATTTGTTATTTCAAGGCAACTCTCCAGAAGCATACGTTCATGGTTTTTCTTCCCTTTTTTCAGTTAGTAAGTAGCTTACAGATCTATTAACCTTTTTAGGCCTCCTTTCCTCCTTCCCACAATCACACCTCCCTCCTTCACCACAGAATGTCTCTTTCTATTGTGGTTGATGGGTTGTGGGCAATTGACACAGTGTGTAAAGCAAGGCTGGAGCATGTTTGCCCATCTGGTTACCCCAAGGGCTGTTTTATTACAAGATGTGAAAGCACTCATTTCTTGCTTGAGTATAATTATTGAAGAGGCAGTATTCTTTTGTCAAGGACTACAAAGAAGCATATTAAGGAAAACAGTAGACAGTTTGCTTTAGTGGGAAGGGCACTGGTCTGGAAGTGTGATGTCTGTGGTCAAATTATTTCACTCTAGTTTCTTCTTGTCTAAAATGAAGGTGTTGGATTAAGTTATCTTTAAAATCCCTCGGCCCTAAATTTTTGTTCTGATCACAGAGAAATCTAGTAATTTTCTTAAAGTTGAAAGTGGAACAGTTTTTTTTACTGTGTCTGCTCAGTCTTAGAGGTGACTAAGCAACCTCCTCAGTTATAGGTAGGTGTATTAGGAGAGATATTCTTAAAAACCATTGGAGTAGTGTTTAACACTCTAGTGCATTCTAATAGCCTGCAGTCATGAATGCAACTCTGAAAGTAACCAGGGAGTTACTTCCTCACCTGTGACATTATAGTGATTTTATTTACACTTAACAACATAAAATCTGTGCTTAGAAAAAGAGATATTACTGAAGTTGTGAAGTGATTATTCATATTACAAGGAAAGTCTTTGTTATGTAGAAGCATTCACCTCCAATTTTTCTTTCATTATTCATTCAGCAAATATTTATAGCAGCAATTATGTGCAAAGTACTAGAATCCCTTGAATATTGAGTTTTCCCGGTATATCTAAAGTATTTGATATCTAAAATTCAACTTAACCCGAAAGTTTTCAGAAGTCTATAATACAAAGCCAAGCCTGTTTGATTTTTTTAAAGGCGCCTTAATTATTTTCTAATAATTGCTTTCCTTTTATTCCTGAAGTTCTTGGGCTATCTAAGAAAACACCAGGTAGGTTTACTGTGAGAATAAGCTTATTGGGTCAATTTTTCATACCATTGATTGTAGTGAAATCACTGCCCTCCTCATGAAACTTGTCATTGCCAATGTTTAAACTTGTCATTGCCAATCAAATAATCATTCTTTAAGAATGAGCAGCCCAAGAAGAGGAGAAATACAGATCAATAGTAGAATAAATCATAGCCCAAGATAAAATTGAGAAGCCAAAAGCAAGATGGCGTTAATTTTCCTCTTTTCATTATGATTAACATTTCCTTATTGACTCGGCTTTTTATAAATGCAGCATTTTGTATTGTGATAAAAACATGACTAATAAATCGGTTGTTATATTTGCTTGTATGAGCCTGCTAAGTGCAATAGTGTTTTTTTTTAAATTCAAATATAAAATTATTCCAAGCTCTAAAAATGACACTTTAGTAACAGTTCCAATTCTGGTCTAGTGACTTCTCTATCCTTTACATTTTGAATATTACATTTTGAATAGTTAAATATCTTTTTACCCCTTTCTAAGTGCCTAGCAAAGGGCCTTTCAGTTAGTTGGCACTCAAGAAATAGCTGTTGAATGAATGAATGAATATTAAATTCAGCACAGTGTCTTTCAAATGCAGTTTTTTTCCCAATCAAAATCTCAGATAAGTTTCATTGGAGGATGAAATAGTAAGTATTCTTTTTACCGCCAAATATAGCTTACTTTTCCCCAACATATTTTAGGTTTATAAAGTGCTTTCCTCACAACCTATGAGGTGGGTCAGACCAGTATTATTACTAGCAATATCACAGTTCAAGAAATTATGAATCTCAGAGAGGCGAAGAAGCTTGCCCCACTTGTGCCAGTAGTAAGAGATGGGGCTGGGATTCAAACTAAGGTCTTCTGATGCCAGGACCAGTGTCTCTCTACTGGTTTAGGTTACTTTTTTATCCATATAGGCAAATTCCACATGTTCCTCAGACAACTTATGAATCCATAGTCAGTAGCACCCAAAGTAGAAATTGACATTTGAGTTAGAATCCTTTAATCAGGAATTAAGATTTCTTTGTTACTTATTGTTTAAAAGCCAGAAAAGGGGGAAAAACCAACAAAAACTCACCAGAAAAACCCTTCTCTTGTTTTCGAAGAGAATAGTGCTGTGACCAGGAGAAAGAACCTGGTCAGGTACGAAGACAAATATTTGTGAATATTTAGTTTGCAGTATTTATGTGTAAATTGAAGCAGCTGCCTGTTGTAGTCCTATAGAAGATACTGTCTCTTTTAGTGCATAAGGCCCATGTTGGTAGCTTTTATATATTACTAATTTTCCTGCATGTTTTCTGAATGACTTTGTTAAGTGCTTTGCTGTTTGATACTGGCACATCAGAAGTGTGAAGCATGGTACCTTTTGCCCTGCATGGTTTTAGTAACATCCAGATCTCTTCCTTCTCTCAGTGGGATAATTTCTTGAAATTTAACTTTAAAAAAAATTTTCACTTTCCAGGAGGAGAGAGAACCTGAAGGTTTAAATTGAATTGTTGATTTGACATGCTGTAGTTATTTGGAAATCATGATTTCATTAAGGTTTGGGTCCAAGGGCTCGATCACTGTTGTTGACGTAGTGATGAGGGACTGTGTGAAGAAGAAGCCTAATAGCCACTGACCAAGTAACTTTTCAAAGACTCCCCCAAAGAGAACATCATGATTGGGTTCATCGTTAGGACATTTGGGCACCTGGTTTCTCTCTTGAGCTAGTAGCGTTTCTCATAAATGCCAATAAATACTAAAAGACAAATCCTGGCCTGGAATCCTGTCAGTTCTCTGTAGTTGCTGCTCAGATTATGAGATGTTGGACTCTTTCTGAATTAGACACCTAAGACATGTATGTAGACTGCCAAAGCAGCATGAGGTGACTTTATAGTGATTAAATATGGTACCCCCAGCCCCACCACTACAATGTTTCCTCCTCATAAACCTTGCCTGTGTCAAAGATTATAGAGGGGGTATTTCTGTGTTGTCCTCTAAGTGGAAATCAGCACAAAATGGAAGGTCATGAATAAGAAAAAGGCACAAATGCTAACCTGACATTAAAGCAGGGAACTTCTTGTGTGGGGAGTGAGGCTTCTCTTGAATACAAACAATGGCCTCTTGGTCCTCATGCTTCTTTCCCCCCTCCCCCCCCCCATCTCTGATTTTAGTCCTTGGGGTAGGTTGCAGGTATGATAACTGAAAGTTAGCAACTCATCTGCTGGTGTGTCACAGAGATGATATGATTTCGTTTTCAAGCATGGTTTTAAGAACCAGAAATTCCTTTCCTCTTAAAAACCAAATGTTGTGATCAGAGCTTACTGACAGTGCTGAATCATTCTTACTGTTATTTAATATTCAACAACGTTAAGAAATGAAGCCACCTTTTCTTTTTGAATTGCATTGGGCCATAGCTTTTCAGAAACTGAAAACTAAGGAAACTGTTGATAGGTGATATTTCATCATTTGAGGGCTAGGGGGACTGCAGTGCTATAAGGTATTTTTATACTTCCAGTGACGTAGCTATTAAAGGTAGGGCTCTGATCCAGAGTTAGGATGGAAGAGACATTTCTGACAAATGCATAAGCAGGACATGAAGATGAATATCCACATGCTTACTTACTTCTCATGGACAGACACGTGGCAGTTCACATAATCCTCCAGATGCCATAAAATGAGCCAAAATCCAGATTCCCAGGTATAATCATAGATGATTTGCCAATAGAATTTTTTTCTTTATTCATAACACAAAGAGGCATCATGGCTTAGTGGGTAGAGAGCTGACCTCAAAGGCAAGAAGACTTAGGTTCAAGTTCTCTGACCTGTGGTGGATATGTGACCACCAGCAGGTTACCAAGCCTCTTGGTGTTCAAGAACATTCTCTAAAACTGTATAATTCACAGAGAAAGTTCTGGCTCATGGTGGTAAAGGAAGTTTCCTCATTGATAGTTCCTATACCAATAATATCACAAATCTCGTCCCTAACCCTATTAAACTCTTAAAAACATATGTTTAAAAAAAATCAATACTTGGGCAATAGAGTAATAGAAGAAAGGGTATGTGGAGTTGCTATAATGACCTTGTATGTATTGCTTTAACTTCCAGAGGACTTGCTCCCATATCTACAAAATGGGGCAGTTCTGTTTGCACTGTCTACATCACAGGGTGTTGTGAGTCAGGTAATTTGCAAACCTTAAAAGTCTATGGAAATTTGAGCTTTATGATGTTCACTGGTTTGATCTGCATATTGAAATTATTCTGTGGATGAAACTGAAATTCTGTTAATTTTACAAATGCTAAAAATAGAAGAAAAACAGTCAGGCTACAGAACTCACTTAATGCTATCAGAAAAACCAACGTAATAATTATAGTGTGCAGGTAGGCCATTTATAAACAGACTTGATGGTAAAGACTTTTGCCCAAACTTTGAAGCATAGGATGGGAACCTGGAGGAAAAGCTGGATTCTTGGAATACAGTGTTGTATTGTCCTCGTCCTTCCGTTGACCAGCAGGCAGACCACTTCTCCTATAAGTCCTCAGGCTGTCAGTAGAAATTCTTCCTCTACTTCATTTTGCACCAATTAGTTTTTTTTCCTTGATGTACCATGATGGTAGTCTAGAGAGAATTGTCTGAAGAAAGCCCTAGTTATTCCAGGGAGTGGCACTGATAATTCAGTAGGTGGCACTCTTCCACCAAATCAGGATTAATGTCACTATGAGTCTGGACTGAGAAGGAATCTTGAGTATTTGGGGGAGGAGAGGGCTGTAGTTCCCACAAAACTGATCCTGAGCACTCTCACTCAGTGGTGTTTCATGACCTTCCTCCCCTCCTGTCTAAAATTGGCAATTTAACCAGAGAGTCCTGTGCCAAATTTCAGTATTGGTTCTCGTGTACCTGCACCAACTCTCAGTTCAGCTTATTATAGCTGCCTTTTTTTTTTCTTTTCGAACCTTTTGTATAATGTTGCTTAGGTTATATCTTCCAGTATCACTCAATCTGCAGGAGAAGTGGGGAGGCAGGACAGGACCAGCTGTCAAACAGTGCGCAGGACTGAGAGTTGCTGTAAAGATAGGTGCTTCTCAAATTAGTAAGATAAATAATAGATGATCTTCATCCAAGTCATTTTCCATGCCCAGCCTGTTGAACCTAGGGGATTTGGAAGCAACTGAACTTTTTCTGTAGGACCCTATGGTTAAATGGAGGGATTAACTGGGTGTGGGTCTTCTGGCAAGTATGGGTACACTTAACTAGCAATAGGTATACTATAACTTACCTCCTGCTATTCATTGAGTTACAGAATGATAAACTTGATGCATTTTTTGTTGGTGTTTTAAATTCAGAGTTAAAAAAATATTGAACTGAAAGTGACGTTAGAGATCTTCTAGCCTTTATCCTATAGGAGCAAGTGGTGGTCTTGTAGGGGATGACTTGTCCAAGGTCACACAGGTCATAGGATCTTAGAGTTCAACCCCCTCCTTTTATAGATGAGGAACCTGAGGATACCCAGTTAAGTCACTTGTGCAAGATTGAACTGTGGGTACGGTTCTGAGACAGGATTCAAAGACAGGTCCAGCACCTCCTCTAAGTCCACACATCAGCCACTGTGCCACCTTATTGCCCACCTATAGCACCTCCTCTGGTGGTACTTTGCAGCTCGCGCTGGCAGGTGAGCTGCCTAAGAGTAGGTGACTAATGAATCTTCCCCTAGGGTTTCTTGGTATAACCCTGAGAGTTTAGGGGATTGGGGCTTATAGTGCTGTTGCTCACAAGTCTGCATTGATTATAAACTAGCCAGAATTAGTTGCCTTTTAGAAATTAGTATTTGCTGGGATGATATAATAAGTACAGTTGGTACAAAAGCATTCCCCAGGACTCTGGGACACATTTTCCCACAAGTATGTACAGAGTCCAGGGGAGAGCGGAATAAAGCTTAGAGAGCACATGTAGTGAAGTGGGTAATTCATAGTGTGTCTGAGACAGAACTTGAACCCAGGTCTGCTCTCTGTCCCCTTGCCAAGCACCTTCTTTTGCTGATGTAATATGTATACTATCCCTTTAAAACACTCCTCCAATGATATGGAAAAGTTTAGTGGTGAAAGGGAGAGAGTAAGCATTTTTACATCAGATAATAAGGTTGGTATATCTGTGTTAGTGTGTGTCTGTGTTATGTTGTTCATTCCTTTGTAGTTATTTTAGGCACTGTTCTGTACTCAGGGGAAGCAAAATCCGAACCAAAATCGTCCATGCCTTCCAGGAGTTTACATTCGAGGGAAACAGGTTTCAGCACAAAGGCCAAATCTCTATAAAATAAAGTAATTTGAAGGAGGCAGGAGTGTTAACAATTGGGGAAATGCAAGGATTCTTCATGGAGGATGTGCACATTGAGCTGAGCCTCGAAGGAAGTTAAGGATTCTGAATGTTGGAGATGAATAGGAAGTACATTTGAGGCATGACTAGATTTCTTATTTTAAAAAAATACATACATACATACATATACATAAGTTATTCTGAACTTGATAAACACATAAGAACTCCCATATATAAAGAACATAAAAAGAGGATTGCATGTGAAATCATAGATGTCAGGCATAGCTTTATTTTAGAAATTCCTGAACTCAATCGATGTTAAGAGGACAATAGTGTCATTATTACTCCTAGAAGTAGTAGGTATTTGATTACGTGTAGTGTTCCATGGCATAATTCAGAACACGTGGACTGTGCCTTCACATCACTTGCATATTGGGTCACTGGCTTAAGAGGAGCAAGTGTCCATTTAGAGCATGACTGTTGTTGTCATGTAATTGTTGTCCTCATAAATGTTGCCACATTTTTTTCCTTTTCTTTATTATCTTTTTAGATTACTTTAACAAAAAGAGAAAATACACATACCCTCGATGAGCATCTACTAAGTACCCCAAACAGTGCGCCACAGACATCCAGGTCATCAGTATTGACTAATTCTTATATTTTAGAGACCCGAATTTCTTTGAATCCATGAAGATATGTATCCTCTGAATAGTGGATGTACACATACAGAAAGCTATTCAGAGAGCATTCCTTAGGAGAACAAAAGAGAAGCATTAATATAAGTAGACACTTTGTTTAGGGTTCCAGCTTATCAGGAAATCAACCCAATCTTACACTGCATGAGGTTTCTGTCTGTTGAATGGACCCAGGTATCTGTGTCACACTCACTTATTTATTTTTGTTAGTGAATGTGTCTAAAATATGGCTAATGTCTCCTTTATCCAGAGAGGTGTGGCTTAGGTTTGCATTAGAAGAACAAATAGAACTTGTATATTAGTGTAATTAGTGGCCTTAATTAGTGCTTTCAGCATATGGGAACTAAGCCCAGATAAGAAGCAAGCCTTCTCTCTCTTTTTTTTCTCTCATTTTTATATTAGCTAGATCTGAAATTTGGATTTTATTTATGCCCATGATGGACTGAGTTTAGTTGGCTTATAATTGACACGTAGATAACATATTTTTGTAGGCATAATTAGTGGATATCTTTGCCAGTTCATCATGGGTTTAAAAAAAGAGAAGAAGACCTGAACAACCCCTGAAAATAAACATAGTTTTCGCAACAAGTAAACAGTAAAGACTGATAGAAAATGTTTGGAAGCTTCACAGTTTTTACAAAGGACTTTTCTAGGCCTTGCACACCAAAAGAAAGAATGACATAGAATGGAATGGGTGAGCTCTACTTGGCAGACGTCTCTAGTCTTCCCTTAAATGAATGTTCAGGGCTTCTTGTTTCATGGTCGTCTACCTGTGTATTGGAAAGCAAAGCAAGATTGGTAATGAAAGTAATTGGTAATGAAAGTAATTATTGCCAGCCCCCAAATTTATGTATATTTGATGGTTTAGTGCTTAAAATCCTTGGAAAACTCACTTAACTAGAACAGACCATAGGATTACAAAATTAAGGGTTCACGGACTCTTGGGAAAAAACATGACATTTAAAAAATTTTATCATAAACTAGTAGCCAGTGTAAAAAGACACGTCATCAAATAGGTCTATAAAATAAGCTACAAAATTTTAATAAACTCTTAGTATTTTAGCAAAGTAGGACCAAACAGATTAATAACCAGAAACCAGTTAAAATGTGCTCCCCGTTACTCTGAAGATGCAGATACCTTTGATTTGTGTGTGTGTGTGTATGTATACACATATATATGTATGTATACACACACACACACACACACACACACACACAGAAATAGTTGTAGTCGATATCTATACCATTCTATTTCTGCTGATCTCACTTATATAATTTTAGATAACTGCCTCTCTTTTTATAATTTCAGACAACTTTGGCCATATTCCTTACAGCCTTCATAATTATTATTTTTATAGCACATTAATATCCTATTATTCTCATTTTATACATGGGGAAATAAAGGTTCATAGAGGTTAAGTGACTTGCCCATGTTTACACAGGCAGGAACTGAATCAAGTTCCCTCTAATGTCCCAGTCTAGCACTCCATTCACTCTGCCATATTTTGTCCCTCAAAAAGTTCATAGAACCTTAAGTTAAGAGGTAGAAGGGAATTTAGAAGCCATATTTTCCAGCCTCTTCATTTTATAGATGAGGAAGCAGACACAGAAAAATCATATGATTTGTTTGGGATCAGACAACTAGTATCCGAGGCTTGTATCTTTGACTGAATTAGTCCTGTGATATTAAAAATCAATTATTTAATATTGATAATATTTTAAAATTTCACAGAGTTGAAAAATAATAAAATTCTGAAACTATTCTTTCCGTAGTCAGGTGACAGACAAAGGTAACAAGCATTTATTCAGTTCCTAGCATTTGCAGAGTTCTGTGTTGGGTGTCATTTTCCAGTTATATTTCAATACTTAATGAGTCTATGATTTGGGGAATTTCTGTATTCCCATCACCAGTGCATATGACAGTCTCTCTATTTCAAGTAGATACCTTCCCTGAATTGCAGTGGCCAAAAGAATTTATCACCTCATGGTGATTCTGGTAGCAAACCAACATTGTGGTTGGGTCTCAGTTGGGTCTCAGTAAATGGATAAAGGAAAATCATACTTATCCTGGAGCAAAGAGAAATCATTGTTCCTCCTGATCCTTAATGGTTTAGCTTGAGACAAATTGGCCATTTTGTTTTCTATGTGATTATTCCTTTGACTAGAAAACATTTTCATTTCACTGCTTTTCATTAGCCATTATCATGGGCAGTACAACTTAATTGTATTTTCTGAGCTGGATCACTCTCTGAGCCCATATATTTTTGTTCTAATTCTTCCCGCTGCCCCCACCCCCATCTATTATTAGCCTTAATAATAGTCATTTGATTGCATACAGTGCAAAAAGCATTGCTACTCATAGCATTTAAGCAAAGCCATATAATGCAGGGCCTAGAGGAGAGGCCTTGCCCAGCCCCCTGGATAGAGACTGGCCAAGTGAATGTGGATCTATTAGTTTCTGGAAATTAGGAATTGTTAGCAATTTCTTAGAGGAGTAGCTGCCTCAAAGTGTACCACACTGGCATTGTGGACCCTTCTGAATATTACAGACATTGTAAATGCCAGAGAATTCTATTATCTATGATACAGGGGTACTTATTTTGTGATAAGTTCTGTGTATTCCAGGAAAGATTTAAAGCCTTTTATGAAGAGTAACTCTAAATAGCCACCCACAATTTTTAGGCCTTGTGCAGGATGCACTAATGCCCTATCCCAGCTTTGATTTCAGAAATGGTGAGCAAGTCTACTTAAGCCAGTAGAAAGAGTGCTGGATTTATAGTCAGGAAACCTGGGCTCAAATACTAACTCAATTACTTTGCTATCTGGATGTTCTTGGGCAAGCCCCTTCCCATCTTTGGGCTTCAGATTCTTTATCTGTGAAATGAGGAGGAGTTATCTTTAAATCTAATAGTTTTGTGATGAGTCCTCACAAGTAAAGGTTCTTGGGGTGGTTGCTTCTCTCTGATGTATTTCTATCGAGACCAGAAGAATAAAGGCCAAACTTCAAAACTAAGTTTGACAGTTGCTGAGAATTTTTTCTTAGAAAACATTATACCATTGTATATAATGGAAGGGAGGTGTGGGTTTGTTGGAGTTTTTTTGCTCCTGTGATTTTTTTTTTTTACATACTTTCACAGGTTCGATTCATGCCACCTCCATAGCGGCCTCCAGAGTGGAACAGGCCCTTTCAGAAGTAGCTTCATCTTTGCAGAGTAGTGCCCCTAAGCAAGGGCCCTTACACCCTTGGATGACGCTGGCCCAGATTTGGCTCCATGCAGGTAAGATGGTGAAAATCTAATATTCCCCCTACCCCACATCCACCCCCATTCCTCCCCTGCCTTTACGAAGGGAGACAAGCTACCTGAACGGGTGTGGAGTCATCTGGCAGGCCGGTTTTGGGCAGTTGCACCAAATATGTATATTACTGCTGTAGTAAGTTGGAAATGGGTGTCACTTCAGATGCAGGGAACAGAGAGAAAGAGCCTTGCCTCTGGAGTCAGAGGATTTAAGATGCACATCTCATTTCATGTATGTGACCTTGGGAAAGTCACTTAACCTACATGCACCTCAGTGTTCTCATCTGTAAAATGAGAAGTTTGGATTAGATGGTTTCTGAAGTCCCTTCCAGCTCTGCGTCTGTCATGTAGAGTAGGGCTTTATGTTTTTTGTTTGAGAAACCTGGATCTTATTTATATGATGTTGTTTAATAATAGCCCACATTTGTATAATTTGTTTTTTTAAGGCTAAATTGTACTTGAAGTGTCTTTCAGAACACCAAAAGTTTGAGAAACAAAAACATTACATTTTATTTCTTTTACTTAAAATCAGCATCTGTGACTTGCAGTGCTTGTTTTTTTATTACTTGTTACTTGTGGAAAATTAAGAACTAATTTGATGGACATATGAAGTACTTGAAGAGTACTTCCTCCCAAGATAGAGATATGAGGGTCAGTGGGTCAGACTGCTGAGATCATTGAAGCTAGACATTTATTACTGGATTCCTTAAGAAACACACAAAAATTGTGTGTGTGTGTGTGTGTCTGTGTGTGTCTGTGTGTGGCTTTTTGGAGGGGGAAAGGCAGGGCAATTGGGGTTAAGTGACTTGCCCAAGATCACACTGCTAGTAAGTGTCAAGAGTCTGAGGTCAGATTTGAACTCAGGTCCTCCTGACTCCAAGGCTGGTGCTCTATTCACTGCACCACCTAGCTGCCTCCCCAAATTTTTAAAATTTAAAATATTAAGGGTGTTTTCTGGCTCCAGAATATGAAGTCTTTGTTTCTCTTTATAAATAGCTTCTTATAGTATCCAGGACTCATTCCAAAGCATTGGCAGTAGGAATATCTTATCCTGTAAGAGTCACTCCACTGATTTCTGAAGGCCAAGAAATGATGTTATCATGATTGAGAGTACTTATTATGGATGCACAGATCTGTAACCTATACAGACCCATTCCAGTTGGAGAATACAAATTCTTGCCTCCCAGTTGCCTTCCAAGTCATGACAGAAGGGTGTAGAATCAAGCACAGGGCATAGTAGTGTGGTGGTCAGGTATGTTTCCTGACCTTTGTGCTGGACTGTTCTTCAAAGGGCTTTGCTCAGATGCAGCCTTCACAGAAGGTCGCCTTAGTCCTCTCAAGTGTTAGTGTTTTCTTCTACATTATGTATTACTTACTTATCTGAATGCTTATTGTATCCTCCCGGATTGATTGGAAGCTCCTTGAAGAAAGGGACTTTCCCATTTTTTGTCTTTGTGTTAATAGTGCCTAGCATAATAATACTTTATAATAAATAATAAATACCCAGTAATACTTTGCAATTGGAAGGGATCTTAGAAATTATGTGGCAAAGTAATTTTGTAATGGTGAGGAAGTGGAGCCTTAGAAAGGAGGTTTTTTTTACCCAAACAAGTTAGTGGCAAAACTGGCTTTTCTGACTCATATTCTAGTTAATTTTGGGCTACACTAAGCCGCCTGTAGACATGGAAAAGGAAAACTCTACAATACCAAACTGGTTACTCATCTGTAACTACCTGTTAGAAGTTTGAAAATTCTTTGGATCTATAAATGTGTATTTATTCATGTGCTTATCCATCTCTTTACCTTTGATAACAGAGGATACACCACAGAACAATGTGGTTTTACCTAATCAATGAGTAAGAGTTCTGACATTTCTCCTAGACTAGTGATATTGAGTAATGTACCATAAATACTTCCTTTATTTCCTCCTACAATAATTTCAGACCCTTACTTACTATATTTCTTTGGGCAGAGCAGATATTACATAATAGGGATGGGATGAATTTTTATCTTTTTCAGAATTATTGCCATTTTTTGACTATTTCAAAGCAGTTCCTTTCCCTGGAAGACTCAGAATATAATTAAAGCTTCAAATACTCTTTGAAGGTATAAATTCAGAAAAGAACAAACTCAACCCCTGCTGACCTAGTAATTAGAGTAATGCTTAGCATTTATAAAGCACCTTCCGAGTTCTAGGTGCTGCTCTAAGTGCTTTATGAACATCATCTCGTTGGATCCTAACAGTACCCCTGGGTGGTAGGTGCTGTCATTATACCCACTTTACAGTTGAAGAAATCGAGGCAGCTAGTAAGTATTTGAATTCATGTCTTCTTGACTCCAGCCCCGATACTTTAAACATTGGACCACCTAACTCTGCTGTGTGTGTGTGTGTGTGTGTGTGTGTGTACCTACAAGAGTGCGTGCATACACCCCCCCCCCCCACATGTAGACACAGAAGTAGACACGTGTTGTAGAGTAACACAGCAGGGAGATACTCAGTAATAGTGGTTCAAACATATATGATGTTTTAAGTTTTATAAAGCATTTTCCTTGTAGCAGCCCTGTGAGTTTATACTGTGAGTATTCTTACCACCACTTTACTCGTGGTCAATCTGAGGCTCAGAGAGTTGAAGAGGCTGGTTACGAGATTGCGCAGCTAGTAAATATCCAAGCTGGGACTTGAACCTGGGGGTTCTGACTGAGACAAATGCTCTTTACCCTGTGTCAGCAGCTGATTTCTCTCCAAAATGCAACCTGTTTCTAGAGTATTTTATAGATTTTCTCACTTGCTTGTATTTCTGGTGGGCCTAGCTATAATGGGAATGATGCATGTGGAATGGAGGCAGTTGAGTATTCACACCAATTCTCTCTGAAATCTGATTCTAAAATATGGGCTTCTAATGTCTAGCCTAGTTTTTCCTTAAACCCTTTGGCCACAGAACAATTCTGGACTTGCAGTGTACTGACAGAACCCATCAGTGGTTACTTGCTCATTTGGAGGTGGGGTGGGGGAACGGGACAGGACATAGAATTTACTTTGGGATGAGAAGCAATTGGGAATGTTTTGAAGCAGAATTGTTTGCTCTCTTTTGAGCTCGTTGCCATAGTTGAAAATCATTGTAAATACTTTTTCTTTGTATAGATATTTTACTTAATCTTTTAGGGATAAGGATATCACAGTAGAATTTTCTTAAAACACATTCTTTTATTTGGAACCTGGTTTTAGAAAAAACTAATCCAGGCTTTTGTGTAAAGAGGATGCCTATAGTGTTTTATAGCTCAGTGATTCTGGTTCTCCTGTGAATCTCAAGTCACCTAAATAAATAATGCATTATGTTAACATCTTGCTTCCACTCCAGCCCATTTTGTGGTAACCAGATGAAAGGACACAGGAAAGAAGGGCAGAATGAACAATAGAATTCCTTGGTAGGACAGCTGAGGTGTTCTACAATAAATAGAATGGGTGTCGGCTGCCCAGTGCATCAACCGAATGCCCCATAGACTTTGTCCCATAAGCCTGTGGCTCACTCACCCCCTACCCACCCACACACTGTACTAGCATTTTGAGGCTTCACCAATATATTAAAAATCCCCAGATGTTCTGTAGCCAAGTTAATTTGGAAAACACTAACGTGGAGAATTTGAAGATCCTTATCCAAAGTTCCCTTTAAATAAAGTAGTCCCAGCTCCCATTTTGGGGGAAACCAGATCCTTTCTGAGTACATGACCTTTGGGATGTGTGTCTGGAATCTGGGTATATTACTTGCCTCCTCCCATTTTCGAAAATGATCAGACTTTTCTCCCTCTGTTCCAGATCACACCCCATCTTTTACCTCTGTGTGTCCTACCTGTTTCCTCCCAGGCTCAACCTAAGTGCTTCCTCCTTCAAGAGATCGCTCCTGGTTTACTCAGTTATTAATGCGTCCCGTAGCCCCAAGATCACTTCGCATTTTATTCATATGTATAATGTTATACTATATACTGTGTTATAGTATATTGTATAATATATATAACATACACACACAGCATGTAGATGTATATAGAGATAGATTATTTTCTTATCTGTGCACATAGGTTTGTTTTTCCAAGTATCCTGGAAGCTCCTTGAGGGCAGGGACGAGTTTGGGGGTTTGTTTTTGGTCTTTTTATCTCCTTTGCCCAGCACAATGCTCGACTCCAGTAACTGGTGTTTAATAAGTGCTTGTTGAATTGAATCAGTAGTGAGTAGGGCTTGGTGATATGACCCAGTCTGAGCTGCATAGCCTTCTCTGGCCTTTCCTGTTTTGCTTCATCCCCACTTCTAAGCCTTAATTCTGTGTCTACTGTTAGTGGAGGGATAACTTTAGAGAAACTAAGAGTCTTGGGTAATTGGAGTATAATAGGAAATGATGTCAGCATATCCCCAACTCAGGGTCTTTATTTGTTGTGTGTCTCCCAGAAAAAAAAGTGGTTGATTGAAAGCTGTTTGTGCTCATTTTCCATATTGGACATACTGCCTCCTGTGTCATTTCCCTTCAGATTCTGCTTTGTTGTTAGGCTCCATCACCACTATCCCTCCCGGTGAATTCCCATGATATCGTGCCGCTCCACAGACCAGGGGAACTTTTTCTTCCCAAAATTTCAGAGTGTTTTCTTATGTCATTTGACTGCTTGCCCCTGTGAGGTAGAGATGATCAGGGACTGTTCCTTCCATTCTACGGGTGTGGAAATTGAAGTACAATTTTAAAATAGTAAGTAATTTGCTCAATGGGAGTTTAATACAGTATTAGATTAAGAATCCACAGGCTGAGATTCGGGGAGTTGACTTTTATGTCATTTGAGGACAGAGAAACCCCAAGAATAACCCTAATTTCTTCTGTAAGGTACAAAATTCATTGTCAACATAGTTGTTAACACAGTTTACATTGTTTTTAAATGAAGTAGGACCTCTCCCAAGTCAAGTTAGCTTTTTGGTACCCATCTTTTCATTTAAAATCATTTGGATGGCAGCTAAAAATGACGTTGTGGTAGGTGGTTAATTTCTGCTTGTTACTAATAATTATAGCTTCCATTCTGGCACCTTTCACAGACTAAACTGGTGGCTATTCTTAGCCAGTACAAGATCAGATTTTCTGATTTGCTTTGGGAGTTAAAAGCCAGAGTACTTTGATGAACTCCTTGACTCAGGCTGTCAGAGAGTCTGTAATGTAAGCCTTCAGTCTCCTCTTCCTTCAGCTTCCTTTTATGATTTTATTTACCACTGATGTGTAAGGCATCAGTGTCAGAGGTGAGACATGGGCCGCTTTTTCATCTCAACTATTTTGGATTAAATCCATAAACATATTCAGTACCCCTGTCTGTGCAGATATCTGAACTGTGCACCAAGAGATCCCAAATAGGTGCCAAGTAGCATCATTATACACTAAGTATATCCTCCATAAAGCCTGAGAGCAGCCATATTTGATCATAAATCTGGTCCATCCTGTTGATTCTTCTGTCTCTGACTATAATGTTCAATTTCACTGTACATAATAGTGGTAGAAAGGAAATATTAGAGGTAGAAGGGACATTAGTGTATCTAAACATCTACTAGTAGTAGCTCTAATTACCATAGCAGATCATTGTTTATAAAGCACTTTAATCACAACAATCCTGTGATAGGCAGTGTGAGTAGAATTTGTCTCATTTTTACAAATGAGGAAACTGGTTTAGAGAATGTTCAAGTGATTTCTTATATATCATGCAGAAAGTGAAAGGGTTGATTCAAAACTTGAATAGATTCTCTTTCTGGATATGTAACAATAATAACTAGGGGTGTTGTGAGTGGGAGCCCTTGTAAACCTTAAAGCACCATAACCCTACAAGTCTTTATATATCATACCATGGTTTTGAAGCTCCTTTATGTCCATTAGCTCAATTTAATCCTTAAAAAATTTCTTTGAAGATTTATGGTTAGTGATATGAAAGGTTGTAGAGAAGCTAGCCCTCCCATATCAATCCCCAGCAAATACCTCAAAAGAACTACAGAAAGACCAATGAAATAGAAAACTGAAAAAAAAAATAGAAGAAATCTCCTTCATAGTCTAGAACTATACAGAAAGACCAATGTAGGTTGGGAGAGGAACTGTCCCAGGGAAGCCAGCATGCGCGCAGGTGAATACAGAAGCTAGCCAAAGGGGGAGAGAGGAGCAATTACCAGCCATTAACAGGGAAACTAACTTGAGCTCCCATGAATGAACATGAAGGCAGCCAGTACCCTGAACAGAGAAGGTTAAAAGCCAGCATGAGATCTTGAAGCCAAATTCCAGCGGCCTGTTAGAAAAAAGAAATAGGTAATGGAACCCATTCCCATAGGCCACTGCATGGGGAGATGGGGCCTGGCCATGCATTCCTTGGAAAACTGGGTCAACTCATTACCTGGCGCCTATACGAGTATGTGGGATGGCAGAGGTGGTACAGGAGGGAGGCTAAGATCAGCCTGATCTTCAGCTCCCTGCAGGTGCTTGTCTCAGGCCTACAGCAGAGAACAGAAGAATTCATGGTTGAGCATCATGTTAGGAGGAGAAAGGAAAGCTGAACCCTGAATTCACAGAGAGAGAGAGACTTACATTAACCAAATAAGAAGTAGAGAATCTAAATAATCTAATCTCAGAAAAAAGAAAATAATCCACAAAGAACTCCCTAAGGGAAGACAAAACCGAGGATCTGATAGATTTGTAAGCAAATTCAGTTAAACACTCAAAGAAAAGAAGAAACAAGCATTTATTAAGCCCCTCCTCTGTTGCCAGGCACTATGCTGAGCAATTTACAAATACTATTTCATTTGATCCTTATTAAAACCTTGGGAGGTAGGTGCTGATGTTTTTTTTTAGTTGAGGAAACTGACGCAAAAAGGTTAAGTGACTTATCTAGGGTCGCATAGCTAGTCAGTGACTGAGGACAAATTTGAACTGAGGTCTTCTTGACTTCAGGCCTAGTACTCTATGCACTGTGCTATTTAGCTGCCTCACAGAATTTGAATATAAAATATAAATTACTTTCAAAGTTAAGAAAAGAAGGGATTAGTTTGGTAGAATCCCTTCTTTTCTTAATATGTAACAAATACGGTACTAATACCTAAGTCAAGGAGAAATAGAGTAGAGAAAGAAAACTATAGACCAGCGTCTCTAATGGATTTGTAAGAGTATTGAATAAAATATTAGCAAGAAGGCTATGTATGACAGCATAATTAAAGGATTATATACTGTGAACAGTTTGAATTTTTACCTGGAATGCAGGTTGGTTCAATATTAGGTAAAATATAAGCATAATAGACCATATAAAGAACAAAAGCACTTTTAAAGTTACTTGATAGACATCAATAGATCCAGAAAAGGCTTTTGACAAAACACAATGCCTCAAGTTAAAAATCATCAACTAGCTCAAGAATAATATGGTAAATATAGCCATTATGGTTCCTTAGTATGATAAACAGTATCTGTCTAAAAATGAGCATTGTCTATGATGGAGAAATGCTGGACACCTGGCAAGATTAGGGGAAAAGCAAATATATCTGATATTGCCATTATTTGGCAAAATTCTAGAAATGTCACATATGGCAACAAGAAAACAAAAATAAATTGAGAGAATAAGCAGTAGGTATAAGAAACAAAATTATTGATTTTTACAACTGATTTGGTGGTTTACTGAGAGAACCCTAAGTTCAGCTGAAAAAATTGTTGAAACAATAACCTGTTACAGCAAAGTAACATCTTGTAAAATCCACAAAAATCATCAGCTTTTCTTTGTTACCAAGAAAACCCAGTAGAGAGACAAAGAAATTCCATTCAGAATGACTACAGAATGTATAAAATTTCTGGTAGTCCACTCTCCAGAAAACAGAGTTGTCAAGTGATACATACACGGCCCACATGTGAAATGTTTTATTTGTACTTGTTTATTTCAAAGGAAGGTTTTTTTGGGGTGGTGGGAGAGCCATGGGGGTGATTGAGGAGATGTAATATCCGTAACCCCCCTCAAAAAAAAAAGGCCATTGAAGAAACATTTTAAAGATACATAAAAACTAATAGAAGCAAGTTCATCAGGGGAACACAGGCACATTAGGGTTGTGTTGTAGGTATAAGACAAAAAAAATCCTTAGTAAAATGTGCAGAGCTGAGACTGCTTAGATTTAACTATTTCCCTTGCTCCCTGTAATCTAGTTTTATAGATCTATACTTGACTTTGGTTGACTGACCATTAGTAGATTTTCGTGTATGGGAAAGATTCAGGCTTTGCTACAGATATTTAAAAGGTGAAATCACCGTCTTCAAGTGCGAGGTAGTTGGAAAGCAGGAAAATTGTGTCTCTGGTACCCTTTACACAGCAATAGGTAACGCAAGATAGCAACTTTGCCCATATTAGAAGCGGACAGTAAAACTCTGTGGGAGTGAATACTTTCACGTCCTTTGGTTTGAATTTGTGGGCCCATGAAGGTTATTTTTTCCCTTCCATTTCTGGGAGCTCCATCTTCAGTGGCTTGAAGGATGCTGTCCAGTGAATGCATGGAATTCTCTCCCTCCTTAGTTCCCCGTCCCGGCTCCCCATCTTCTCCAGCCTCCTTCAGGTTCCAGCTAAAATGCCACATTTATCAGAAAAAGAAACTTTTTCTGATCCATCTTAATCATAGTAGCTTCCCTCTGTTTATTATTTCCTATTTATCCTGTTATATGTTATTCGTACATATTTATTTACTTATCATTGCCCCCATTGATTGGGAACTCCTTTGGGGCAGAGCCTGTCTTTTCCCTTTCTTTTCCCCGGTGTTTAGAATAGTGCCTGACTGATAGAAGGTGCTTTATCATTGTTTAATGACTGACTGACAGCTCGGTCCTTTATAGTCTGGTAGCCTGCATCTGCATGGGCTCCATTAGTACGGCTTCTTTAATATATACTTTATTTTTTTTTTAATTTTTTTATAGTTTGCATCATTCATTTCCACAAAATTTTGAGTTACATATTTTCTCCCCGTCTTTCCCCCACCCACAGCCCCAAAACAGCCATCCCAGTATGTCCCCCCTCCCCCAGTCTATTCTCTCCTATGTCACTTTTTGGTAGGGCAGG
>CM053582.1:421800482-421868024 GCA_028627135.1 Pseudochirops cupreus
CTTTGCTTCTTATGCTTATTCTTACTCATGGTTGTTCAGTCCGTGATTTTGTTTTTAAATCTCTGTGGGGCTCTGCTTCCAGAAGGGAAAGCTCTGTCCCAAATCGCTGGGGTCCTCCCGGCTGCCGTAGCTCTTAGGAAGAGGCTGGGAACTCTTCCTATTTACTTCTGGCTGACTGGATAGCGAGGACTCCAAGACCGAGGCCCAAGACGGCGATCCAGATCCATGCCGCTCAACGCGAGAGCACTGGCCTGAAAACAATCGCTCAGTCCCCCTGCTGCCTGCAGGCCGTGGGCGGGAAGCTGCAATGCCGAGGCGGGTGCAAAAATCTCTGCCTTTCACTTTTCCACTCTTGAGGCCTTCTGGCCGGACTGCTTATCTCCCCTTTCACAATTCCCACTTGCAGCTGCTGCTAATCCACTCACCTGAGAGGCTCTTCCACTCCTCCTGTCCATCCGCCCCTGGGGCACAGCCGAGGCTTCAGGGCAGGCTGGTTTTCGGTTAGCAGTGCTGATATGGTTCCTCGTAGCCGAGCTGACTTTAGTGGGAAGTATCTTTGTGTGCGTTTTGGAGTTCCAGGATTGGTTTAGAGTCCTGTTGTATGGGTATTTTGGGGTGGCTATGTGAGAGCCGCGATATGTTGCTGCTGCTACACCGCCATCTTGGCTCCGCCCCCTTTAATATATACTTTAAAAAAAAACCAAATTGTGCTGTATATATTAGAGTGGCATGTGCAATGATCTCTTTCCATAAGGAAATATTCATGGTTATAAATATAAAGTTCATAATTATAAGAAAACATTTAAGTTCATTTGAGATAAGTATATACAATATTTTACAAACATTAAAGTGCTTTCTTGTCATTCACAGATTTATTGTTTGTTGGTTTAAGAAGCAGCTAGGTCTAGGAGGATTAAGACTGAGACAAGATCACTTAAGTTGATGATTAAGAGGTTATTGGTAAGGTTGAAGAGAGCAGGCTCGATCGAGTAATGAGTTTGGGAGCCAGAATCAAGAGGTCGAGAAGTGAATGAGCAGGATAAAGTGGAGGCACTAAGTATGGAGAGACATCCTCTTATAATAATAATGATAAAGAGTAGCTTGCATTTATATAACTTGAAGCTATGCAAAGTCACTTATAAATTTGATCTCATTTTATCTTCATAACAACTCTGAGAGGTTGGTGCTATTACTTATTCCCATTTTACAGATGAGGAAACTGAAACACAGGTTAAGTGACTTGCTTAGGCTCAGATTACTAGTGAATATCTGGGGCTGGATTTGAACACAGGTCTTCCTGAGTCCATTACTCTTATCTACTGCACATAACTTTTAGGAGTGAGTGAGTGAGTGAGTGAGTGAGTGAGTGTGTGCGTGTGTGTGTGTGTGTGTGTGTGTGTGTGTGTGTGTGTGTGTGTATTCGGTGAATCGAGGAGAGAGTGCCTACTATGAAACAGTTCCAACTCACAAGAAATTTAAATTCTAATCAAGAAGAGTGAGTACATATAAAACAAACACATGTAAACATATATACAGCATAATTTTGAAGTTTACAAATATATATATGTATATGGGGTATATTAGATAGGAATGTAGGCATATAGGCCGGAAACACAAGGTGATTTAGAGGTGAGGGCAGTAAGAGCTGGGGACATTTAGAAAGCCTCATGAAGAAGATGGGGCTTGAGTTTCATATTAAAGGAAGGGAAGGACTCTGTGAGGCAGAGGTAAGGAGAGACTGTACTCTGGAAATGTGGGACAAACAGTGCAAAGGCACAGTGATAGAAGATGAAGTTTTGTATTGGAGGAACAGAGAAGCCGGTTTGGTAGCTGCACTGCAGAGTGTCACGGGCGAGTGATGTCCTTTGAGGCTAAAATATGGACTGAGCCAGGTTGTGAAGAACTTTCAGAGCCAAACATGGGAATTCTGAGTTTGTCCTCGAGGCAGTAGGACACCTGTGAAACTGGAGTTTATTGAGTAGGGGAGTGACATGAGCAAATCTGCAAGGAAAGGAAAAGAAAAAGTGAAGGGAAGAAGTAGATGAGTGTTGGAGGTGTGGCTCTAATACCCTCTGGCATCCTCTTAGTTCAGGTTCAATGCTGGGACAAAATGACACATTCTTAAGTCACTGAACATTTAACAAAGGGGCTTTGTTTTCCTCAAATACATCAAAATATACAACAAAGATGTAGTGGCCCTTAGCTTCTCTGGAAGTGATCCCCATGTTCCACATCTGGAAACTCATCTGGTTAGAAGAGTACTTTGGCATAGCAGCTCAAGAGATCTTAGGCCTACAAAGTTTGAGAGCCTGTGGCTGGAACATCTAGGCTGCTCTGAGATGACCAGGAAGCTGCCTCTGGAAAGCTGAGGCTAATTAGGCCCAGGAGGCAGCTTGGTCTTTTTTTTTTTTAAGGTGAAGCCTACCCATTTCAAGGTGAGAGAGAAGATGGGAAATGTGTTCCTGTAACAATAGGCTATTGGCTTGAGAGGATGGGAAGGATAATTTTGTGTGTTAGGTGGAGGATTAATTATTGGGGAGACGTGGGCACTTTTGCAGGAAGTAGGGGAAGATTCGGTAGATAGGAAGAGATTGATGAAGTGGGGGGCGGATACCTACAGGCAGCAGTCAGTCTATTGGCAGAAAAAGGAAGGGATGGGATCAAGTTGACAAGGAGACAGGTGAGTCTTGGTGAGAAGGACTGCCTCTTTATCTGAGATGAAATAAAGAAGGAGAAGAGAGGGGTGACATCAAAGGGTTTTAAGGTACAAAGTAGGGAGTGAGAGGGAGCTCATGGCACAGGGTTGCACTTTTCTCAGTAAAGAATGAGAGAACGTCCTCTGATGAGAGGACTTTATAAGGATGTAAGAAAAAAGTTTGTTACTGGTGCTTTTTAGCTTCAGAATTATAATATAGGCCTGAGGGTTAAATCATTTAAGTTCCTTGAACATAGTAGGGGCTGAGTAAATATTTGTTTAATTTGAATTGAGTGTGATTTACTTGAATTCCTGCCATGATTGGGTCTTTTGCATTTACTTTGCCATAAGGAATTGGAGAAAGACAACCTAGAGATCCACAAGCCCGGTGCCTATCTCTGATGACAGTGCCAAGAGGCAGAGTAGTAGTTGTCATCCTCAGAGCGTAGTGACCTGAACAGTACTAATTTTCCTTGACCTTCATAGGGAAACTAGAAATGTCTGCAACAGATGTGGTTTTAGTGACTGAATTAATAGGTAGAGTGAATAAACACCAACATACAGGTGTTACCTTTGAGGGGATTGGTTGAATTAGGGCACTGCTTGTTCTGTTGTTCCTTTTCCAGATGGGTCCCTTCCAATACGAAGCTGCCTGGTTCACCTAGTGGGAAATCAAAACCTACCCAACCAGTGTAACAGCTGTGGGAAAGAATAGCTGTATTGATGTGTCCCAGGCAAGTGCAATCCTCCCTTCTGCTCTTCTCCTCACAGCTGAAGTCTACATTGGGATCAGCAAGCCCGCAGAAGCAACAGCCTGCACCCAGGAAGCAGCTAACCTCTTTCCAATGTCTCACAATGTCCTCTACATGCGAGGCCAAGTCTCCGAACTCCGAGGAAACGTTGATGAAGCCAGACGTTGGTATGAAGAAGCCTTATCCATCAGTCCCACCCATGTGAAGAGCATGCAGAGATTGGTGAGTCGCAAATACAAACCAGTCCCTCCGCTGTTGAGCTGGTGTTCATCTTCGAAGCAATTGGAAGTCTATAGCCTTTGAATTTTCCTTCAGTTTAAAAGAGCACATTCCAATGAATGAAGATGCCATGAGCTTTGGGTCCTCTCCCCGCATTCAGAGAAATGCCAGCCTGACAGTAAATGATGTCAGTTTGATAGCAGCTTGGGTAGACTGTCAGAAGCCACAGTGTTGTCGGATGCACATAAGTTTGAACCTTTAACAGCTCTAGGTTAGGGAGATAAGGACGTGCTTGTTCTCAGCGCGTTGCTTTCCCTTGAGGAGTTTGTAACTCTTATGTTGCCGTGTGGTGCCAGATTCTGGAGAGTTTCCTGGGCGGTTAGGCCCACACTAAAGCGAACCGAGGCAGCCGTCTTGTCTCCTACCATTCAGTTTCTTGAATCTTTGACAGTGGAGGGATATTACCCTAGAAAAGAGACGAACAGTTCCATTCACGGTGTAATTACTTTTCCCTCTTCACTGGGGAGGTGGCCCTGTGGGTTATCATGATCTAATGTGGACTTTTTTGCTACCTCAGAATCACCAGGGTTAAAGGTAAGTCGGCAGTCTGGAAAGAAGCCAGTTTGCACGTTGTTCGTGACTTTGTCGCCAAGGACATGTTTCTTATTTCCCACAGACTACCCTCTTCTGTGAATTTGAACCATAGGATCAAGGACAGCTTCACTGGTTCCATTTTCTTCCTCTCTGCAACCTCAGTAGTTGTTTGGGAAGCTGGTTCTGTGGGGATTTATCCCCCACGCTGTCATGTCTGCAACATATATGCCATCATTTTAGGTGGTTCAGATAATGAATACTACCAGGCAGGGGGATAGACTGATTTGCCTCTGTAGGTTCCTTGGAAAAGGCACTTGACCGCCCTTACCTTTAGTTTTTTCATCTATAGAATGGGGAATTAATAAAATACTACCTGCCTCAAAGGGTTTTTGGGAGAAAAGTGCTTTGAAAACCCTGAAGCTTTATATTAATGTAAGTAATGGTCTTTTCTAGCTAGCCAGTTAAAATAATTTACTGAATGCCTCCTATGTGCCAAACGCTTTTTAAATGAAATTCTGAAATTGAACCTAGTCAGCCAATTAATAAGAATTGCTGATATGCCCAAAAGCAGAGTAACTTTTTTAAAAAGGTGTGTGTGTATGTATGTACATTATATACTCACATATATATTATACATATTTACACACACACATATACACACAGATTCGCCATTTTGTGAAAATATATTATCCTTTCACTTAATGTACGTGCCAAAGATCAAAATCTGTATTTCTCTTCCAGCATCCCTGACTTTTTCCAGTATGAGGAAAATAAGTTCCATAGTATTACTTAGGTACCTTTGACATCACCAGCTCTATGAAGCTTAGCACTTAACATCCCTGCTTGTTCCTGCTGGCTGTGTTTGAGCTCTGACAGTCCATCAGACGGCTCTGGGATGGCAGAAAGAACACTGGTTTGGTAATCAGGAGACTGGTTTTGAGTCCTTGCTGTGACATACATTACGGCGTCATAAACTCAGAATTCGTTAAAAGGAATCTGAGAGATTTTCTTCTCTAGCCCTCTTGATTTTACAGATGAAGAAACTGAGAGCCAAAGAGTTGAATGACTTGCCCAGGACCTCATAGGTAGTAAATGGCAGAACTGGAATTTGAGCCCGTTTCCTCTGAGTTCAGATCCTGCCCTCCTTTGACTGTATGTATGTAGCACATACGTGATTTTGGATAATTATCTTCATTTGTTTGGTTCCTAGTTTTCTTGTCTGCAAAAGGAACAGATTGAACTTGATGACCTTTAAGATCCCTGCCATCTCTAACACCATATGATTCTTTGTATAAAAAATAATAAATCCTTTCACCAGAGGAACTTAACAAAACTTTATAGCTTACATTATTTTATTAATTCTTACTGTACTTTAAAGTGATCAATGTTATCTTCCATTTTTAAAATGGGAAAACTTAGGCCAAACTAGGATTTTTTAAAATCGAAATTTGTATGATGGCATCTTTCTCATCTTTACTTATCCCTGCTGCTTTCTAAGTAGTTTTGCATAATACTACCACCTGTGGTCTGTTTGATTAAAAATATTAGGTGACTATGAATTTTTGTCTCACTATCATAAGGGGAATTTTTATAAAGTCTTTTAAGATATTGCTGCTATCACTAGAGCATTCAGAACAGCTATAATCAGCTTCTTGTACCCAACCTTTTTATTCAAAAAGATAAGTGAGTTTCTCCCTAGGTACTTATGAATTATTCAGAGAAGTATTTCTCATACATCCCTGAGGGGAACATATGAGACAAAAGATCAAATAGGAGAATCGCACAGGGAAAGTTTTATGTTTCGCCTTTGCAGCTTTTCAAGACATATGAGCTCCTAGACAAATGCCAAAAGCTTCATTTTCTGGCAGAAGCAGGAGGTGGACCTAAAACAGGAAAGCCATGTGTAACAGACTATACAGATCATCATTTGGGGATTTTCCTTCTGACTCTGTTGGAAATTAGTGGCTTAAATTTTGGGGTACTCTCCAGACTATGTAAAGTACTAGACTCTTCTCAGATTTTGCCTAGTAGAAGAAAGACATTCAGGACATTCCCCCACCATGTTCCCCTGTGCCATCTCAAGATATCCAGGAGCTAACTGAATTGTAGTTAAATTTAGTCCCATGATACTGTGAGCTCTTTGAATATTTATTGCATTTGAGAAAGATTTTGCAGTGTACAGTTTCTTAGTTTCAAGGACCTCTGCCCATGACTTCTAAAATAAAACTTGAAGGGTTGCGTGGAAATTTTTTCTTGGTTCATTTGTAAATAAGGAAAGATAGGTTATATCCTCCCCTGATTTAGACCTAGGAGAGTATTTGCAATATAGTCCCCAGAGTTCTGCGAGGAGTAAAACCTCCCTCCACCATCTAGCCAACAATAAATCTGGTAGCAAGGAGTGTTTAATTCACCCCACTTCTACCAGTAGTCTTTGTGGTTGTGGAATACTTGGAGCATAAATGGCCTCAAGGGGAAATTGAGCTCAGCAGAGCATATATACCTTCCAATCCCTTATCCTAGCCCCTCTCTGATAGCTTGGAGAATGCCTTTAGGGTAGTGGTTCTCAACCATCCTAATGCCACAACCCTTTAATACTTAATATGTGGGTGTATCTGCATGTGGGCAGACCGCCTGGAGACAGATAGAGGAGCGGTGTCTCAGTTTCTAAGACCATCGGAAATATGTGTTTTCCGATGGTCTTAGGTGACCCCTGTGAAAAGGTTGTTTGACCCCCAAAGGGGTCCTGATCCATAGGTTGAGGACCCCTGCTTTAGGGTATGGAGTAGAGAATAATTAAATATAAATCATTGTAATCAATGATCCCAAGGAATTCCTAGTAATATCTCAGAGAAACCTTGGGTCCATCAGAACAAAATTAAAAATAAGGATTTAGCACATAAAGGGAAGCTAGGAAGCTGGTGAGGGAGTGAAAGGTGGAGGGGAAGACACCCCTCAGAGGTCAAGGCTGAGGAGATAGAGCAGTCTGGAGAATGACTTGATCTGGGAAAAGAAGTAAGTGTGGCTGGGCTCCGTTATGAAATGGCCATCTAGCCAGGAACTCTCCAAGCAGGAGAGCAAAATCCAGCTTACCAAGAGCTCTTTTCACATGCGCACTACGAAAGGTGTTCATTTGCTATCTTAGGTAAAAGAAGTAAGTACATGAACATATGGAATGAGCTTAAGTCTCTGTTGCAAAGTACGCTATATGTGATGTGTAAACATTTATATGAATGTAAATATTTTATCATGTCATGAAGACTGATTTTAATAAGACAAGTCTAACAAATGCTCTTGACATAAGGAATATAAACAGAACCCTAAATTATTAAGTGGTTAATTATTCTCTTCAGCTATAATATTGGCTGATATTTGGTCTCTTACCTTGGTATATGTTTGATTGCAGAGAGGAAAAAACAGAAAGGGAGAGCTGTCAGTATGATAAAACAGTATCTATAGTGTTTGGAAGGGACAAGCCAGAGTGATTTAAAAAAAAGGGGGGGTTTAGGAAATTGGTGCCTGATAATATACAGCAACCAGATTTCCCCCTCCCCGTTCCCCCAGGAAATATGTAGACATGTCTTAGTTTATTTTGCATAAATATGTAAATATACAAAATTTGCATGTTGTATCTTAAAACCTCTATTTCTAAGCACATGATAATAATTAGTAAAGTTCAGAGCAACTGTATTGAATAAACTCATTCTGATTTATGGGGTCGGGGTGCTGGGTGGAAATGTGACTAACAGTGGTCTGGGGAGAAGAGGACAGCTTTCTCTGGCTGTTCTTCCCAAACCCAGCTCATTTGCTGAGTATAGCTAGACAGAATGACCAGAATGTTTCTGCAAAATTGGGAACATCTGGTAGCCCTATGATAATGTCAGTGCTGGCTTTTAAAGAAAATTTGTGAGATCATATGGTAAAGGAAGAGCAAGAGATTTCAGTAGAGAGTTAAATATGGAGAAGAGCCAGGAAGGTTGTGTGTATGGGAGCTGATAAGAGAAGAATAATAGCAAGAGGAAAAGTAGAAATGAGGGAAGAATGTGTAAATTTATTCTAGAAGTCAGTATGAAGCCTGGCATTCTTTGAATGCCCATGACAGATCAAGAATAGGAATGAAAAAGGAACAGATGGTGGGGTAAACCTGTGTTTGGTGCGATGGACAATGCCTGGGGAAGTCAAGGTAGCCAGAACAAGAGCTTTTGGAACTCAGCACCATGATGTTAGAATACTAGGAGGGTTGTGGGGGTCGGGGGCAGAGAAGTACAAATGGACATAAGAGTAATGCAGTTGAAAAGCCTGAGGGTTCAATGAGCTGAATGAAGGTCCTGAATGATAGAATGAAGGGAATTGGGGAAATAGTTAAGTGAGATGACAGATAGATGGAAAAACTAAGAGATAAATGCAATAGAAGAACATAAGGAAAATGGGAATTAGATAATATCCATGTTATTTCCATTATTTCTAATACATAAAATTGTGAGGGTAAAATTTCTGAACTGTCATGCATTTACTGAAAAATCACAGTTCCTGGGCAGCCTGTAGACTAAACTGAAGCAAGAAGACCAGTATTCAGAGGAAAACAAGAGTTAACAGCCCTTTGAAGTAGTAAATTCTAGTGGAAATGGAAAAAGAAGAAAAATTAAGAGAAAAAAGAAATCATTAGAAATGAACAGGTTAACCTTGAATGATTTGTAAAAGTGAATGTGGTTCGTGAGGGCAGCTTGCATTATTTCTGCGTGTGGGAGTGAGTGCTCTGGGGCCCTTTTAATACTGAGATGAGAAGATATGGCTGTATAACTTCAGGCTAAAGGGTCCATGACTTCGTTCCGTTCATATTTTTTGTTTTTCCTAATCTTGTTTTCTGTCTTTGCTTCGTGGTAGAATATCATTGTGATATACCTCTGATAATACCAATGGATGGTAACGTGAGAAATGTTATTAACATTCTAAGAAGATTAAGCATGCTGTTGGCAAATTTCTGGAGAAGAGACTAGCTGAGTAGTTGAATAAAGCAATTGATTATGAAATATCAAATGATATCCTTGTGGTATACTGGTAGTGAATTTGAAAGGAGAATATTAAAATGCATTGTATGGTAGGGTAGGTCTTACAGGTTTTTTTTCTCATTTAATTCATTATTAATTTAATTAATAAATTTCTCATTTAACAGTTTTAAGGGCTGATCTAGAAAGAATCATGAAAGCACAATGAAATAGATGCTTCCCTAGAAAAAATGAAGGGCCCTTGGCAATTTTCAAAATTCAATTTCAAAGAGAGATCTAAGGTTAAAGCTTTATTTCAGTTGACTTTTAGTTGTAGGGCCTTGTTTACTTTGTGAAAGTTCTTTCCTTGTTACTTATGGATAAACCTGAATTTACTGGGAGAGTTAAAACTGAACAATAGAGGCGAGTTCTTGCTTGGCCAAGCCAACTTTGCATTGTACTGCTAAACTGCAAAGCTTTGTTCACTCTTTTTGACTCTCTCTTCTCCTTGCCTTTCTTCTCTTTTCTTTTTATTTATACAAAAAAAGTCCATCTGTTTAATTTTCCTCTGGAGCCATCTAGTTATGATTCTTCGGCAAAATTGCTTGTGTCTGATTTTTCTGTAGTTGGCACAGTGTTTTCCAATTTGTTTTCTGTCGGTGGAAAGAAGCACCATAAAATCAATGGAGAGCTTTCAAAGGGCACATCAAGGGAATGTTTCCCTGAACATCTCTCCAGATTTTGCTCATAATAATGGTGAGAGCCAGCATCACACCCCAAAGTACAGACACAAACAGCGATTGAGATGAGAGGAAAATGGTGATGCCTGAAGTATTCTTCCTGTCTTAAAAAGCCTGCCATTAATCCCTTCTGTTACCTACTATGATTAAAACATAGACGTAATTAAAGTCATGATGTGTGATTGAAACACCTTTTTGCTTTGAAATGCTGATAGAAGTAGATTGCTTTTATCTAGAATGTAATGAGAGAATGAAGACTGGAAAATAAAACTTGAATATGGTTCAGGGAACAAGGTCCGATTTGTCAGTTTGAGTGGAAAGAGGACTGGACTAGGTGATGGAAGGCCTCGGTTCAAGTCTGTTGCTCACTAGCCTTCTGAACTTAGAGCAGGCACTTAACTTTTCTGATCCTTTGTTTCCTCATTTGTTAAATGGGAATAATGATTCCCATTGTGGTAGGGGAAATATTTTGTAGATTGTAAAGTAATATGCCACTGCAAGCTGTCATTATCATTTGAACTCCCCGCCAAAGAACTTGCAGCCTGATAATCAGTTTTTTTCAGTCAAAACAACTCATGAAGAACATCAACTAAGGTATGGAGGGCTTCTCAATCTGCCTTGGTGGAGGGAGCCTCCATACTGATGGAAATAACCATCCTCGAACTATTGAAGCATTATTTAATTTCATTTGTAAGTTTCAAAATGATGATATATACATTAAGGGAAAGTTTTTTTTTCTCTTAAGGTATATAAGACACTTTAAATGACCAACCTTCATCTATATTTGTATGGTTGTTGTTATTGATAATGTAATGCTAAATTTGAAAATACACAGACCCCAATTTCTTTAGTTTTTTTCTTTTTCTTTTTTTTTTTTTTTGGGAGAGGGGAAGGCAAGGCAGTTGGGATTAAGTGACTTGCCCAAGGTCACAGAACTAGTAAGTGTCAAGTATCTGAGGCTGGATTTGTCCTGAGGTCCTCCTGATTGCAAGGCTGGTGCTCTGTTCACTGCGTCACCTGGCTGCCCCCCTTGAGTTCTTTTTTAAAAAAAAACTTATTGTAAATGTCAGTGAATATTCCTAATGTGATTTTAAAAATAGTGGCATGCCAGGATAGTTGTTTATACTGATAGTCTTAAGATCGTATCTCTTTCGTTTCCTCTCCTCATTAATTCTCTTTAACTGGGTGCCTTTGACACTATTTTTATTATCCTCTACAACTTAGTATATTCTTAAGATGGCTTAACATTTGAAATGCGCAGTGCCCTTTTCTCCCAAGAAGCTCAAAACTTGATGTCTGCTATCTGATTCCATGTCTTTTCTCACAATAGGTTTAGTGAGGGAAATAATTACAGTGGAATGGGGAGATAGTTGAAGTGAGAAAACCTATTAGGAGACTTCTATAATAGTTCAGCTGTGTTCAGAGGGCCTGTACCATAAAGCAGGGATTCTTAACCTGGGCTCTGTTAACTTAAAAAAAAGTTTTAAAAATAATTTCAATGTAATTGGTTTCCTTTATAATAATATATATTTATTTTATGCATTTAAAAACATTCAGAGTAGGGTTCCATGAACTTCATTAGACTCCTAAAGGGGACAATGACACAAAAATTGAAAAAAAAATTCCATGATAGAAAAATGAATGTCTCTCAGAAATATTTTGGAGATGGAATCAATAAGACTCAGTAACTGGCTGAAAGAGAAAAATGAGTTAGAGTAAAGAGATAATGAGAACATGAAGGTTTTGAACATGGAAGATCAGACTAGTATTCCCAGCAGCAATTGTGAAATCCAGAGGAGGAGGAGTCCTTCAGGAGGAATGATAAGAAGTTGAGTTTGGGGAATTTCCTTAGTCAATCTGTGGCTTCAACCTTAGTTTCATGCAATATCTGCTCACAGCCCATTGAGAATTTCTTGAAAGAAAGAGAATCAGAAAGATCAGAGGATCTCTTGATGACTGTCATTTTGGAATAACGAGGGTTAGGGTCAGTGTCTTATCTTGGTGCTTAGCACAGTATTCTACAGGCAGTAATTGTTTGGTGCGTGTTTATTGGACTGGAGAAAAATCCCAGGGTCTTTAGGAGTGGGCTCTGGGGTGTTTGTCAGTTCAGCTTTTGATTGATGCCATCAAACCGAAAGAAGCAGAAATGAGCCGGATGACGTGCTTCAGGATGAGGTAGCGCTCTAAATGCCGAGCTGTAGCGACGAGGGGGAGCCCGGCTCCTGCCTTCCTTGGCTGCGGAGTGAGAGTGCGCTGTAAAAGGGATGCAGCACGAGATTTATGTGCAGTTGGCGCAGATGTCACTCTTTTTATTTGTGCCTCCCCTGTTCGGCCGTAGCCTTAGAATTGGAAAGGATCTCAAGTGTCATCTATTCCAACCTCCTTTTCTTCTGTGGGAAACTTGCCCCTGAATATTCTGGGTAATCATGACCTTTGGCATCAGGGCTTGGTTTGGAATAGGAACTGGACCTGTGATTTCATTGGTGAAGTGAATGCTGGGTGAGGAAACGTCTTCCACCCATGTAGGCCATCAGCACCCCGCTCTTCAGAGTGACCCGGAACGCCGAGGCGTCAAGAGATTTGTCCAGAGTCCTATCCCCAGTATGTGGTAGGACTTGTACCCAGGTTTTCCTGGCTCTGAGGCTAGCTCTCTATCCACTGGGCCATGTTTTTTGTCATGAGGCTCAGGCCTCACAGTAATTTGCTTTGTAGCTCTAATGGACTTGAAAGTTTTGTGTATTTAACTCAGTAAACAGTTATTAAGCATCTACTATGTACAAGAAAATAAAAGCCTGGCTGTGCCTGTGTTTTGTGTTAGTCTCTTGCTAGATAGACTCTTTGAAGGCAGGAGCCTTCTTTTAACTTCACTTTTCACAGGTCTCTGCATACAGTTGGCACGTACCAAATGTTTGTTGAATTCTCCTCCTTTTCCGTTGTTGGGCAGATCTAGTTGTTAGAAAGTTCTTCCTAGTATTGAAACTAAAATCTGTCTCTCTGGAACTTCAACCTGTTGATTCTTGTTCGCTATCCCCAGTGACGAGGAAAGTCACTCAGCCCAGGGACCGGGCAGATGAGTGATGAATAATAGCAGTATCTTCTTAGGTGGCTGTTTTCAAGCTCCGTATATGGGGTGGGGGTTGTGTATGTAATAGTTTTTTTTTTCCAACAGGTGCACCTCTGTGGTACAAAAGGGATACTCTGTATCAAATCTTGTTCTCCATAAGGTCCCAGGGAATTTTGGTTCACATGGATTTTGATGTCACTGTTCATTTTCTAAAACAGCAAAGAATATTAATCATTTGCCCATCTGGCTTAGGTAATAAGATTCAACAAGGGTTGAGGGCCATAGGTTATTGACCTTTGTTCTAGAAGTTTGGAGTCAAATTGTTGTACTTGTTTTGTGCAGTCCCTACCTGCCCCAGTTCAATTCAATAAATTATTATTCAGCATCTACCATGTTCAAGACCCTCTGCTTTTTGTTTGCAGAGATAGAAAGATAAAGAAAAAACATTCCTTTCTCTGAAGGAGCTTAGAGTCTTCTGGGGAGAGAATGAAACAAGCATTTATTAAGCACCTATTGTATACCAGATACAGTGAAAAGCACGTAGAAATGCTATCTCATTTGATCTTCACAACAACTCTAGGAGGTACCTGGTATTATTTTCCCCATTTTGCAGTTGAGAAAATTGAGGCAGACTGAGATTAAGTAAGTGACTGGCCCAGCATCCTGTAGTTAGTGTCTTGTGGTTGAATTTTAACTCCAATTTTTTTGACCTACAGACCCAGAAATCTACCCATTGTGCAACTTGGCTGCTTCTAAGATAAGTCATATGCACAACTTTAATTTAAAAGAGAATGTGGTATACAGATAGTGGAAGTACAGAAAAGGCTCTGTGAAAAAAATAGAGAGAGAAATTCTAGTTGGTAGGATAGAAGATAGCTTTATGGAAGCCCTTGTTGCATGGTCTTGAAAGAAGAGGAGAAATTAGTAGGTCGAAGTGGATTGAGGACATTTCAAGAGTAAGGTTTAATGTGAGTAAAAGTGTCCAGAGAGTCAAAGGTAGAAAATATTGGCAATATTTGGGGATCAGCATCATTCAGGTTTGGGTAAAGAACAAGGCAAGCTGCTTAAATAAATGCATTTTGTGCATAGAACAAAATGAAGGTCAGTAAGAAACACAGACAAACAGGACAGCTTTGGAGATGAGATTTTGAATTTCTTATATGCTTATAAGAGAGAAAAGCAAACTGTTCACAATATAGATTCTTGGTTTCACATACAACTTTCTTTTTCTGTTCTGCTTTGTACATGGGGATACTCATCTTATTTGGTGTTGAGTTCAGAATTTTTATAAAAGGGGAAAATATTTTGTTGGTGAAAATACCCTTATCCTCCCAAAGGAGAATTCCTCTGCTGTACAGATAAGTATACTCATTCTTCATGAAATGAGAATTTTCAAAAAGAAATGAGGCGAACTTTGATATGTAAATGATCTGGGACAGTTTTTTTTTTAAAAGACGTATTTCACGAAGTTTTACATTTTTGATTTGGGGAAAATAAATCACAAATCATCCTTTCATGTCTCCCCTTTAATTTTGTTCAGGGAATATTTCTTGATGCCAGCAAAATAGATAGTTTGTGGGATGGAAATTTAGAATTTAAAGGAGAAAAGACTTCTGATCTCAGTAAGGTTCAGTCTCCTTCTGCCAAGATGTGGTGTGTACTCCATGTGAAGACAGAACAACTTACATTCATGTGTAGATGTTGACATTTCACTAGTAGCATGATGATGAGTAAATTATTTAACCTCTCTGTACCTTAATTTTCTCAACTGTGACATGGGTTTAATAATCAATAAACATTTATTAAGGGCCTACTGTGTTCCAGGCACTGTGCTTAAGCACTGGGGATACAACAAGAGGCCAAAGACAGCTCCAGCCCTTGAGGAGCTCACAGCTGAGTGGAGGAGATGTGTAAACAAATCTACACAAAGCAAGCTATGTACAAGATTGTGTTGTGCGGTCATTGTAGTTGCATCTGACTTTCTGAGACCCCATTTGAGGTTTTCTTGGCAAAGACACTGGAGTGGTCTGCTACTTCCTTCTCCAACTCATTTGACAGATGATGAAACCAAGGCCAGCAGGGTTAAGTGACTTGCCCAGGGTCACCCAGGTAGGAAGTGTCTAAAGCCAGATTTGAACTCAGGAAGATGAGTCTTCAGGCCTGGCATTCTGTCCCCTGGCCCACCTAGCTGGTAAATAAGCAATAATTGGCAGAGGGAGGGCACTGGAACTAAGAGCAGTTGGGAAAGGCCTCCTCTAAAAGGTGGGATATTAGTAAAGACTTAAAGGAAGCCAGGGAGGGGTCAGAGCAGAATGAGAGTGGGGGAGGAGAGTGTTCCAGGTACAAGAACAGCCAAAGAGATTGCCCAGCGCCAAGAAACAGAGTGTCTTGTTTGTGAAGTAGCCAAGGAAGCCAGTGGCCATTGTCACTGGATTATATTGGGGAGTAGGATGTGAGAAGACTGGAAAGGTGGAAGGGGACTAGGTTAGGAAGGACTTTAAATAGCTGAGTATTTTGTATTTGCTCCTGAAGGCAAGAGGAAACCATTGAAGTTTGAGTTGAGGAGTGGCAGGGGCGTGCACTTTAGGAAAATCACTTTAGTGGCTGAAGGATTAAGTGGAATGGGTAGAAATTGAAAGTAGACAAACCCAGCAGCAGGCTATTGCCATAATCCAGATCTGAGGTGATGAGGGCCTGCGCTAGAGTGGTGGCAGTGCCAGAGGAGAGAAGAAGGAGGCATATTTGAAAGATGTTAGAAAGGTGAAGTCGTCAGGCCTTGACAGCAGAGTGGATATGGGGGTGTGAGAGATAGTGGGGAATCTAAAATGACTCCCCAGTTGTGAGATTGAGGCCCCAGGAGGGTGGTATTGCTCTTCATAGCAATATGGAAGGTAGGTGGGAGAGAGGGTTTAAGGGGAAAGAGAATGAGTTTCATTTTGAACATAATGAGTCTAAAATGTCTACTGGATATTCATTTTGAGATTTCTGAAAGGTGGTTGGAGATGTGAGACTGGACATTAGCTGGGAGATTGGGACAGAATAGGTAGATTTGAGGATCATCAGCATAGAGATAGTAATTAAATCCTTGGGAACTGACGAGATCATCAAGTAAAGTAGTATAGACGGAGAAGAGAAGAGAGCCCAGGACAGAACCCTGAGGAAGGACACCTGTGGTTAGAGGGTATGATCAGGATGAGGATTCAGCAGAGGAGACAGAAGTGGTAAGGTTGGTAGGAGAACAAGGAGAGAGTGGTGTCTCAAAACCCTAGAGAGAAGAGAGCATCAAGGAGAGAGTGCTCAGCAGTGTCAAAGGCCACAGAGAGGTCCAGGAGAATGAGGACTGAGAAAAGGCATTGGATTTGGCAATCAATAGATCCTTCATGACTTTGCAGTGGAATGATGTCAGAAGCTAGATTGTACAGGATTAAGAAGAGAGTGAGAGGAGAGAGAGGAGAGGCATCTGTTGTAGATGGACTTTTCAAGGAGTTTAGCTACAAAGGGCAGAAGAGATCTAGGGTGATAGTTAGGATGGAAGGATCCAGTTAGCGTTTTTTCAGAACAGGTGAGACACCTGCATGTTTGTAGATAATAGGAGACTAGCTCGTAGAGAGGGGAGACTGAAAGTAAGTGAAAGAGGAGGGATAACAGAGAGGGCAGCCTCTTAAAAGAGAGGGGATGGAATGGGATCACTTGAACAAGTAGAGGGGTTAGCCTTGGTCAGGAATAAGGATGTGAGACAAGATTTACAAAAATAAATAAAAGAGCAGTAAGACATAATGTTAAAATGAATTAAATGAAAGAAAATGGATGTAAAAACACTTTTAAATGGAAAAGTTCTTTATAGAGGTGTTGAATGATTATTATTACTGCAATACAGAAAAAGCAGGTAAGTCTCTTTTAACTTAATATGAAGGAGTAGTGCCGTTGGCCTGGACTAAGCCGCCTCCAAGACTCCTTCTGACCCTCAAGTTCTAGAACTCTATAGCATCTTTCATGTAGTTCAGGACAGCCTTTCTGTAGAAGATCAGCTATAAGTGATGTGTTATAAAGGGCTGAGCAGTGGCATACAGTGACACGGAGAGAGGACAAGGCAAGAAGGACAGACAAAGAGCAGGACAATTTGAATTTTTTAAAAAATTTTGCCAAGATAAACAGTAAGACTTTACAACCAGATAGGGTTTGAGCCAGATTGTAAAGAGTCTTGAATCTCATAGTCAAGAATTTCAGCTAGATCAGGAGCCATTAGAGAACCTGAAAGAGGAATGTAGTCCATAAGTTTTCCTTTTCTTCTGCTTAAGGAAAAATAGATTCCATATTTATTTCTGTTTTCTGTTTTGTAGTCTTCAGCAACTAATTATAGGTAGCTCAGTTGCGTTTCCTATTAGTAATTATAGCTGTATGATTATTTTAAATGTGACATACTGTATTCAAACCACTTATTCTTAGAAATTCTGGCACTTTCTTTCTGTGCCATTTGACATGTCTTTTCATTGGCTTTCTGTTTCACAGCAATTACTTGGCTTGGTTTTTGTTGTTATGAGATGATTATCACTCTGGGCTTTCTACATTTTCTCCGAAGATTCTCCTCTAGTTCTTGCTTCTTAAAGTCTCTTACAGAGATTAGTCCCATAGTTATCTCTCTAAATTTCTAGTGCTATTCTTCCTAACACTGATGTGAGATCTTCCGTTTCTACCACTCCGCCTGTCCTCCAAAAGGGAGGGTAGGATTGACTTTTGACTAGCCTTAAACATGGGAAAGTGGGCGTTCGTTTTTTTTTTTTCCCCTCTAACTGCAAAAGACTGAAAATGGATCATCACTATTGTGTGGCTGGCCACATACCATCTTTCCACCTACTAATTTCTAAGTCATTTGGTGCTGGCTAAAAAACTTTCATGTTCAACACTGAGGGACTGGCCTTTTCTATAGCCTTTCTTCCTTGTATGTTCTAGGACATTTTCTGGCTTGTTTTTTTTTCCCCAAGTTAAGTCCAAAAATTTGATGTATACCACAAAAGTTATCTCTCATGGGAGACAGTATCCAGTTCAGTACTCTACATACTCAATTAAAGAGGGATATAAAAACAAGTTCTGATCTTGATTTCTTTTTTTTTTTAAGTTAAAAAAAATTTTTTTTGGAGGGGGGAAGGCAGGGCAATTGGGGTTAAGTGACTCGCCCAAGGTCACATGGCTAGTAAGTGTTAAGTGTCTGAGGCTGGATTTGAACTCAGGTCCTTCTGACTCTAGGGCTGGTGCTCTATTCACTGCGCGGCCTAGCCACCCCAATCCATATTTCTTTATATGCCTCTTTCATGCCTCCATTTTCCCAAATGTATTATTAGATTTACCTATATTTCTGTCTGTTTAATTTCGTTCATTTATTCATTTGTCTTTTAATATGTGTAGTGTCTTTGAATAATGGTAACAGACTTTCAGCTCACATAAGTCTTTGATCTTACACCTCTCCAATGCCAGGTATTATATGTTTCTGTGTACTTGTCATCCCTCTACTGGTCTGTACGTTCCACTACAATATGAATTCGCTTTCTCCAATTTATTGAGCAACACTACCCCACCCACCAAATGTTATCCCAAGTTATAGGACACAGTGCTTTACACATAGTAGGTGCTTAATAAATGTGGTATTGAATTGAGCTTAATTAAATTGAATTTCAGTACACTGTGCTCAGGAGAAATACAAAAGATGAATAAGATATGATGGTTACTTTATAGAACTAGACAAAATAATGACAAAATTCTTCTGAAGGAACAAAAGGTTAAGAATTTCAAGGGAATTATTTAAAAATGTAGAAAGGAATGAGAGATAACAGATCTTACTTAAACCATTATAAAGCAGTAATATTCAAAATTATTTGGTACTGGTTAAAAAATACAAAATGTGATCAATGGAACCAATTGGATGTACGAGTTTCAGAAGTAAGTCGCCATAGTTACATAGTGTTTAATAAACCCAAGGACAATGACTACTGGAATAAGGTCTAACTCTCTCAAATATTCAGTTGGAGTTGCTATTTGCAAAACCTGCTGGGAAAACTGAAAAGCAATTTGACAAAAACTAGCATTTGACCAACATTTCAAACTATATATCACAATAAATTCCAAATGAATACATGATCTAACTGTTAAAAGGTTGCATTATAAACAGAGGAGAATGGAAGGAGATGTCTCTCACAGTTGTGACATAAGAAAAGAACTTTTGACCAAATGGGATAGATATGAACACAAAAGATAAAGTGGACAATTTTTATTACATAAAATTAAGAAGTTTTTGCACAAACAAAATCAATCCAGTTAGAATTATAAGGTGAAGCTATTTACTGGTATATATTTTTGCAGTGAATTTCTTTGATGAACATGATATATAAGAGGTATAGAGAACTGATAACAAATATTTAAGAAGAACTGTTCCCCAGTAGATCAATAGTTAAAGGAATGCAAGTTATCAGTGATGTTATGTGGAGAAAAAAAAAGTGTTCAAAATCCCTCATAATAAAAGAAATGCACATAAAAACTGCTCTTGGGATTCTACTTCACACTCATCAAATTGGCAAAGATGACAGAAGAGGATAATAGTTGTCGTTGGACAGACACACTCATGTTCTGTTGATGATGCTTTGAAGTTATCTAACTATCTTGGAAGTATCTGTGAAATAGGGAGTGGCTGAACAAGTTATGGTATATAAATGTAATGAAATATTATTATCCTTTGAGAAGTAACAAAAGGGATGAATTCAGAGAAGTCTGGGAAGAGTTTTATAAACCGAGACAGAACGAAGTGAGCAGAATCATACATTCACTACGTTATTGGAAAGTAAAACAATTTTGAATCAATCAATCAGTCAGGAACATTTATTAAGTGATTACTATGGGCCAGACTCTGTGCTCTAGGGATAAAAATAGAGGCAAAAAAGTCACTACCTTCAAGGAGCTCACTATCTAATGGGGAGACAGCAGACAAATATATACAAAGTAAACTATATACAGTGTAAATAGGACATGATTTACAGAGGTAAGGCACTGTAATTAAGTGGGGTTGGGAAAGCCTTCCTGTAGAAGGTAGAAATTCCTTTGGCACTTAAAGAAAGTCAGAAACATTAGTGGTTGGAGCAAAAGAAAAACAGCATTCCAGGGATGTGGGACAGCCAGAGAAAATGTCGAAAACTAAGAGATATAAGAATTCTGGTCAATGTAATGACCAATCACAGTTCCAAAAGACTGATTATGAAATATGTTTCCCATCTCTTGGCAGAGAGATCATAGAGCAGAGGTGCAAAATGACACAGGTAATGTCTGAATTTGTTTAGCTAAACTATATATCTGTGTGTGTGTGTGTGTGTGTGTGTGTGTGTGTGTGTGTGTGGAAAGAGAATGGGGTAGTGAGAAGTGATAGCAATGTTTAAAAAAGAAAAGAAAAGAAAAAATGTTAACGAAACATTTAAATAATATACAGAAGAAAGCAGAAGGGGATACTGACAAGCCAAAGTAACTGTTGGTACTATCATGTTAACTTTAATATATACATGAGGAAAAAAATCTGTAGAATAGAGATTCAGTTTTCATCTACAATATTTTTTCAGTTCTTTGTAGTTGGAAATATTCATGTTCATCAATTTTATAATAAAAAAGAAAATTTTAAAGTAAAATTTGGCCAAGTTTACAGGGACTTTGCGTTCTGGAGAGACAATAAGATCATTAAATTTGTATGTAGTTAAATGTAACAAATTGGAATGTAGGTGTAGAAGAAAGGTACAAAGTGCTGCAGATCTTGGAAGTCATATTTGAGCTGGACTTTGAATTTTTGCTTCTCCTCCAGAGCTGGCTGTTTGGCTTTCACCAGTTCTCTCCTTGGCCTGTGGCCAAAAGAGCCTCATGCTTCCTGGTATCTTTCGGCTCACAGCCATCTCTGCACTGCAGTGGTAATCGGGGCCATGCGTGGCTTGCTGATATCAGCACTGAATTATGAGCAAAGGCAAGAGGCCAGAGAAATTGAGGTGTTGCATTTGTCATTAACCTCTTGTGAGGGAAAAGGGTAACGAAGGAGAAGAGAGCAGAATTGAAAAGAACAGATCGGAGACAAAAATTTGATCAATCAGACTGTTAGAATTACAGAAAGTCCCAATGCCCTTGTTCCAGGAGCCATTTAGGGATTATTTGACAGTAGTGAATCCCTTCAGAACTTTCCTCTATTGTCTCCCCTGCCCCCAACTTGTATATGATCTTTCCTGTAAGCCTGTTGATGTGCTTCTCACCAAGCATTACCATCTGTCAGAAATTCGTCGGCCTCAAAACCTCTTTTCTTGAGGTTCTGAATTTTTTTTAAATGAGCCTTAATTTTCTTGTCAGTGTTGCTTCTGGGGCTTTTCCTTGGCTTCCTGTAGGCTAGATTGACTGACTAATCACAAGCATGTATTCTACCTCCTTGAAAATGCATAATATCATAGGATTCAGAGTAGGGGACCTTAGAGAACAACTCATCCAACTATCGTTTTATAATGAAAGTGACTTGGCCCAGCTCACACAGGTAGCCAGTGCCGAGCTTTGATTGAAGCACAGTTCCTTTTACTCTGCATCTGGTGCTCTTTGAAATCTGCCACACTGCTACACCTTCTTTCTGTCTCCCTCTTTGTTAATCATTCTGATTTTGGATATTTAAAACACATTTAGAGTTTGTTTGTTTTTATCTTTCCATCACGTCAGCCTAGTCATCACTGACAAATAACAGGTAAGTCCTCAATCCTGTTCTAAGCTGTGTATTTTGTTCTTGGGGTCAAGGTAGTGAGAACTCTCACTTAAAGTCCAATAGTTCAGTCTTTCTTCAATGGATTGTGGACTGCCTGTCGCTAGAATTGTTTAAGCAAAGGTTGATGTCATTTTGGGGATGTTGTAGAAGAGTTTCATCTCCTGCTTAGGGGATTTGACTGGATGACCTTCCAGGTATCTTCCATATCTGGAGATTTTATATTTCAACCTGTGGGACTGTAGAGGAAAAGAGCTCGGTAATGCCAGTGATTGTTTCTAAAAGAGTTAGCAAAAAATAACCCAACCAAGCAACTCCACGTGCCAGAAACATATCTGAGTTTGCTGAGATTTAAGTAGTTTGGTTAAACCCATAATTTAAACACTTGCAGATGTCTCGAAAAATTAAGGAGAAATGAGAGAGGGAGACATTCACTGAGGACTAGGTTTGTGCAGTGTTAGTATGTATGTGAAATTTTAACTGAGTCCTACATTCTCAGAAATGGAAGGTTTCTCAGAGGTCCAGATTATCTGAGCAGAAATTCTTGTTACATCATCCCTAGCCAGTGGTTATCCAGTGTTATGTTTGAAGACTTCCAGTTGATGGGAAACTCAGTACCTTTGGATACAGCCTGTTTCACTTTTGTGTAGTTCTAATTGTTTTAAAAAAAAGTTTTTCCTTACATTATACCAAAATCTGTCTCTCTGCAATTTATTTTCACCTATTCCTCTGGGTTCTGCCTTCCAGGGCACCAGGCAGAATAAGTCTAAAACCTCTTCCACTTGACAGACCACCAAATACTTAAAGACAGTGGTCTTTTCCTCCCTTAGTTTCCAGGCTAAAGGTCCCCGGTTCCTTCACACTGAGACCCATGGAGATCATTTGATGGTCTGTCTTCTTAGTGGGAGAAGAGCATGTTCACATTCCAAAATGTAGCAACATTTACCCTAACCTCCTTTGTATGTCATGGGAATACCTAGCATTCAAATAAATCTGTAGGGTCAAATACAACTTAAACTCAAATGCAGGACTCTAGGAACACACCAGAAGCCAAACCTGCTGTTCCCTAAGGAGAACATGAGTTTTTCATATCTAGTTATAACCGACTCCCTAATTAGAACTTCTTATTAAATTTTTTCTTTGCCTCCTAGCATCTTTTAGAAAGGTGAAAAACCTTTCTCTTTGGTGTGATTAAAGAAATCACTTCACAATCTCATTCTTTCAACCACCAACACCCCCACTCTTTTGTTCACAAGAACAGTGCAGTACATACACATCAGAGCCCAAGGAAATTGGCTTTGCTAAATAATCCTCCAAGAAAAATGCGGAAGGCAAAAAAAAATCTCTTGTCCTTCTTTTTCCTAGTGTCCCTGCCATTATTTCTGCCATTTTAAAGATACCTGAAGCTATTCCTGATATAGTCTGGCCTCCTTCCCACCCCAAGGACAGTATGGTGTGTCCTGATCAAAGCAACTTCATTAAAATGTAGTTTTCCTGTTGACCCAACCAGCTCATAGAATATCAGTGACATTTTGATGATAGATCAAGCTCTGGAGTATTTTGTCAACCTGTATTTTTTTTTTAATTTACATTTTTGTTCCTTCACTGAAGTCTTCCTCATTATAATATGAATATGACTCTGGATTCTGGGAGATTATACCAGCTAAGTGCAACCAGTCTCTGCAAGGTTTTACTAAGTTGACAAAGCTATGATTGACTGTGTTGGTTGTTTTTTTTTTTGAGGACCAGCCTATCTATATTTCATAGTCACCGCACCAGAGGATTGATCATGAAAAGATGAATATTTTCAGCTTCAGCAGCTCATGAAAGTGTCTAAGCATGCATGGTAGGGATTAGCATTAGTGGATGCATGGAAGCACAGATCCTTAGAATTCAGGTATCTTTTTTGATATCTCTTTTGTATATTGTTTGTAGTTCATTTAATCATTCATTGAGTCTTTACTAACTTAAATTTTTATTAAGCTGCTACATGCAGGCACAGTACTTTACAAAATTTAGATAAGATAGGGCTCATGGAACTTAAAGTTAATTAGAGTAGTGAGACAAACTAATTAACGCATCAAGCTAGTCTGATGTTATATGCAGTATTCCACAACCATAGTCCCCCATTTCGGCAGTGAAGGGTGGGAGGTTCATTTTCATTAGTCTCAGGAACGTAGGATCATAGATTGTAGTTTGATAGGACCTTAAAAGCCATCTAGTCCAACTCCTTCATTTTACAGATGAAGAATGGAGTTACAAAGGTAGTAAATTTTTGAGGAAGAGCTTGAACTTCTATCTTCCTTATTCCAAACCTAGCATTCTGTTCTCTGCATCAGTGGGGTCAAATTCAAATAGAAGTGGGTGTCATTAAATGGTACATGAGGATCCCTGTCAGCTCCATATTGACTTAGAAAACCACATATTAACATTGTGTTCTAAAATTCGTGTATTTCTGTTGTAAGTATTTCCCTGTTACATTTTATCTGGTTTGGGCTGCTTCTAGGAGTGTTGCAAGCTCTCTGGTTTACACCTCTCCTCTAGACCATATTGCATCTTTCTTTGGGATCAAGCTTGGTCATTGTAATCTTACGACATTTATTTTCCGTTTTGTGGTTGTTATGGTTCTTGCCGTTTTACATCATTGTCTTTATGTTTATTGTTTTCTTTTTTCTGCTTTCCTCACTTTCCATTAGTTTGTAAGTTTTCTGTTGCTTTCTCTGTATTTGTCATAATTGCTGTTTCTTATAGCGCAATAATATTTTGTTACATTCGACATAATTTGTTTAGCCATTTCCTTGACGATGGGGATGGAGATGTGTGTGTGTGTGTGTGTGTGTGAGTGAGTGTGTGTGTGTGTGTGTAAGGAGGGAGAGCATTTTAATGACCTTCATTTTGCTTTATCACTGGTATAGGTAAAGATGTGAATTATGAAGGAAAGAGAGAGCAAAAGGAAAATGAAGAGGAAAAAAGAGCAAAGAAAATTGGCAGGGATAAAGAATGCATAGTTTCACTGTCTAGAATTCGGAAATCAAGAGTGCCAGCAAACAGCTAATACTGGAATATTATTCACAACTCTTTCTGGAAATGGTAAAAGCTGATGGGAAGTTAAGGAAATAATCATTGAAGTTCACTGATGCATGTTCTCTGACTGGATTTGGGATTTGGAATCATGAGTTCATAGATTCAGAGAGTTTTCAAGTTGGAAGGGATCATGGAAGTCATTTGGCCCAATTCAAGAGACGTGATTTGATTTGTCCCATCTGCATGAACAACATGGAAGTCTGAAAGATCCATGAGAAATGTGGGATGGAGTTGACTCCCTACTAAAAGTCCTATTAAAATGTAGAATAAATAAACAAAAGAACTGTTTCTTTGTTAAATGTTTGCTATGTCCCAAGCACTGTGCTGAGGGCACAGTCCCTGCCATCAAAGAGCTTACCTTCTAAGGGAGGAATGCATATAAGGGAGTGGAGGCCAAGAGAGGATACTTTGATCTGAAAAGTTAGGGGGAAAGTGAGTGGGGTCATAGAGAAGTAGAGTGACCCAGGAAAAGAGACAGAGTTCATTTAATCATGGTTCATGGATCTAAAACTGGAAAGGTTAGGGGAAGGAAAGGGGAGATGAGCTGGGAGTGGAGCAGGAGGTGGCACATGCCTGAGAGAGGCAGTCACTAATCAGGACACGATTTCTGGTATGGTTAGTGAGGATGTGGAGGAGGTGGGAGATAACCTGAGAAGAGGGAGTGAAGAGTGAGGAGCATCTCTTCAGCCAAGAGCAGACTGACTATGGAATAGATCTGATGACAGGGAGTCCTGAGATGCTTTTCTGGGTGCCTAGAGGACTTAAGGATTAATAATTCAACTGCCCATATGCATGAAGAAAGGGAAGGAGGTCCTTTTTGGTATCCATAAGAAGACTTTTAAAAATGGTTTGCTATTTTAACTGCCTTCATTTCACTTCAACTTTTGGTTTAATCTCTCTCTCCAAATATTTATTTTCTTAAAAGCAAAGGTACATTTTTAGTCACTGAGGCCTGACATCACAAAAGATTGGTGAAGCTTCTCATATAAAGACACCTTTCAGTGCCATTACATAAAATGATGTATCATGCATCTCTAAACTGAGTGTTTCTCTTCTATATGCTTTTGTGCAGGAGAAGATCATTGTGCTTCTTCCCAGCAAGAGCCTATTGCAGGATTTTTGAGGAAATGGCTCTAGTTTTAAGTTGAACTTATTCCATATTTAACTAGTCAGTGATGAGTAATTCAGCTGTATGGGAAATGAAAGTTTCCGCTAGGGTTGAAAGGTATCCTTGTATCTGAAAAGCTCGGTGTGATTTCTGCTTTTCATTCAATGTTAGAAGTGATTACATAAATGAGCATTGCTTTTCTCTGTACTGTTGTTTGTGGTAGACTAGTTTGGTTTTCTTTTTGAGTTGCCAACTCCTGTATTTTGTACCGTAGTCTCAGGTACTAATGATGTACTTATTAAAGTACTTCTAATTAAGAGTCCTAGTTTTTGACCTGGATGACAGCTTTTCTTCTCCATTGTAAGTGCATCTCAGATCTCTTTGAGACTGTATTTAAAATTTTCTAGACTACTTGCTGTTTTGAATTTGACTAAACTTGCAAAGCGTTGCTGTTGAATGAAACTACCCAATTTGAGCCTTCTACTTTTTGTATGTTCTTTCATTATCTGGGGAAATGTCTTCCCCCTCTAAGATTTATCAATTCCTGTCCTCCCTCAGTCAGAAAGTGTCTTATCATTTCTGTTTGTTCCTGTTTAAAAATGGAAAATTAATTAGTGCCTGGACCCTGGCAGGGATAGGGAAGGCTCTCGCCAAAATGACTGCATTAAATGGAACTGGTCATGAATCATCCCAGAGGGTTTTTTTTAATTGTATTGCTTTGTACTAATAGAATCATTTTTCACCAGCAACCAAACCAATGTCATCACCAATCACCCTTGTTAACATGGCATGTGACGTCAAATGAACAGCTCCTCAGCAGGCCTTTATTAAAGCTTGGTGGATTTTTGTTTATGGGAATGATTGTACTTTCATTCTGTGGGTGTTTAGGGGTTTTGATACCTTTGGTAGGTAAGATTAAAAGAAATGCCCTTCATTAAATGGGCTAGCTGATTCAGTAGATGGCACTCTTCATCCAAGTCAGAGAGAAGTTACTATCCTAATATGGCCTTCAGGGATGTTGGTCTGGGAGAGGTACCATTTTTCAGGCTAGATCTAAAACCACACTGACTCCTTTGGATAATTAAATATGCCCACTTAGCTAGAACAGGGCCATTAGTTTGAATGTCAGAGTTCAGCTTGCTGTGTAGCAACTGGCTGCAGTGGTCTCAGAAATTTCCATTGGATTCTCTGCTCTCTATCTAAAAGATAAAAGTCTAGAGACTATTCTTTATCTCAGAAGTTACTGAATGAGAATGTTAAGACACTGTATGTGTCAATATCTTGACTCCTCTCCCCCTCCCTTTTTTTTGGCATGCTAGGTCATAGGACAGGTACTCTGGTGCAAGTAACTCTCATAGCCAACAGTACCTCTTGAGAGGGTGACTCAAAGCCATATTCTCAAGAAAAAATCTAGCCTAATCTAGTCTGAGGCCAGTTCTTATCAGTGGCCATTACTCCTAGACATCTGAGCAATTTAGACTAATTCCTTGATTTCTTGTCTACAGACACACAGAGACTGATGGAGCAGCTGCCCAGAAAATCCCCCCTCTCATGAGATCAGATGAGTGGAATATAACTTCCTTCATGACAATTTTGAATGGGGTGTCAGAGGAAAAAACACAAATTCATTAAATAGTCCAGTTGGGATGAGATTGTCAGAGGAGGCCTTTATTCAGTTCATACAGTCCTTTAGGAGCATCCTAGCAATACAGTTACACATAGAAGCCCTGCAATAGTTTGAGAAAAGTGGCTGATCATACAGCCTGTATTGGTGTGCTTTCTAATGCTGGGGGTAATGATAATTCTGCCTCACACTTTTGCATCACTTTGCATTTTACAAACTACTTTATTTATAATAGTCCTGGGATGGAGGTGGTGCAAATATTGTTATTCTTATTTTACAGTTGAGGGCACCGAGGCCTAAAGAGGTTAAGAGATTTGTCCTTCCATCCGCTCTCTACTTCACTTTAAATAGAGACTTTTTTAAATTTTGAAATTCTCTCCCTTCCTCTATCCTTTCCCCCACTCACTGGAAAGGTAAGAAAAACAAAACCTGTTACAAACATGTAGTCAAGCAAAACAGATCCACATTAGCAGTGTTCCTCCCACCCCTCCCCCTCCCAGAAAAAAGCAAGCGGAAAGAAGTGCTTCCATCTGCACTCTGGGTGCCTCAGCTTTCTGTCTGGAGCTGGGTGGTGTTTGTCATCCCGAGTGCTTTGGAATTGTGGTGGGTCGTTTTGTTGGTCAGAGTTACAATCGCTTAGCTTTACAATATTGTTGTTGCTGTATAGATTATTCTCCAGGTTCTGTTCACTTCACTTTGCATCAGTTCATATATGTCTTTCCATGTCTTCTTGAAACCATCCCTTTCATTATTTCTAGTATTCTATCACATTCACGTACCAGAACTTGTCTAGTCATTCCACGATTCATGAACATCTCAGTTTCTGATTCTTTGCAAAGTGCCTGGAATATAGTAGGTTCTTAATAACAGTAGGTTCTTAATAATCATTGAACTAAATATATAAGATAGTTTAAAGAACTGACTTTTAGAATCTCATTTCCCCCAAAATTATGTCTTTTAACATTACAAAAGGTAACCAAAGGATTATGATCGTCCAGAAGAGGAGGCAAGGAAAGGGCAAAATGTTTGTCCTTTGAGGCTTGAGAAATATGAGAAAATTTTGGAATAATTTAGGGGAAGAGGTGGCAACCTATAGCATGAATGCCAAAGATGGCAAGTGGGCTATTTTTTTTTTTTGACATGAGGGCCATTTGTTGTTTCTAGGCTATCCTCTGCCTACTCATTCTTCAAGCTGCGTTTGAATCCTGGCTCTGCTCCTTATTTGCTAGGTGGTCAGTGAGTCAAAAAAGTATTTAGTAAGCCCTTACTATGTGCCAAAACCTCTTTTAGATACTGGGAATACAAGTACAAAAAAACCCGAAACAATTCCCATTTAAAATGAGCATACATTCTAAAGGGGTGGAGGAAAACAGTAAGTTTATGTGAAAATGTATACATCGTAAGTGTAAATTAATAAATGCAAATATATATGGAGTAGTTCAATGTAAGGTGATTTGGAAAAGAATCAGGAAAGGCTTCAGTACTTGTTGACTGAAAGAATGTGGGGCATGAGGGACTCAGAGTTAGAGGTAAGGAGGAAGCACATTCCAGGTATGGGGAATGGCCAAGGTAAAGACACGGAGACAGGAGATAGTGATGTTAGGCACAGTCCTTCATTTTTCAAGGGCTCTATTTCTTCACCTGTAAAATGAGAAGCTGAACAAGGTGACTTTTTTTTTTTGCAGGGGGTAATGCAGGGCAGTTGGAGTTAAGTGACTTGCCCAAGGTCACACAGCTAGTAAGTGTTAAATGTCTGAGGTCAAATTTGAACTCAGATCCTCTTGACTCCAGGGCCTGCGCTCTATTCATTGCACCACCTAATCGCCACAGACAAGAGGACTTCTAAAGTTCCTTCCTAGCGCTATAATTCTGTTATTACAGTAAGGAAATGATAACAACTCACATTTCTGTGGTACTTTACGGTTTACAAAGCACTTTCCTCATGGACACTGTGAGGTAGGCAGTATGAGCATTATTAGTCCAGTTTTACAGATGAAGATGCAGGCTCACTGAGGTTAGGTAATTTGATCAGATGACGTGGTTACATGATTCTCTAGTTAGCTTCAGTATCTGAATTTGAACTCAGGGCCTTCTGATTCTCGGGTTTTCTCTTTTCATGGCACGATACCATCTAGAAGGAAGGAGGGAAATAAGCAAATCCAGATGCCCTTAGCAGAAGCCACAACCATGACAGACTGACGATCTTGAGTGGGAGACTAAAGGCCATTAGGTGTCCTTGTGATGGGAGGGAACAGCTGCTCTGTGTACATCTGTGTAGTTGATGATCCGACAGAAGAGACTGAGAAGGAAAGAATTGTCAGACAAGCAGGAGGAAGAAATAAAAGACAGCAGCATCATGAAAACCCCAAGGAGGTGTCCATGAAGAGGTGGTGGTCAGCAGTGCTATGCTGCAGAACAGTTAAGAATAGCAGGAGGCCAGAGAATGCTGTTGGATCTGGCAGTTAACAGGTCGTTGTTAGCCTCAGAGAACATTTCCAGTCACATGGCAGAACAAGGGCTTGGGTGAGGAGGTATAGAAAGCTTTTTCCACAAGTTTCACTGAGAAGAGGAGTTGAAATAGAGTAGCTTCAGGAAGGATCCAATAGATAGTTTTCACCTCCACTCACATGAAGACTGTAGGTAACACTCCATATACAAAACTGTAAAAATAGCCATTCTTTCTTTATCTATCTTTGTACCTCTCACAGAGAAAAAAAGATGAAGGTTAAATATTTGTGAGGGCTGATGTATTTGTTACAGTTGTTTGTGAGGTTGATGAAGCTACTCCAAGTCAGCCTCACATAAAATGGATCTTTTTACTCTTCTCTGTCTCTCTAAAAGCCCTACTTACTCAAAACCCATTGACAGAGAGGGCACAAAGCAATGAAAAGTACCCTGACCTTGCAGTCAGAGCATGTAAGTTCAAATCTGTGCCCTGCTCTTTAATGTTTTTGTGACCTTGGTCACTTGTGACCAAGTCACTTAGACCCTATAAGGCCTCAGATTCTTCATCTTTAAAGTCAGGTCGTATTAGAACCCTAAGGTCTATTATCCTGTTATCTCAGTTCTCAGCTCCATCATAAAGCCTTCACCAACTAGAATTTAAGAGTGTTTTGAGCTGGATTTTGAGATCTTAGACACATGACATTCGAGAGGTATCTTGGAATCAAGGAATGTTGGAGTGATGGAAGAGGTCTTAGATTCATTGGTCCATGCAATGCTTTGAGCTGAATGGGATCTTAGAGGTAATTTAATCCAGTTTCCTTATCTTATAAAGAATCTGTGGCCCAATGAGTTAAAAAAATGACTTGCTTAAACTTAGATAGCTAGTAAATGTCAAAGCTGGGACAGGAGCTTTAATCCATTGTACCCCCATTGTTTCTCTTTCCTGACTTTACTTTGCAAATACCCTGTGCTCCATAGACCTGGATAGTATCATGCCTTTTATGGTTTTCTGGTTGTTACATGTGTGCAAATATAGATCCTCAACTTAATTGTAAGATCTATGAAGGAAGGAATTTCCTTTATATCTTCTCCCTCCCCCTTATTGTTTAGCAGAGTTGGTTTTGGTTTGTTTGGTTTTTTGGGGGGTTTTTTTGGTCTCTTTTGGCAGGGGGAAGGCAGGGCAATTACAGTTAAGTGACTTGCCCAAAGTCACACAGCTAGTAAGTGTTCTTAGCACAGTTTTAATACATAGAAAATGTTGGAGTTGTTTTTAAACTATTGAATTGTTGAATTTAATGTTTGGGAGTATTCATCCAAAAAGTATTAATCATTTACTACATGTCAGATACTATACTAAGTACTGGAAATAAAAAGGCAAAAACAATCACTGCCCTTAAGGAGCTTATATTCTACTGAGGGAAAACTGCACACACAGATAAGCAAACATAAATTATGTAAAATAATATTCGGGGGAGGGGTGTGTTCCTAAATTGCCTGGATAGGTGTCGCTTCTCTTTGTTTAAGACGGTGCTTGGCACACAGTAGGCACTTAAATGTTTATTGAATTGAATGCCCATTCCCAGTAGACCGTCCCAGGAAGTTAGAATTTTGTTAATCAGGGAACTCCCTTCAAATTCCTGTTGGTTTTATTGATCTTTTGGTCAAGCCAGGGTGAGGGTGAGGTTGAAGCCACTTGTTACCTATGCTGTCCCTGAAGAAAGTTTCATTTGGGGTATCTTAAAAAAAAGATCTTTTTAACAATTAGAGTTGTTTAGCCATAGAATGTACCACGATGAAAAGTCACGAATGCCCTGTCTTGGGAAGGGGATGTTATAGAGGGGCTTCCTTCCTAAATGCAATGGGAGCATAGACCTTTACAGCAGTGTAGTAGAAGGGATTTAGAATAAATGGAATTGGGTTCAAAGATCAGCTGTGCTCATTACCACCTCAGACACTTCACCTTATTTCTCTAGATCCCCCTTTGCTCATTTGTTAAAGGTGAGTGTTCCCCTAGCTGTTGTCTAGGACCGATGCAGCTCTTCATCCTAAATGTGTGTTTGTCTTAAGCAAAGAGGTCGAAGTGACCACTGGAATACTAATTCACAGTGAAACTTTAGTATAGTAAGCGGTTATCCTACAAGAGGTGTCTTGTTGAGGAATCTCAGTCCAGAGCCTGTGAAGCTGTTCCCTGTCCTCCATAAGAATGTAGCTCTTGCAAGCTAAGTTGGGCAGTTTACTCCAGACTATTATCATTTGCATAGATTCACAAAGCTTCTTCCACTTTCCTCCCTACCATGTTCCATTGTCCTAGAGGCAGTATGTTGTTGTTGTTAGTCATGTCTAACTCTCGTGACCCCATTTTCTTAGCAAAGATACTGGAGTGGTCTGCCATTTCCTTCTCCAGCTCATTTTATACATGAGGAAACTCTGTCAATCAGGGTTAAGTGACCTGGCTGAGATCACACAGCTACTAAGTGTCACATTTGAACTCAGGAAGATGAATCTTCCTGACTCCAGGCCCAGTGTTCTATCCCCTTCCACACCTAGTTGCCTAGAGGCAGTATGAATATTTCTTTTGAGTTGTTTTTCTTCTCTTTCTCTTAAGCAACAACAACAGCATATTCGCTCCTCTTTGTTAAACTTTGGGAGTAAGAGCCTTTCAGGCTCTCTAGGGCCTATTGAGTTCATTCAGAACATTGATTCCTATGGCCAGACCCTACATGGACAGCATAGAATGCCAGCTTCCCACAGAGTGTTTCAGGGTGTTAAGAGGTATCAGAGTGTGTGCCTCTGAACCTCTGGGGGAGTCATTAGGCTCAAACTTTCCATTACTATAGATCACGGCCATATGGGAGTGTTGACTTCAGGACATTCTTTGCCACTCCTTCATGACTTGTTGCTGGGGAAGACAAATAAGAATAAATATGTCAGAGAAATAAATAAGTAAATGCAAGCCTTCTGCTCATTACCGATGGAAAAGTACTAACAAGGGAACACATTACCACACAAGGAAAATGTTGGCTGGTATGTCAGGCCCCAGCTTCTGTACATAACTGGTGCCTTTTATGTCTCTTAAATGCTGATATGTAAAATTAATATTTAACTTAATCTGAGCTTCTGCTTATTTGAACAAAGAATAGAATTCAAGTGGTGTTTGGGGGGAGTTCTAGAACATTCCACGAGACTGTTCTGTGTCCTAAGGGTGACATTTCCCAACCTTCAACCTCTTCTGTGAATCCTCAGGACCAATTCCTCACACATAAGTCTCAAGAGAAGTCCATGCGACTCTACAGAGATGATTTTTGGTTTTACTCTTTAATTGTCCTCTGATATTAAATGAGAATTGCTTTGCCAAACATTTTAAAAAACTAGGTCAGTGCACTGTGCAGTACATTAGGGGCAATTATGATCACTTTGCTTCCATAGGCATGTGTGTGTGTGTGTGTGTGTGTGTGTGTGTGTGTGTGTGTGTGTGTTTTCATTGAATATCTGAAAGTATTTGCATCCTAGCTAGAGCTGAGAACTTACACAGCACCTATCACTATGTGTGGGCACCTGGCATGTAGGACCATATTGTCGACTTTATTGAGTCTCTAGGTCCCCTTCCCACAGACAGCATCTGGCACTCAGTTGTTTGAATTTGGGAATAATTAATAAAAAGAATTTTGGTTTGGGATGGTGGCTTTGAGATATAGAGGAAGCCCGGAACCTCTTTGTAACAAATTTTTCAAAGTAAATGGAGTTGCCTAGAATTTCTGGAAGTGAAATTAGGGGTGGGGAGGGGGAAGCATTAGAAATATTTATGTTGGGATGAAGTCATCCTGTTATTAAAGGCATTTTTCCCCTCTTCCTGTGTGACAAATGAAATTAATAAGCCATTGATTCTCAAGGGCAAACTCAAAGAGGACTCAGCCTCCTCAACCATATTTCACAAAGTTCCAGTGTGACAGGCCTGCTGAAGTGTAGGGAGAGGGATATATAGCCTACTCATTTGGATTCTTTACTTTTGTGTGATACATAGCTCTTCTTAAAATGAAGTTTAATCAGTTACCTAAGTGGTCCCATCATTGAGCCAGGATTTCTGAAAATAATGAATTGTCATAAGATTATTATGGTAGCTAAAGTAATATGCATTATACAATAAAATCATTGGAAGTAGTAGCAAGATGTAACAAGATAGATCATCACAGTTTCAGAATTGGAAGGAATCTCAGAGGTCACGTAGTACAACCCCTACCTAAAGAATAATTCCCCTCAACAAATTTCCGTTCAGTGGTTAGCCAGCCTCCACCTGAAGTCTTCTAATGATGGAGGAAAGCCACCAACAAGAAACAACATTTGTGTGGCATTAAAGGTTTTCATAATGCTTTACATATATTATCTCTTTTGATTCTTACAACAGCTCTGTGCGGAGAATGCTACTGCTGTTCACCCTTCATTCTTGAAGAAGACCAGTGATATCCCAGTGTCTTTACTTGGGAGTGAATTGAGTGTGAGTGAGGCAGAGCCGCTCAGAGTCATCCCAGTCCAGTGGCAGTACGGAAGTTGAGATGACTGTCGATAGTCTGGGATGCAGTGCGTGACCTTGGCCTTTCCAAGTTAAGGTTTAAAAAATTATCCACAACCTGCAGAAGAGGAAATAGAGTCTTAGAGAAGTTTAGTAAGCTGCTCAGGATCACATGACTTGTAAGTGTCTAAGGAAGGATTTGAACTCGGCTCTCATTCCAAGGTCACTATGCCAAGGTGCCTTTCTATCTTCTGAGGCACTTCATTCCACTCTTGGACAAGGATGGTTATTTAAAAAGTTCTTCCTTTTTATTATACATTCTAAAAACTGGTGCTTTTGTTTTTATATCACATTTATTTCCTAATACATAACACCCTTCTCCACTTTCCATCAAAGTCTTACCTTGTAGTTTAAATTTTAAAAAAGAAAAGAAAATGGTCTTCTGAAAAGGACAGATTTCTTTTTTGTCAAGGAATAATCCAAAATAAACATAGATGTTGCCTTGTGATTGGTACTTCCTGCAATCTTTTGATATATCCAGGTTGGAGGCTTCAGCATTTCTTTTACAAGCTTCAGCATCTGTCAGAAACCCTATGTCTTTCCAAGAGGGACTGACCTTACTAGTTTAGAAAGTGTTTCATTGAGCCTTGCTTAGAGTCCATCCCAGGGGCTGCCTCATCAGGAAAGTCCCAGTGGGCCCTTGCAGTACTGCCAGCACATCCAGACTTTGAGCAGAGGGATGCAGGAAAGGATGAGAGTGCTTTTTGTTCCCACTGCTGTCTCTGGAAGCTCCATTCTCTAGGAAGCCAAGTGAGGAAATAGGAGTTCCATCCGCCATGTTAGCAGGACCATGGCAGTATTTGGCAGGAATTCTCTCCCGGATTCCCAGCCTTTTTGAATGCTAATCATGTCCTCCATATCCTGGATCCTGATAGATAGACCTCTCCAGAATGACGGACATTGCCACTCAGATTTTTTTCTTTTTGGTTTGGCAGAGGGGAAGGCAGGGCAATTGGGGTTAAGTCACTTGCCCAAGGTCACATGGTTAGTCAGTGTTAAGTGTCTGAGGCTGCATTTGAACTCAGATCCTCCTGACTCCAGGGCCAGTGCTGTATTCCCTGTGCCCCCTAGATACCCTCACTCTGATTATTTTTACACCAGAGAGCCAACTAGATATTTCCTCTATGTTCTATGGCAGTGGTATCTGACTTGAATTAAAAACTCTTAACTACATATTGACTTAAAAAACTACAAATGAACATTATCTGTGTTGTATTTTTATTAGTTTTGTTAAACATTTCACAGTTACATTTTAATCTGGTTGGGGCAGTGAAGCCAAGATTTTGACACCTCTCTCCTAGGGGATAAAACTTCCAGGATGAGGAAAGGAACAATAATTTACCAACCAAGAGCCTGGCCCGAGAGTGGATCCTGACCTGCTCTCTAGAGGTTGCCTCAGCCCAACAAAGAGACATCAGAGTGGTCACTGTGGATGGAGCAGGGAAGGATAAGATCTTCATTTCCATGGCTCCCCACTTAGTATAAGCAGCTCATGGAATGTGCTGCATTGGACCCTGTAGAGAGTCCTCCCCTCACAGATGGAGTGGTTTATCAGACACGACTCAGCAGTCTAGGGTCTGTGTTTGTAATCTTCTCTTCTTTGGGGGCTTCCTACCCTCGTTTTCCATTATGCAGTACTCAGCTTCTTGGAAAGTGTTAGCCTGGTCTTTGATGCATCCTTTTCTGTGAGTGAGCCAATGCTGTTTCATATAAATTATGTATCATGTAGTGCTTTAAGATTTACAAAGCACCTTCCTCCTGGCTACCCTACGAGGTAAGTAATGCAAAGACCATTTTACAGCTTGGAAAATAGGATCAGAGAGGAGAGATGACGCATATCAGACAAAGGGTATGAACCTGGGTCTCCTGACCCCTTACCCTGTACCAGGCTTTGTGTGCACTAGGGAGTTCTGTGGACAACCCTGAGTGCTGTTATTATTCCAGGGCTTTTTGAACATGCTGTTGTCCTGGGTGCTTTTCTCCTCAGTTCTGTGATGGGGTTTGTGGGGGTTTTGTCTTCAGTTTGTTTGTCAACACTTGGGCATCCCCTTGATTTAAGCCTTCACTTGGTCCTGGATTCTGGGCTTTTAGCTTCAGAGTTGGTCTCTCTTACACAAATCCAGTTTGGACGTGTGACAGCCATCAGTAATAAGTGGAAAGACATATGACAAATCCCTGTTTTTGTATCTCTGTGTTTCCTTTAAAAAAAAAAGATTTGTACCAGCTTTCTGTTCAAGAAGAGAAAACAGATATTCCTCAGAGCTATCCATTAGCTCCCCACTAATCCAAGCTAATTATTCTCTAACTGTCCAGAGGGCATCTTGAAGTTCAAACTTATTTTCCATTTTTTAAAATTATCGACTTGACGAGGGAAAGAAAGAGGATGCTTAGATATGAAACCATGAATTTCTGTTATGTACAGTTTTTAAAATATATGTAAAATTTTAGGACCAACATTGCCCAGCCTGCCTGCATCCCCTTCTAAACTTCCTTCTGCTTTCTTGCTTTCCTCTTATGTATTTTTAAAAATGTTTCATCCATGCTTTTTTTCCTTTTCTTTTTTTGGAATCACTATCACTTGCCTGCTTCTACTCCCCCTTCATAACTCTCTTTCCTCTCTCCCCTGTTAAAACTTTCCCTTGTTTTAAATAGGTATAGTCAAGGAAAACAAATCGATACACCGGAGATGTCCAAATATATTTGCCTAATTCTACACTTTCAGTCTGTCACCTCTCTGCCAAGGAATGGGAAACACAATTCATTTTCAGTCTGTTGGAGTCCGACTTGGTGATGGCATTGATCAAAGCTCTTAAGTCATTTTCAGAGCCATTTTCTTTCATATTATTGAAGTTGTATAAAATGCTCTTCTGATTCTGCTCCCTTCACCCAGTATCAGTCTTCCCAGGTTTTCTCTGCAGTGAGTTAAACTGCATTGAGGAGGTTAGAGATCCCAGTTCAACGTCTAAAGAACTGTTGTCTCCAAAGGGAGGCGGTATGTTCCCAGTTCTCATTTTGTTTTTTTCTGTACCTTTGGATGTCCTGTCCCTAAGACCTGGAATGGACTCCGTCCTCTTACCCGCATCTAATCTTCCTTCTGTACCCTACTCTGGTGCTGCAGCATCCATAGAAACTTCCCTTATACTCTGGTCTGCTCTAGCTGGAGACAGTTTTCTAGCTTCTCTTGTTTCTTAGAGCACCTTGCCTCATCTTTCCTCTATAATTGTCTCATTCTTCCCTGTACCTTAGCTTTTTGTGCTCATGTCTCTTCTCACTCAGGTCCCTAGAGAACAGGGTTGAATCCCTTCTTATATCTATACCAGCACCAATCATAATACTGTAGTGTAGGTGACACAGCAGACTGGATAAAAAGTATCATGCTAGGTACTAGGAAAGATAGAACATTGAGGTAAGACATGTTTTCTGCCTTCATGGAACTTATTCACTTAATAAGGGGATGAAACTCCAAAATTGGTGGCTATACTTCAAAAATCTTGGATTTCACTGGCGAGGGTTTCCTTCCATTGATGCAGAACTCATCCACTGTATGATGCAGTGATGGTAGCAGTAATAGTCAGCGTTTACATAGCACTTTGAGGTTTGTAAAAACACTTGCGTCCTATCTCTCTGGAGCCTAGAAAACAATATTCAGAGCGATTCTAATACATGTTATTACATGATAAATGTTTCAAAGAGTTATGGAGCAAAGTGCTATGATAAATATTGGATGAATGAATTAGGAATGCCTGAGTCTTGGTTGTGGGTCACTTTGTCTATTTTTTTTTGGAGGGGCAGTTGGGGTTAAGTGACTTGCCCAAGGTCACATGGCTAGTACGTGTTAAATGTCTGAGGCTGGATTTGAACTCAGGTTCTCCGGACTCCAGGGCCAGTGCTCTATTCACTGCATCACCTAGCCTCCCCACGCTTTGTCTATTTTAATTATAAAACAATACAAAGGTAGACAAGCTTTTCTTGCTCACCAGGATCATGTACAAAATAGACTGCTTACTGAGCATCTTGGCAGAATAACCAAGTCATTTTGTGATTGCCCTATGGGCACTGGGGCCTTCAAGTGACCTGAAAGGAAAAAAAAAACTTTAAGAAACCAGATGCAGAGGATCCCACAGTCTCCATGTGCCTGTGTGAAAAATAGGTCAAGGGCCCTTTGATTCACTCACTTTCCTATAATGAATGCACAGTCACCAGCCAGCGAGCATTTGTTAAGTGCCAACTATGAGCTAGGTGCTAAGAATCAAACTATCCCAACCCTAAGGAGGGTTTACATTCTAATGAGGGAGACAAGTACATATATGTGAATATGTGTGTCTGATGTAAAGAGAATAAATATAATTTTCCTTTTAGCATATGGACTTTGTGAGAGCAGCGATTTTCCATTTATATCACCAGTGCTTCACATATAATAAGCACTTAATAAAATACTTTATCACTCATCCATTCAGGAGGAAGGGTGCTAGGAGCTGGGGGATTTGTAAAGGCTTCATGTAGAAGATGGTATTTGAGCTAAGTCTAGGAGGAAGAGAGGGATTTTGTGTGGCAAAGGGGGGAGATGGAGTATATTTCAGACATGGGCAGATGGCTAGTGCAGAGACTGGAGATGGGAGTGTTTGTATTGAAGAACAGAGAAAAGGTCAATTTAGTTAGATTGTGGAGGATGAGATGGGGAATAATGTCTAGTAAGACGGGAAAGATAGGTTGGGACCAGGTTGTCAGGTGCTTAAAAGCTAAAGAGAGGATGTCTTATTCTAGTCTTAATAGAGAACCACTGGAAATGATTAATGGAATGACCACGTGGTCAGATCCCTACTGAAGGAAAATCACTTCTGCAGCACTATGGAGTAGGGACAACTTGAGTCACGAAGACCGCTTATTGTAATAATTCAGGTGAGACACGATTATTGCCTGGACTAAGATGGTGGTGGTGTGAGAAGAGAGAAGGGAACAGAGATGGAGAAAGGATAAGATATTGTAACTGATTGGATATATAGCGTGAAGAAAGAATGAAGTTGGAAGTAATGCGAAGTTATGAACTTGGAAAACTAGAAGAACAAGGCTACCTTTCCTAGAAGTAAAAAAAATTAGAAGGGGGTTGGGGGTGGAGGGGAAAAGATAATGAGTTCTGTTTTGGACATACTGAGTTTGAGGTATTTCCATGACATCTGATTTGAAATGCCCATAAGGCAGTTGGTGATGCAAGACCATAGCTCATGGGAAAGACCAGGGCTGAATATATAGATATAAGAGTCAGCTGCATAGAGATGGTAATTAACATCTCCAAGGATCCTGTAACAGACTCAGTGAGCATCTACAGTTAGAGTTCATGATATGGATAACAATCTTGCAAAGGAAATCCCTGAGCCTTTAGACATAGAGAAAAAGAGAGAGAGAGAGAGAGAGAGAGAGAGAGAGAGAGAGAGTGTGTGTGTGTGTGTGTGTGTGTGTGTGTGTGTGAAAATATACACACGTATATAGAGAGAATAGCATTTCAATTTATTTTATTTCCTTTATAATTCTATGCCTTTTTTATGTATTTAAATTCTTATAATGGGTCCATGACTTGCTCCCCATAGGTTAAGAAATAGAGATTAAAGGGTATCCACAGTTTGAAAACAAACTCAATTGTGAGATTTTTAATAAGTCCCCTTCTCTGGACCTCAATTTCTTCTTTCTAAAAGGAAAAGGGGACTGGGCTATTATCCCTTCCAGTGTTAATATTCATTGATTCTATTATAAGCACAAAATTTAGCCAGGAAGGAAGAGAGGAACAGGGGAATCTCAAATTGACCATTCTAATAAAGACCCAAAGTATCTTTCTGAAAGAAGGCCATTCTGGATGATTAGCTTCTGGCTTAGGAAATGAAGTATTCTTTCCTTTTCTTATCTGGGTTACGTTAGGGTAGATGCTGAAAAGGTTTGTGTTCCCAGGAGGCACATTTCTTCAAATAAAATATCTGACCTGGAAGAGGGACCAGCCTAAGTACAATCATAACATTCATCAGATATTAAAAGTGAGAGAGTGGCTCAGTCCATTAGTGAATCCTCTGTATCCTAATTACTTGCAGACATAGGGTTGGTCAGTACTGCATGGTACTCTCTAGACTGGGCTTAGTGCCCAAGCATAAAAAAGCATTGTAGTGTTTTGAATGCCCTTAGCACTTGGTTTGGAGCAAATGTAATTGAAGATGGCCATAAGAGATCTGCCCATTAAATACCTAAGCCAATCTCTTCTTCATAGGCCCATGCACCACTAAGTAAAACATTAGTTTGCTAAGTAGGAGGTACACATTTTCTCCCTGGCTTACCCCAGGGAAGGGAAAGAAATAGGTAGCTGTGGTCGTACAAGGCACGGGGCCAGAGGAACCTTAAAGCTGCCCCTTTGTTTAGCTTTTTCTTTTGATTGGGTCTTTGGGGTCATACCTTCTCTTTCTTTCATAGTGTCTGACTTGACCAAGGTTTTGGTCATTTTGATTTATTTTACTTAACTAGAAGTGGTGTAGAGGTAGGGAGTAGTAACTCCCTTTAGGATCTTGTTCTTTCAGTTTGGGCAGGGGAATTGAAGGGATGAAGAAAAGCCTAAAAGAGGGCATAGTTCTGGACACTTATTTCAGTGAAACCATTGCTATGAGTACTTCTTCCAACAGCATCCTTGTTGGACTTGTGTCCTTGTTTTGCCGTAAACCCTCCATAGAGGATATTCTCTAAGTCTTTTTAACATTAACCCATATACTTTTCACCTGTTATCCCTAACTCCTGCTGTATGAGTGCTCTATCATTTCTAGTCATTTCCTAGGTGATTTATTTTATGTGACTTCTGGCATACATGTTATCCTGGTAATATGCTACAACCTATCTATGCTCACCATATGGCTATCTCTCACCCTTTGGGTAACCTGAATTTTAACTCTTTGGAAATTGTGACATTCCATGTATTGTAGCCATAAAGCACCACTGGAAGATTATTAGCATTAGAAGTATGTTTATTTTTTCTTCTTTCTAAAAGAATAGTGAGACCACAGAAAGTACCATGCAATTTGCTACATGCAGCCCAGGCCTCTTCCTTCCTCCTGTTGAATTCTGAGCCTCAAGGGCCTGACCAAGGTATATTTACTAGTCGATGAACTCAGTGGGCTCTCTTCCTCTGCCTGTCATAATCTGAAAAGCAGATCTTCTTCATACACTTGTTTTTTGTTTTTTCTTTCTTGTATTGGTAGGCTGAACTTTTTGAATTTCTTATTTAGGAAGCTCTGCAGTATTCTAGGGCTTAGTGCCATCAACACAGTGTCATCAGCAAATAGGAGCTTCTGAAGGACTTCGTTTCTATTCTGTGCAGCACGTTCTCCATGACAGTGGCAAATACCTTTGGTGAGCATATGCCGCCCTGTTTTATGCTTCACTTGTTATTGGTAACCGGAGGATCATTGAATGAAATTATTTCTGTGCTTGCATCCACCTAGGAATCTTGTATCTTACTATACATATGGAAAACACCTTACAAATGCCCTTAAGGTTTCTTTTTGCAATATGGTGCCAAATATTTTTAATAATGAGAAAATAACAAGGAGATATTCTCTGTACCTTTTAGCCAATTATAGAATTATAAAGGAAGAGAGTGCTATAAAAATAATTTGCAAAAGTCTACCTGTATCTATCATATATTTTCATCAGGTGTTCTTAACACATGTATAGATTTCTCTCATATAGATCTCTCTCAAGAGATGAGAATAGAGGAGTAGAGGTCCGTCATTGCTCTTTTGAGCACCTTTTTCCAGTAGTATAATTATATGTGGTTGTTAAATTTACATCCTTCATATACCTGGAGACTTGATCAGTCAACTCCTTCAAAATTGTGCTATTTCCAGCACCTGCTTCTGTGTACTTCATCTGTTCCAGGTGTTCTTTGTGTTTTCTTTTGTTCCATTTCACTGTCTTATGTGGTAATTTCTCTATCATTGATTATGGAAACATTTGTTATAAAAATGCTGATGGATCTGCTTCACTGTTTTTTCTTTTTTCTCCCTCCAGTGTTTTATGAGGAAGTACTACTCATCATCCTTGACCTCTTCCATGAGGTCTTGCAAATGAATTCTTTTTTATGTTACTTAGTGCTTGCAGTATCCATTGCCTTACAACATTCTTAGAATGTTCAAGAACAACTTATATAGTATGAACAATATTGTTCATACTATATAAGTGGAATGTTTGAGTCATTTTTGGCTATCTTCCCTAGGCCTGCACACCTTTGCGTTAGAATCATTGAGTTTTAAAGTATCTGGTTAGTTTGGAAGAACTTAAGTGCTCCCTAAAATTTTTCTACTTCTTCTTCCTCTTCAGTAGAGGATAATACATAAACTGTGATGTTCTTCAGTCACAGTGGTCTTGTTGCTTGTGGGCACTCTAAGTGGAAGATCTTTGTACAATGACTGGCAAGGTAGCATACTACTGGAGTCTGTATAAAAAGGAAGAGGGGGTGGGAGAAGGGAGTGGCACCTCAGTCTCATCTGAATAGCTTCAAGTAGAAAAGAATACACACACACACACACACACACACACACACACACACACACACAGACTTGAGTACAGAAATATATTTCACTTAACAGGAAAATAAGAGAAGGAAGATTTATTTAGTCTTATAAGGAAGGTGAGTCTGACTTTGAATGGCTAGGGATGGTGGTTCATTGAAACAATCACCACACCTTGCTTAAAATGACAGCCTTTGTCAAGTGAGAACACTTCCGTAGATCTAGTTAGTCAGAGGCACGAACTAGGTATGGACACGGCTTAAGCATCTCTAAGGCCAGCTGGGAGGTGTAGTGAATAGCATGCCAGGCCCCTCGAGTGAGGAAGACTCATCTTCCTGAATTCAAATCTGACATCAGAATTTACTAGCTGTGTGACCCTGGGCAAGTCACTTAAATTTGTTTGCCTCATTTCCTCATCTGTCAGATGAGTTGGAGAAGGAAATGGCAGACCACTCCAGTTTGTTTGCCAAGGAAACTCCAAATAGAGTCACAAAGAATTGGACGTGACTGAACAGCCACTGTCTGTAATGAACCAACGGCTGGGAGGCATGAGGCAAACCTAGTGGTTTGAGAAGCCCTTAAAAGCCATTGGGTAAGAAAGAATGGCTTTATACTTGGAGGATTTGTGTTTGGATTGACTAGAGAAATTTTGTTACTACATTGTAAACATAAACAGCCTGATCATATAATAACCAACCTTGATTCCAGAGGACTGATGTTGAATTATTTTGAACTATGCTACCCCCACCTCCTGACAGAGGTGAGGGATTCAGGATACATAATGAGATATACATTTTTGGACATGGACAATGTGGGCATTTACTTTGCTTGATTATGCACATTTATTACAGGGGTTTTGTTTTTCTTTCATATTAGGGTTGGATGAGACAGAGAGAAAATAAAATGAGGTAGAAGGAGAACTTTACTGTTCCCATAGAGGATACCACCATTCTTTTGAGACTCCCAGATTCTCAACCTTGGAATCATCCTTGACTTTTCACTCTCCCTTGTCCCCCATGTCTTATCTGTTGTCTTAATGATTCTGCCTCCAAAACAAATCTTTTACAGATGGCTGTCATCTTAGTTCAAGACGTCTCTCTCCTGGACTTTTTGTTGAAATAGCTTCCCGAGGAATTTCTAGTTTCCACTTTTTTCTTTCTAATCTTTACTTAATACAGCTGCCAGAATAATCTTTTGAAAAAATAAAACTAATCACGTAACTCCTGCTCAAGACTTTTCTGTGACTCCCTTTCACGTCTTCAATTATAAACCTTTCTGTTTGCCAGTTAAGGCCTTTCATCTAATTGGTGTTTGACCTAAAGCCACCTCCTTGCTGTTCTCCAAGCTTGACATCTTATCTTCATATCTTTGTACAGGCTCTCTCCCAAGCATGACATGCACTTCCTTCAAGGCTTAGCTCATGTTACTTCCAGGGAGAAGCCTTCTCTGATTCTTCGCTAGGAGGGAATTCTCTCTCTCCCTAAATTATGACATGTATACTCTTAGGTTAAATTTGTTTTTTCTTGTAGGAACAGCCATCTCACACCCAGATGATCATAATGAGCAGATATTTCCCAGTAATCCCGTGGAATGTTGGGAAGGTGCAGATTTACCTATAGGCAGAAGGAATGTTAAAGAGAGACAAAAATGTGGTATAGATGCCAGCTGCCTCCCAGCAGAAACACCTTTTATGACATTGGGATAGATAGAAAGATAGATAGGCAGACAGACAGACAGATGGATAGATAGATAGATAGATGTCTGTTATGTAAGCAGCAGCAGCAAGGAGTTTTTTAATCTGATTTTGGCCTACTTTAGAATTATGATGGCGTGGTGAGGCAAAGGTCTCTAGGGCTGTGACTATATTGGCCAGGAAAAACATAATTAAGTATCCTGGTAGCCCACTGAATTCTAAAAATACATAAACTGTAAATCAGGCCAAAAGCAGAGCTTCTTGATTTAAAATGAAACCCAGCAACACAAACTCCCTTTCTTATGCTGAGTATTTTTTCATGCCATTTCCAGTAGTTTCTGGAAAACAGTACAGTGTCTCTGACTTCCCAGCTCATAGTAGGCTATCCTCAGAACCTGATAGCCACTTTTAGTCTGCACCAAAGAAACAAGAGCCCAATGGACAAGAGGATAATCTAGGGTTTCTTACACCTTCGGGTGAAAAAAATCTGCCTCCCCCAACTTAATTATTTCCTTTCTTCAAACAGCACTAATGTATGTGTGTAATATTTATGTTCCTATGTTGCATTTTGTTTTGGTTTTACGTAGAAGAGAACACGGCAGCATTTGGTTGACTTGACTCCACTGAAGAAACCCTCCCTCAGGAAGGAAAGGCCTGGGTAATGGTGACTTGGGTGCATTATTTTTATTTCTCGTTCAATCCTTCTCACTTTAGTGGCTTGTTACATGAACCAGAGAGAAGGGGAGCTCATTTTGTTTTCCTTAGAAGGATTTAAGATCTAGGCCCTCAGCACCCTTCATGTCATGGCTAGACCTCCCCCTCACAGCAAAGCCCTTACAAACTGTTACTGTCACATGCATAACTACTTAGAAGTGAAAAGACACACTTGTTAGTTAGTCTCAACTTTTACACTAAACATCTGTGTGACTTTGGATAAGTCACTGAAATTTTCTGTCCCTCAGTTTTCTCACTTGTAAAATGAGATTTTACTAAACCATCTCTAAGATCCCTTTTTAATTAATTCTCTTATTTGTTGATTCCTTGTAGGAAAAGGTCCCAAAGTCTGCCTTTGTTCAGCTGAATAAGTGACACAAATTCCACAGGAAAATTCCTTTTGAATGATGACCCTTCAGAGACTCTCAAGTCCCCATTTGGTTCATTACCTTTAAAGAGTTTAGATTGTTAGAAGAATGGGAGTCTCTTGTCCCACGTGGCTAATTCCATCTCTTGGTCAGGAGGATAGGAGTTCTAGCAAGTATTATTGGCAGGGCAGATGTTTCTTTGCCTTTCCTTTGTCCTTCACTTTCCCTGCCAGTCTTTCTTGTTCCCTAGCAGGGGATCCACTGGATAAGATGCATTCCACCCTCAGAAAGAGTAGAATTTTGGTTATCCTGTCTTTTAGGCATCTTTGAACTCACAATTTTAACTAAATCAGTTAGTTGTAACAGAGAATAGGGAATTTTAAAATTCATAATGTGTTTTTGGCAAAACTTGATGGAACTGTCACCTTTAAATGTTCCTTAGGTGCGGTCTCCTCCCACATGGTTCTCTCTGCCCTGGAATCAGCAGCTTAAATTAATCAGCAATTCTTCATGTATTCCAGGTTTCTTGGTGACAGAAACTGGTCTTGAAAGCCCACCAAAGTTTTGTGATAAGGGCAGAAAGCTTGGTTTTGATGAATGACATCAAGAGGGACCATATTATTTAATATTGATCAGAACATTTTTTTAAAACATTGATGCTGACCAATTCTGGCATTTCTCATCTGTACAGAGATTTTCTTCACATGCTTTCTGAAAGGGTGTTCCTTAACCCTTTGTTGCATTAGATAATACAAAAATCACAGACTCTCTGAGTTGGCGGGAAGCTCAGGTATGATTAGTAGAACCCATCCTTGAGCAGGACTCCCTTCTAGAGTCCCCCTGACAAGCAGGCATTACACAGCTTCAAGCAAAGAGAGAGAATGCTGCATGCCCCCTGAGGGCTCATTCTGCTTCTGAATCACTCTGATTTTACCTCATAGTGATCTGAACTCTGCCTCCCTACCACTTCCATCTGATCCTTCCAGGTCTGCTCTCTGACAATCTCTCTTCCACATAATCATGGTAGCTCCTTGGGGTCAGGCACCGTATTTTTACCTTTCTTTGTATCCCCAGGGCTTAGCACAGTGCCTAAAACATAGTAGGGGCTTAATATTGATGGAATACCTGACAGCTGTGCTTGCTTTTTCTTTTTTACACCTTCATCAATGTCTAGTTTTAATACAATACCAGAACACCAGTTGACACACTTCATGAAAATTAAGATCATATGAAAAGTTTGTGGTTTTTTTGGGGGGGGGGGGTAATAAGGTTATGTTTTTTTCCCTAACTTTATAGAAAAAAGATGAACAAGAGTATCAAGCTAATTAGGAAAACAAAAACTGGGAAAGGAGTTCTTATTCAAAATCTTATTTTTAAAGGCAAACACTGGAAAAATAGAATAGGCTAATACTGTAGAAGAGAGAACCCAGAAATAGAAGGGAGTGTACTGAGGGTCCCCAAATCTTAATAAAATTTTAAATTATTGAAGCTTTACACTTTACTAAGATTTTTGGGACATTCTGTACATTGGAAATTAGTACTTGTTATTGCCGTGGTTTTAAAAGATGGGGGAATTCAGTCACTGCTCAGTAAAAATTGTTGGGAAATTGAGAATCTTGACTAGCTGTAAAGAGGGAGAACAGGTTTGAATCTGTATCTTTTAGGTCACATATTGTGGTCAACTCTGGATAAGTAATATAAACATCTTTTAAATTGAAAAAAAAATATAAAAAGGAATAAAATATTTGTTGCGACCATGAACAATTAAGGACCCTTTCATTAAATAAGCCACAATTATTGTAGATGAAAATCACAAGGTTTGATAAAATTTAGGAGTAAGCAATACTTACAGCAATCAGAAAGCCAAAACAACTTTAAAAGGAGATACAAACTTGAGAACTTCATGAAAAGATGCTCAAATTTCTTAATCATCATAGAAATGCAAATCAAGAAAAACACTGCACCAGCATCCGCTGATGCCCCTTCATGCAGCCGCCCTCCTGGTGCAGGCTGCCCTACCTGCCGGGGCCTCCCTGTGCACCCAGCTGCCCAGGTGTTCTTTCTCAAATACAGGTCTGACCGTGTCATCCCCCACTCAGCAAACCGCGGTGATTCCCTGTTACCAGCAGCATCAAACAGAAAATCTTCTGTCTTTCAAAGCCTCTCATAACCTGGCCTCTTCCTAGTTTTCCTGTTTTCTTACACTCAGTGACGTTGTCCTTCTTGCTGTTCCCCTAGCACATGATACTACATCCCTCTTGACTCTGTGCCTTTTCCCTCCTCGCTTCTTTCCCCTGGTTTCCCTAGCTTCCTTCAAGATTCAGCTCAAATCCCACTTCGTATAGAAGACCTTTCTTAGTCCTGCCCCTGCCTCTTGTCTGGGTTTGCCTTCAAATTACACTATATATATCTTTTATATGCATAGATATTTACATATGGAGCAGTGCAAACTTTTTGGGAAATGGCAAGGCGATATGGATTGTCACAAAGTTATGATCCATTGCTAAAACTCTGTCCAAAAAATACCATTAAAAAGAAAAAAAAGACACGTCAAAATATTTATAGCTACTCTATGCATAATAGCAAAAAAAGACTATAATCTATACCCATCATTTGGAGAATGACTATATAAATTATGATTTATTAATATAATGGAATGGCACAACAACAAAAAAATGACAATGTTGAAAATAGAGAAAGACCTATTAGAAGAGAGGCAAAGTGAGATCAGCAGCACCAGAGGCGTGTCCACTTTGGCTACAACTATTTGATTAGGGAAGGAACAAAGAAAAATGAAGGCAACTGTGATAAAACTTCAGACAGATTTAGAAAGAGACACAAAGCAAATGCATATCTTGTTGTTGTTGAATTGTTTTAGTCGTGTCTGACAATTCATGACCCCATTTGGGGTGTTCTTGGCAGAGATATTGGAGTGGTTTTCCATTTCCTTCTTCAGCTCATTTTACTGATGAGGAAACTGAGGTAAACGAGGTTAAGTGACTTGCCCAGGGTCACACAGCTAGTATGTGTCTAAGGCAGTATCTGAAGTCAGGCTGCCCTGACTGTTGGCCTCAGTGCTCTATCCAGAATATTGTTTGGCTGCCCACGTAGCTTATTACTGATCTGTTCATTTGTTTGGTTATTCTTTGTCAAATGCTGAGGGTCTATTTAAAATTTTATTCCTGTTCGTATGTTTATTTGATTTTTGTTGATGGATATGTTTATAAAATTTTTTTAAACTTTTAAAGCATTGTAAACACATGAGCAGTCTTCGGTTGGAGACACCTGAATTAGAGTTCGCTATTGAGTACTGCAGGCCAGCCTGATGACTCATTAACATAGGAAAGGTAGAGCTTTTTCCCAGCCCAAGATTCCACATAATGAATTTCATCGACTACAGTTTCATAACCTGATTATCTTTTGTTGTACAGAGCACCAATATTTATACTGCAAGTTACAGCTCCATCACCAGCATGCTTATTTCTGCTACTCAGAAGCCAGCTTCTGATTCTTGAGAAATCTCAGTTGACAAAAGCTGCTCTTTTACAATCTTTAATTTAGAGTAAGTGCAATAAATACTATCATATTATGCCATAAAAGAACACCCATTTTGCAGGTATAACCCATCTGGCCTCGGTGAAATTTATTTCGTTAGCATGTTGCTATAGGTATTAATTAGGCTTCTCATAATAGAATTCTGTCTGACAAGGAGCAAAAAAGACCATGGGAAAAATTGAAGGATGTCCTCACTAAACAGCCTTACTACTGTATTTGGATCTATTTGGCAATAAAAGAGCCAGGTGTCCCCTTCTTTCCCTCCAAGGGTGCTTCCTTTGAATTTAGAGCTTTCATTTGAATTTGCAAGGCCAGCCTACTCCATTGCTGTTGTAAGTAGAAGCACTCTTTGAGAAAAATAGCTTCTTCAACAAAGGTGCAAGTGGAAGAGAGGGGAGGCTGGCCCCCAGCTCTTTTCAAGGACCATAGTTGGCATGATGGTAGTTCATTGGGCATTTCCTGGTAAAGCCTAGTCTCTTAGGAGGATGCCTGCGATCCCAAAGTGATGATGGTAATTCATGAGCTCTCTTGTTGACTGGATGCCATTATCACTGTCTCTCCTCCCTTCTGTCTCTCCTCCCCAATCACTAAATAAAGAGGAAGCAGAGTGTAAAGAACAAACTCTAAGATTGTGACCCTTCTTTCAAAGAACAGACCCAGTGAGGGTCACAGGAACATTACTGAATGAGTATTATCAAGTGAGCAGAAAGCACCACATTAAAACATAACATAAAGTGTGATTTTTACCTAAGAGATTTCACACTGAAGCTTAAAAATACTTAGTCTGGTTGGACTCATTTTACATATGAAAGAAATGGAGGTGACTTGGGTTTGAGTTCTGATCTGTCACTTCCGCCTCTTTGAGGCACAGTTTCTTTATTTGTAAAATGGCAGGGTTGGACTGGATTATCTTTAAGGTCTACTATTTATAAACATACAGGATTCTCCTTGAGACTGGTGTAACCATCAAGTTCATAGTCTACTAGAGATAGGAGGGATCACAGAAATTATCTGATTATTGAGCAAATGTTCACAATATCTTAATTTTGCCTGTGGGGAAACTGATCCCCAGGGAGGGACAGGGACTTTGGACAGTCCTCCTTGCTCAGGAGAGATTCAGGGGTTCTTTTGTTGGCTATATCAAATGGTTGTTGTGAGGGAAGACACTTTGTAAACTATAAACCAATGTATGCATGAGGTAGTATTAGCTCAGAGATGACAGGGAACCAGAGTCAGCTGTGTTCCAAGTTGACATCAGAATCAGAGCGTCCCAGCACCCCTTCCTACAGAGTCCCCCCAAGGGTATGGAGAGCCACCCCCAGCTACTCAGTGCCCATATAGACTTTGGGCTCTTGGATGTTTTAGTCCTCTGGGTCCTGGCACTGTTCATATCATGTAGCAGGATGTGGTGGGAGGAGCACCGAACTTGGATTTAAGACCTTGCTTTGTTATTTACCAGCTGTGTGATGTTGGACAAGTTCTTTTATCTCTCTGAGCTTTCAGTTTCCTCATCTGTAAAGTGGGTAAATGTGATACCTCTTTTACCTTCCTCCTAGAGAGATATTTTGAGGACTGTGCTTCGTAAAATGTAAATATCTATACGAGAACTGTCGTTACTATTACCTCATCATTTTGTAATGTCACTTAACTTGGATGAGAGTCTGGTCTAGCTGATTAAACTCTTTGAGAGCATCCAGCACCCACTGTGTGAAAGGCTATATTCCCTGTGAATGACAGAAAAAGGAATAAGATGTAATTCTTGTTCTTGAGGACTTTGCCATCCTGTAAGGCAGTAAATTCCAAGGAAAAAATGGATAAGGTTTAATGAATATAGAGATCAATGGAAGATAGAGAACCTAACTGCAAATGGCAACTGAAGCCTTGATGGAAACTGGGAATTGTCAGACAGTCTTCCTGCCTCCCCGCCAGTCACTCATCCATGCCTAGGGCCCCCATGTGCCCCTTGGAAGCTGCAATGAGCACATGAGTTCTTTACAATTACAATCAGCATTGAGGCGATACCTTAAAGTTTGGAGTGAGCTCTACAAATATTAGCTCATATAATTTTCCCTTCTGCCTGTAAGGTAGTATGTAATGTAGTAGTATGTAACTGTAGTTACAGACATATAGTTACATACAAGGTAGTATGTAACTAGAGGAAGTAATGTTTCTGAGGCAGACTCTGATTTAGGTCTTCTGAACTCAAAATCCAGTACTCTATTCATTGTGCCACTTACCTGTACCTGCCTTTGTATGGAAGAATGTGAGGAGAGAGGTAAAATATGCTTACTTTAATGAATCCCTGATCTCATCGTCATGGATAGTCTCTCCATCAGTGCAAAAACCTATCTATACTTTCTTATCCTGTGTAGTCCTTGTCCATATCCTGTCATTTGTCTTCTATAGAAGATCTACCCAGCATGCTGGAACTCTTCCTCTGGTCCTTTTAATTTTTCATGAACATGAGTGCAACACTCACTTTGCCTGAATCTCTAGCTCCCGCTACATGGGATTGAAAAATAGTTGGGAGAAATCTTGGAGAACATTTGGCCCTATGATACCAGAGATGAGGAAACTGAGGCCCAGAGAGACCGACTTACCCAAGCCTGTATACCACCAGTAAATAGCAACTTAGGCATTCAAATTCAGGTCTCCTGTCTCCACATATATTGTTTTTTTTTCCTATTATATCATGCGGTTCACATACCATACTATTCTTCCTGCCCGGAATGTTTCTCTTCCCTAACCAATCTGCAACTTGTATGAATCATATTTGAGCTAACAGATCCTTGGTGATAGAGGCTACAGACAGTAGGGGCACAGGAGTTACTATTGTGAGGTCAAGGGAAGATATTGGAAGTCTTTCCTCAGTAACTGGCTCTCTGATAATATTTTCAGACATCAATGAGGTCATCAGTATGATGCTCCCTTAATACCTTAATAGAAAAAAATTCATGAGTTAGTGTTGCCAAAGAAATTCCTCACCCAGGAGTTAGCCTTCTGATGGTGAATCCCCTCCAATCTACGAAGGCTTGCATACTGATAGCATAGTCTCCAGTGGTTCTCAACCTTCCTAATGCCACGACCCTTTAAGACTCATATGTGGGCATATCTGCATGTGGGCAGACCCCCCCTGGAGATGGATAGAGGAGCGGTGTCTCGGTTCCTAAGACCACAGGAAATAAGTGTTATCCGATAGCTTTAGGCGACCCCTGTGAAAGAGTCATTTGACCCCCAAAGGGGTCGTGACCCACAGGTTGGGAACTGCTGGCATAGTCTATCATAATCTCCATGCTGAAAGACTTTTCAGGTTGGTAGAGCTCACCAGGGCTTATCCACTTCCAACATAGCTATTGAGGGCCTGCTTCACCCTTGTTCTCTGGTGAAGCATTGGAAGAGGTCCTTAGTAGAAGCCCTTAACATCAAAGCTAGGGAATTCCCTGTTAGCCCTTTGGCAGTGGTCAACCCCCAGGAGAGAAATGATGAGGATCAACTGTGGGGCTGGAGGGTAGGCAAGAAAGAAGCAGGAGGGGTGGTGATGTTCCTGCAGATTCTCTGCTGTCATGTTGTTTCCTGGGTATGTGGCAGTAACAGTCATTTTTCTGTGACTGCATCAAGTGGCTTGTCCCTGTATTGTGGCCAGGAGGAAGGAAGTGGGATAAATAACTGAGCCCAGAGAGTCAGCATGATTAATCTGGGATCTTTTGCATCTTTCAAAACAGTCACACTGAAATACTGTCCCATTGTGATACCACAGCAGGCAAACATGAGCCTATGTGAGGACTGTAGGCCTCCTCAGAGATTACAAGGACCAATAACACTGGGTCTTTCCTTGGTCATTGTTAGAGTGAGCCTGACTTGACTAGTCAAAACCAGTATCAAGTTTAGCACCAGCTAGATTCTTCTGAAATCCTTTTGCAAAGCAGGAGGTTTAGGCCTAGCAACGAGGATTCAACTGCAGGGAACGCACATATGCCTGTGAATCTATTTAATTCCAAACTTGGACAAATATCTCCCAAACTGCCTTAAGCTAAGGGCAGATTTTGGTGTTAATTAGTGGCCAGAATTGATGCTCAGAAATTTATATTTCAGTGAATTCTAGAATGTTAAATCTGGACATTGTCAGAATACAGAATAGTAAATAGAACCTATGAGCATAGAGCTTTGGATTTGAATTTCTTTGGCTATACATCAAGCTTTGTTTTTAGAATGTAAAATTTTAAAACACTGAATGTCAAAGCTGCAAGGAATCTTGGAAGTCTGCTAGGCTAACCCCTTCAGTTTACAGATAAGAAAACTGAAACCCAGATAGGGAAAGTGAATTGCCCCAAGTCATAGGCTTGGCTAACTGTATGCAGAACTAGTTTTTAAAATCCAGGTCTTCTGACTACTAGTCCATGCCCTTTCTAATTCAGAATTTATGTTTGCTCTGCTGAGTCCTAAAGCTGTCTGGTGGTGCCCCGAAACACCTCACTGCAGTAAGCCTGACAGTCTGGGAATGCTGAGATTCTCTACCTCTCTCCCATGCCCTCATCAAATGCATTCTCCTTCCTCCCATATGTTCAGGGCTTTTGCTCTGGATGTGTTTCTGATAGTGATACCACACTAAGGTATTAATAAGTGACAATAAATTAATTTATTTTGCTTCTCCGTAAACACAGTTTTAAGAGGGACTTCTAGAGACAATACCTGAATCAAGAAGGAAGGATTCTAATGAAATGTCAGATACCAGGACAGCACTGGTGGAAAGGTTGGGTTTTTGAGGAGAACAAATTTTTTGGGGTGTGCTTAATGCTGAACGATGGGGGAATCCACCTACTCTGATAGCCCTATTAATGAGAAGACCAGTGCTGAAATGCCAGATGAGTGGGAGCAGCTGGCTAAGAATTGGACTCTGACCTTGGAATGTGTGGGCTGGTAACAGTGTGTCACTGCTGCTTCTGCTTTGGGACAAAGAGCATTGCCCTGGGAGTCAGGAAACCTCATTTCAAGACTTGACTCAGTCATCACCCAGTTGGGTGACCTTGGCTAAGATGCCTTTTCTTTCTTTCTCTCTGTGCTCAGTGGCCTCCTCTATAAGATGAAAAGATTTGACTAGATTTTCTCTGATGCCTCATCCAGCTCTAAGCATTTGTTCTATTCCATTCTATTCAATGTGTGTATGTATCGCTGGATAGCTTGAGTCAGCCTGAATAGTTTGATCACTCTTTGCAGAACAAAGGCCTAAGTTGAAGAGAGGAATAATTTTTTGTTCTTCGTTGGCTGTTAAATTTTAGGATTTTTTTTTCTGGCTGGGAGAATAAACATAATAGAGCCGTGTCAATATATTTAAGTAATCTTCTTTGGAAAATAGGATTTCTTTTTTAACTACAATCACTTCTGCAGGGTAAATGGGTAAATTTTGACTTAGAAAGACTATATCTCTGGGTTGGTTTCAAAAGTGTTGCCTCTGTATTTTATGCAGCCTCCCTTGGTAATTCTGAAAATTTCCCAAAGCAGTTTCTTTGAATTTAATACTGCAAGTGCAGATAACCCAAACAGGAAGCCATGTACTTGGAAGAATAAAGCTGCAATTTGATGTCATAGAATTAAATCATTTGAAAGAAAATAGACTTGAAATCCGTAAGAGGACTTGTGCCCTATGTAAGCGCTCCCTTAGCAGTTTATAGGTAAGAAATTTAATCATTTGTGTTCATTTTTTTTAATTAGAGCTTTTTCAAGAACATTATTCAGTTGTCATCAACTCACGCAAATCCAGTGTGTTGCGTTTGAACATAGTAGGTTTTAATTTAATCTTTGATTTTCAACTTAGTGTATCACTGATCATCTCATTTGCACAAAACACCTGATTATAATAATTATAACCTTTTGAAGTATTCACTCACTTGTCGCTGAAGGAAAGAACTAATAAATTCCTTCCTTTGTAATACTCTTCTTTTTAAAGAGCCAGCACTACTCACTCTTTCCTAACCTCCAGTTATTCTAGAAATCTGAAAATTAGGAAAGGCAAGAACAAAATTGATATTTTCTCCTCTTGTCCTTCTGAAATATTTTGAGTGTTTGGAAAGCTGAATCTTTAGAGATCAGAGATCACGGCATTTGAGTACTGCGTGAAAGAATGAAGGTGTTGAATTTGGGGAAGACAAGACTGCAGGGGGAGCATGATCATTGTTTGCCTTTAGAGCTGTTACAATCAAGGGATTGGATCGCTTGGTCTCAGAGGCCAGAACTAGGAGTGATGAGAAAAAGGGGACAGATTTAGGCTTGATGTGAGGGAGAATTTAGAAACCTGTCCACAAGTGGAATGGGCTGCCCCAGGAGGTAGTGGATTCTCCTGAATTGAGGTTCTTTGACGAGGAACCGGATAACCACTTGTCCATGATGATATATGTCGATGATGATGTGTTATATATCATAGATAGATAATTCTTTAGGGTTTACAGACCATAATGTAACCCTGGGTGACTAGAATGATGCTGGTATCCTCAACAGAAATAGGGAAATTTGGAAATAGAAAGAGAGATCAGTAGTTCTGTTTTGGACAGAACTAATTGAATTTTTGGTATTAATGATTGTCAAAGTGCAGGCAGTTAACAGTGCAAGACTGACATGCAAGAGAGAAATTGGGGCTGCGTACAAATTTGAGAATCGTCTACATATAGAGATGGTATAGAACCCTTGGAAATAGATGTTATCAGTAAGGGAAAGAGAGAACCTGGGAGAAAGCTTTTGGGACACCTATATTTATAGACAGGAAGAGGATAAAGTAAGAAGAGAGACCACAAAGGAGCAGGAGATTCCATATTTTCCATATATTTCATAATAATGGAATTCAAGGGATGATACTCTCCAAGAGGATGGTATAGTTGATTTATATCAAAACTCCATTTTTGTAGAAATCAAGCAAGGCCCGGATAAGTTTGTCACTTGCCCAGCCATGGTCAAGTGAGGTAGGAGGAACAGAACTGAGACTTTGATCTCCTGACTCTTTATTGCTCCCTACTATACCATGTTCCCTGGTGAATTATTATCTTGAAATGTTTCTTAAATTTCATTTTTATTTAACTTTTCCTTGTCCTTCCCCTTCCTCTCCCCAGTCTCCACACCTAGACTAGAAGCTGTTTGAGAGCATGGACCAGATCTTGGTCTTTTCTCTATTGGCACAATACCCTGTACAGAGTGGGCACTCAGAATATTTTGAGGAATACAGGAGAAATATGGGACCAGGATTTTATTCAACAAATTTTGTTAATTGTCCTCATGCAAGTCTATGTTTAAAAACCTCCAGTTGCTCCCCATTGCCTCTAGGATAAAATACAAACACTCCAGGATGACATTTGTTCTTCTAGTTTGGCTTCTGCTTACTTTTCTAGCTTTATTTCACACTATTCCCCATTGGGATCTCTATGTTCCAGTCAGACTGGGCTGTTGGCTTTTTCCTAAACTCGCAATTCCACTGTGGTCTTTGGTGCATTTATACAGTTTGCTCCCTATTCCTGAATGCAGGTCCTTTTTCCTCTTGTCACTCAGAAGCCTTTTACTTCATGTCATATGCCACCCTTTCCATGGAACCTTTCCTGATCACCCCCCAGTCATTAGTCAGAGTCACAGAGTTTGAAAGTTGGAGTAGACTTCAGGAGTGTCTAGTTGAACTCATACACTAAAGAACCCCCATTATAACATAATCAACATTTGGTTATTCCAGCTGACAACCTCCAAAGAGGAAGACCTCACCATCTCTTTAAGTAGCCCCCTTCACTTTTGGAAAGCTCTCATTGTTAGAAGTTGTTTTCCTGACATCAAGTCTGAATTTGCCTATTTACAACTTCCACCTTGGGTCTGCCCTATAATGCCACATGGAATAAGTCCAGTGCCCTTTCCACATGACAGCCCTTTGGATTCTTGAATGCAACCATTACATTCCTCCTGAGTCTTTTTTTCTTCAGGTTAAACATGACTAGTTCCTTCAGCTGATCTTCTTAGGTCATGAACTCAACAAGCACTCTTTGCTTATTATCATTGTCCTTCAAAATTATGGTGCCTAGAACTGAACACACCACTCTGGAGGAGGTCTGACCAGGATGTAGTACAGTAGGATCATCATATCCCTCTTCTTTCCAATAGAAAGTTAGGACCCAGCTAATGAAGTTTTAGGTCACCTAAGTTGTGGGGGTATTTTTGGGGGGAGCAATGTCATGTTGATTTGTTTAGTTCCTTAAAACCTCTGAATCTTTTTCAGAATAACTGCTATCCATATCTCCTCTAATATTTATGGAGTTGATTTTATGTATTTAAGTGTAAGACTTTGCCTTTATCCCAGTTGAATTTCATCTTATTAGATTCACCCCAAGCTGCAGCCTGTCAATCCTTTTGGATTGATGCGCTCATCTGTCGTGTTAGCTGTATCTCTCAGCTTTGTGCCATCTGCAGGTGATGAGCATGCCATTTATGCCTTCATCCAAGTCACTGATATAAAAATGTGAATAGCCCAGAGCTCTCCACTGGCTACACTGATGCTGATCCGTTAACAAGTACTTTTTGACACCAGCCATCCAGCCACTTCTGAATCCTTCTGATTCTATTTACATCTCCCCATCTTATCCACAAGAATAAATTGAGAAACCATATTGAAAGCTTTGCTGAAATATAGGTAAGTTATATCCACAGCCTTCCCTTCATCCACTAGTTTAGTGGTCCTGTGACAAAAGGAAATGAAGTTAGCCTAGCGTGACCTGTTCTTGATGAAACTGTACTGGCCGTTTGTAGTCACGTTTGATTCCCTTTCTAGAAATTTTCCTAGGAATCTAAGTCAAACCCAGTGGCCTGTAGTTTTCAGAGTCTGTTCTTTTTGCTTCTTTGAAAATCAGAACCATATTTGCCCTTTTCCAATCTGGTGGCACCTCTCATTTTCCATAATCTTTGACTTATCACTGAGAAGTGATCTGCCACTTTTTTCAGGGCATCAGGGAGTAGTTCACCTGGGTCAGGAGATTTGAATTCATCAAAGGCAGCCAAGTGCTTTCTTCCTTTCTCTTTACTTATCTTGTGTATCTCATCTCCATTAGTCATTTTTATTGTCATTTTCAGTGTAAAGGTCATTTTTCTTTGCAGAGGAAACAGAAACAAACTAAAAATTGAGCAGCTCTGCCTTCTCTCATTGTCATTTGTAATCATCTCATCCACTGCAAGCAAAGGTCGTCTTCCCTCTACTTTAATCCTCTTTTGTCCCAAATAATTTAATCTCCTCAATTTTCCTTGTATCCTATGTATTCGTGCATTGTGTTCTATCTTTGTCCTCCCACAGTCCATCCCAGTCTATCTGGAGGAGAGAGAGAAAAGAAAAGGTTAATAATTTGTCCTCATGGAACAGTTCACAATCTAAAAAGGAAATATGTAAACACACACCATATATACATGCATACATATGTGTGTATATATATATAATTATAACGCTAAAGTAGTATGTTGTAGAACCATGGAATCCCAGAGTTGGGAGGTGCCTCAGAGATGAAATCATACAGCCAAATCCCATATCTAAAACACAAATTCAGTCTATAGTGTCCCCAGCATTTGGCAACCCATGACCCATTCAAAGACCTTTCTGATGGAGAACTAACTGCTCTAGCAACTAGTGGGAAGATAGGACAGAAACATGAAAAGTTTAAAAATCATTTATATGAGGAAAACCTGCGTGAAGTTAGAGTGTAAGTGTATAGACAGTTGTCTGTTACAGACATAAGTCGTCATTTGAGGGAGGGGGATAAGAACGGTACATGTGGGGTTGGGCTGGGAAGGCCTTATGGGAAAAAGAACTTGAGTTTTTGTGGGTAGCTCAGGGGACAGTAGGCTTCAGTTGATCCAATGTCAGCAAACTAGGACCAGACCTGAGGGGGACCAGCAGCCCACCAAAACCCCTTCCCTTGGTAAGGAGGGGAAAAGTTAAAAGGCAGCTTCGTATACTAGTGATTGCTCCCCGAGAACTTCGATTTGCTGCTTTGGGGGGTGATTTTCTCTTATTACACCTATATTATTCCAGTCCTGTCTTACCAGATCACTCCTCTATTCAGTAAACTCCAGTGGCTTCCTCTTAACCTTCAAGGCCAAATATCAAATCCTCTAGTTTTTAAAGCTCTTTCACAACCTGACCAGTCGTCTTACACTTTACCCCCATCTCAAAACTCTCTGTGACCCTTCTTGATGTTCCTCACACAGGAGACTATCTCTCCTGATTCTGTATTTTCATTGGCTGTTCTCCATGCCTAGAATGCTCTCCTTCCTCACCTATGCCTCCTGGTTCTCTCCAAGACTCAGCTCAAATCCTACCTTCTGCAAAAAACCTCTCCCAGGTGTCCCTTCCCCTCCTCCCAAACCCCATGCTAGTGCTTTCCCTCTGCGATTACCTCCAGTGTGCCATTAAACGTGTATACTGGTCTGTATATCTCACGTGTACAAAATGCTTGCTTGTCGTCTCTGCTAGAGTGTGAGCTCTTAGAGGGCAGACATTGATTGTCCCTTTCGTCTTATCATTGGTACTGAGCAAATACAGCTTCTGGCACGTAGTGAGTGCTTGTTGACTAGAGGGAAACAGTAATGGCTCCTACTTATATAACACTTGAACACTTTACAAAATGTGTTCTATATGACAGTTCTTACAGATAGGACAAGTTTGATCCTTTTACAAATGAGGAAGCCATGTTTCAGAGCAGTTAAATGATTGGTGAATGGGAACACAGCTTTTATATTCCCAGATCTAGGGCATGAATGTTGGTCTCCTCAATCACAGTCTTCTAGTCATACCATGTGATCATACGGTGATCATGGTATGTTCTGCCTTTATCCTTCTCTTATTAGTAATAAGTTTCTGGCCACAGGTAGGTCTGGAGTACTTCTTAAGTAGCTTTATCTTTAGAAATTAACTCAGTTGAGTAGATTTACTGGGAAACATTGAACTTGTGACATTTTTTTTCCTCAAAATAGCTGCCACTTTCCTAACTTTTTAGAGTCAAAGTTCAGAGTTCATAGCCTGGATATTGCTAAGTAAATCAATCAAATCCAACTTATTAAGCATTTTGATATATAAGTATTGAGGATACAAAGAAAAAAAGTCACCACACCTGCCCTCAAGGATCTTAACATTATAAAAAGAAGAGGGTGGCACCTGAGCTAGACTTTGAAGGAAGAAAAGGATGTTAGGAGACCAGAAGGATGAAGGAGTAAATGCCAATCCTGAGAGGTGGCTTGTGCAAATGCACAGAATTAAGTTCAAGATGAAATAAGAAATAATTAGTTGTATAGTTGAGCTGAAATGCAAAGGGTAATAGTTTGGAGTCAGACTGTGGAAGACTCTGAGTTCCAGACTAAGAACTCTGGTATTCTGGAATCAAAGGTTTGCTCTGTGAGAAATCCAAACTGCCAAAAGGCACAAAAGCAAAAGGTAGTTTGGTGAAATCTGCTGGCACTAAGAGTTAAATATAATACTTCTTCCTCAAATATCTCACCTACAACTAATGGTGAGGAAATGGGTGGAGATGCCCAGTAATGATGCTGATGCCTCCTAGCCTGGCATGGTCCACTGCTTTCCCATACCTCAGTGCTGAATCAGTTAGCTGTTAGCTGTGCTGTTACTGCTGGCCATGGTACTGACTTATCCAGCAACCCTGCTACCAAGTAGCTGGGAGAACTATTAGAAGTTGATTATAATAGTTCAGGGGAGAAGTGATGGCAGGCAAAATACAGTGGTAACCATGTGTGTAGAAAGGACAAGAATGGGTATAAGAAATATTATGGAGGAAAACTCAACTGAACTTGGCAGCCAATTGATGGGAGGCATCTTCTGATCAAGAGATGAAGATTGGTAGGAAGAAAGCTGAGTCAGAGATGACTTTGAGATTTCAAGCCTTGATGGTGCCAACAATAGCATTAAGAAAGTTGGAAAGGAAGTCAGATTTGGGGAGAAAGATGATAAAATTAGTTCATTTGAGGACATGCTGAATTTTAGATGCTAGCAAGTCAGTGCAGATGGAGATAGCTAATAGACATTCGTAGATGCAAGACTGGGACTTAGTGGATGGATTCGGGGTTTATGTAGATTTTTGTCATTATCTGCATGCGTGTGTTGGCTGAAGCCATGCAGTTAGACAATATTACAGATGGTTATAATGTATGTAAAGGGAGAAGAGGAGAATATCTAAGCCAGGACCTTATGGGACACATGCATGCAAGTAGAAGGCTAATGATGAACCAGCAAAAGAATCTGTCATACAATTAGGAGAATTAAAAGCAAGGAATGCCGTGGCAGCTAAGAGAGGAGAGGGGATATAGAGGGAGTGAATACATTGTGTGAAATGCTGAAGGAAAAAAAGACAAAGAAAGTGCAGACTTTAAAAAGTACACTGAAGGTAAAGCACTTTGCAAACTTTAAAATGTTATATAAATAGACCATAATTATGATTATTATAGGAAGTAATCATGCCATCATATTCTGCCATGTTCATATCATATCTAGCATTTCATTTACTGGAGTTTCTTCTGGTCACCACATTTGAAGAAAGACAAACTGGAGTATATTCAAAAAAGGTGAAAGGGCTAGAGAATGTGCCATACATGTTAAAGGAAATTGAGGAATTTACCTGGAAGAAGAGAAGACTAGGAGACATAGTAATGTCTTTGGATTTTCCAAAAATTCTCAGAAATACAGTTTGGGGAGGGAAAGGGAATAAGCATTAATAGAGAGCCCGCTCTGTGCCCAGCACTGAATTAAGTGCTTTGTAGATAGTGTGTAATGTGAGCCTCATGGCAGCACTGGGGTGGGTGCTGTTGTTATCCCTGTTTTACGGTTGTGGCACCTGAGGCAGGCAGAGGATGGTTAACTTGTCCAGAGTTGCATAGCTAGTGTCTGAGGTAAGATTGGAACTGGGATATTCCCGACTCCAGGCCTGTCTCTTATCCACTGTGCCATCTAGCTGCCTCACATGATTTCTTGCATAGCAGGAAAATCATCTTTATTCTGCTTGAGCATGGTATGGCAGTAGGGGGTAGTGGTCTGGGATGAATTGTTGGAAATTTAAAGAGGAAATTTAAGCATGACATAAGGGAATAGTTCCTCAAATTAGAACTTCACAAAAGTTGAATACTTTGGAAATCTTTAAAAGAGACTGAGCACTTGTGAGGGTTTTGTGGAAGGCATTTGGGTCAGAGATGGGTTAGAATGGATGCCATCTAAGAACTTTTCCACTGTTTTGGGTTGTGTGATAATGTTAGCCTATTCAAATCCAGTCTCAGACACTGGCTTTGTGACCCTGGGCAAGTTGTTTGACCTCTGTGCCTTAATTCACTGGAGAAGGAAATAGCAAAGCAAACCATTCTAGTATCTTTGCCAAGAAAATTCCATGGACCGTGTGGTCTGTAGGGTCACGAAGAGTTGGACATGACTGAACAAACAAAACACCCGATTGTTATTACCTTATTTTTGGTCATCATAGTGACATGCTGTCTCAGTATTCAGCTTTCAATATATTAAAACCCTGAGATTTTATCCATAAAAAAGTACATTGAATTTGGAGACCAAGAGGTCATTAAGACCTTGGAGAGAGCAGTTTCAATAGAGTAGTGCCAACAGAGGTGAGATTGCAAAGAGCTGAAAAGCAGAAAGCACTGACCATATGTAAACTACTCTTTCTAGAAGTTTAACAGTGATAGGCAAGTGATTTATAGCAAAGTCAAATTTTCTTTTTTTAAAGAACAGGAGAAACCTGAGCATGTTTGTAGACTGTGGAGAAGAAACTAACGTGTGTATGTAGATATCGATATGTGTGAATACGTGTACATATCCACATATATAGACACACTCATATGTATCTGCCTATTTGTACACATACGTATACAGGGATGGAGCAGGGTCCAAGAGATCAAGGAGCGGTGGTGGAATCAAATGCACAAATAGAGGGATTAGCCTCAGCAGAGAAGGCGGCTACCTCGTTCTCCGAGATTGAAGCCAATAAGGTGGTGGTGGGGGGGGGGGAGTTGTGAAGATATAGAGAGAAGTTCTGAGTTTGGGAAGAGGAAGGAGAGGAGGGTCAGATGGATGGTGTCAGTCTCATGAAAACAGGAGGTGAGGTCATTTGTGGGGGTAGACTTAGGAGGTTGAAGATAGAGAGAGAGAGAGAGAGAGTTTTGAAACAGCTGCTGTGGTAAGTGCCATAGGGTTCTGTGAGAGGTAAACAAATAATTTTCCATCTAATTAGGAAGGCTTCTTGAAGCTATATTGTGTGAATTTGTGGTGGGTCAAATCTGTAGTGACTTTTCCTATAGCATTTAGTGGAAGACAGAAGATAGTGAGGTCACCGAGTAATGAGATAAGGTGGTAAAAAGATCAGCCACTTAGCTCTTAGTTTGTGCCCAAGTTGACTGGTTGATCAGACCTGCCTGGAAAGAGTTGTTTTTTTCCAGTTTGTAGAGGCTTGCATGTGGTACAGATTTGTGAATCCATGCATTAAGAGACATCAGAATATGGAACATTTTCATGTTCTAACGAAAAACCTCCAGCAGAGAAATGGGCGGGCCATGCCCACGCTGGAAAAAAATTTGGTGTCTGACCATTTCCGTTCCAGGCCCATTTCCGGTGGTTAATAAATTGACTACAAATCTCCATTTACCATCATTAAGCAGTTGGCTGGGCTTACTGCAGGAAATCACAAAGAAGGAGCTCTCTGTCTTTTTTACCTTCTGAGATACTAATTCATTTTCTGGTTTTATGGATAAGAAGCCTGTTTACGTTTGCTTGTATCCTTGGGTTTGGCAATCATTTTGCAGCCAAATCAGCAGAAAGAAGAGGCTCTCCATTCGTAAGTGAATACTAGGGATGCTGTAGTGAAAAGATTACTGCCTCAGCTATCCAAAATTCTGGATGCTAGCCCTAGCCATGAGTCCTTCAGCTTCTCCTTCCACTGCCTTCCAGCTCTGATGCTCTATGTCTTCATGTCCATTCCAATTCTAACATTCAGCGGTTCTTGTCTATATCAAAGAGGCAACCTATGGAGAATCAGGAGCTTTCAGGGAAAGCAGTTGCTAAGTCAAAACCATGGAAAGAAGCAATAAAGTCAGTAATTAGTGGTTGGAGAAATGAAAGGGAAACCATAGACTTGTCAAATTCCCAGCATCCCTTGATCACTGCATCAGTGCCCAGGAGTGTTAAGCTAGAGGAAACTCCAAAGAAAGCTTTCCCTATCTGCCCAGGAACACAGAGTCTTTGTGGCGTCTCTTGAAGTAGGGTTGATGTTGTAACATAAGACCTAGATGTACCAAAAATAGCCACAGCGTGCAGCTGAGGAAATAAAGAATTCCCCTTCTGTCATATCTGGGCATATTTTTCAGCATCATTGCCTAGCATTCCTGCTTAAAGAAAACCGTCCACACACAGCAGAGCCCAGAGGTGGCTTCACTTTGCACAGTGGGTCTGTTTCTGCAGATTGGCCCATTTTAAATGTGCCTGAGTGGACAAACTTTTTGCAGAGTGCATGTTCACCCCTCCTTTATCTATTTGGATTATAGTGTTAAGAGCTGGAAGGGACCTTAAAAATAATGTAAGCCAACCCCTTTATTTTTCAGATGAAGAAACTGAAGTTGACAGAGCTTAAGTGACTTGACTGAAGTCATACAGGGAGTCCGTGTCTGAGCCGTGATTAGGATCTTTATCTTTTTTTCCTAACCCAATTCTCCCACCCACCCCCATCCCAGGAAGTCTACTGCTATCTCCATGATCCCAGGATGCAAATTATGTTTTATCAGATTTCTTTTAAGCAAGGCTATATAAATAGGAGTGAATGTAGTACAGTGGAAAGAACATCAAAGAACCTGGGTTCAGATCCTGCCTTGTCACTCACTACAGATATGGCCTAGGGGAGGTCATTTCAACTCGCTGGCCCTCAGTTTCCTTATCTGTAAAATAAGTTACTAGTCAGCATCCAAGTCTCCTTCCAGTTCTAAATCTGCATTATGACCCTGAGTATTAGCATGGGAATGTAGAATCTTTGCAACTCAGAACTAAGCACATAGTAGGTACTGACTTCCTGCCTGTCTGATTCATTCAGATTGAAAGCCTTGAGGTATAGTTAATATGGTTTTGTAGTGCTTAGGACTGTGAGGGAAGTAGGCTGGAGGAGGACCTTCTCCCTCCTCCCCCCACCCCCAGTGATTCATTGCTTTCCATGCCAAGAGAACTAGCCTCATTATCCATAATTACATTAAGCTTATTCCATGCAGATTAAATCCATACACTTTCCTTGACTCCAATCTGAAAATTGTCAAGGTCTGTTTGCCAGTAGTATGACAATGAAGGCTTCCTTTTGCTTTTCACTAAGGGGCAAAATGGTACCCTCCATAATAGTGAGACTGCTTCACTGCTCCTCTCTCAGCCTCTTCAGTAACTCCAGGAATAAATAGCCCCACCTAAGGCATCTAGGGGGCTCAGCGGATAGAGCACTGGGCCTAGAGTCGAGAGAGACCGGAGTTCAAATGTGACCTCAGACAGTTGCTAGCTGTGTTACCTTGGGCAGGTCATTTCACACCTCTCTGCCTCCGTTTCCCCTAGGGATAATGACAGCATCTGCTTGCCAGGGTTGTCCTGAGGATTAAGTGAGTTAATATTTCTAACGTCTTCAGCACACTGCCGGGCACTTCATAAAGGCTGGTCTCCTTTCTCACTGGGCCTTTCTAGCACGACACATGTGATGAATGTCTAGCTTTCAGTGACATCTTTGGACTTCTGCTGAAACCACGCTTTTTACTTTCTTCATGAAATTGTATTATGGGGGTGATGGGCAGGGGAAAGACAGGAAGAAAATTTGTAACTCAAAATCTTGTGGAAATGAATGGTGTAAACTAAAAATAAACAAAAGTTAATTAAAATGAATAAATAAATTTACCATGGACGGGGGGTGGAGGGGATTGTATTGCACCTTGGTTAACAAATGTAGAACGGAAGGGGGTATAGTTGGCAAAATCAGAAGGTAAACCTTGAAAGAAATATTTCTAAAGTTACATCTAGTCTCTTCTCTTGCCCTCCTTATTATAAATAAATCATATTTATTTATATTTAGATTATAGAATGTTAGAGCTCTCATAGACCTTAGAGATCATCTTATCCTTTTTTTGTTTTCTTTACTTTTTCAAGGAATAAGCTTTCTTGATGCCCTTTTGTTTTCACATTACAGTCTTTCCCCTCCTCTCCCTATGATATCCCCATCCCAAACCCACGCTTTGCTGACACAGTAACCACTTCTAAGTGTATGCAGCATCTCACACCCATGCTCACCCACCTGCTGAAAGGAGGGAGGTGTGTTTTGTTGTTTCAGAGTTTGCCTTTTGGTCCAGCCCTTTCATTGGGGAAGAAACTAATACCCAGAGAGGTTGTGGTCTATCAGAGGACAGGGATTTGAATAACAGATGCTTGTTCTCTTGACTCCCCATCCTGCATTCTTTGTACTATGCCTGACAGGGCAGGGGAGTTTATCTCCCTCTCCTTCTGCCCCATTTTGTAGTCTTCCTTTTTTCAGTCCCAGAGACACAAATGAGACCTAGAGATCAGAGTCCCTCACTGCTCAATGTGTGGGGCATATAACTGTCCTGGACCTGGTGATAGATTTTCATGTTTCCATTGGCATCCTTTTGGCAAGAGCCAAATCTCCCACCATGGCACAGAGAGCTCCATCGTTACTTTATTGATCCTGGGCAGCAGAAGCTGCCAAGTGTTACCTGTGTGGTTAGGTTGATTAGTATGTATGTGGAGTTAATAACCAGAATTAGGAGTGAAAAATCCACTTTGATGATGGCAGTCATGGCCCTGCATTCTTTTTTTTTTTCAAATTTTATTATAGTTTGCATCATTCATTTCCACAAGATTTTGAGTTACATATTTTCTCCCCGTCTTTCCCCCGCCCACCACCCCAAAACAGCCATCCCAGTGTGTCCCCCCTCCCCAGTCTATTCTTTCCTATGTCACTTTTTGGTAGGGCAGGATGGATCTGCCAACCACAGTGCCTGTGTATCT